>CM046373.1:3046503-3173136 GCA_025413025.1 Ficus hispida | reverse complement strand
CTCATTAGAATTAATATTTTCCACAAACATCAACCATATTAATTAATTTAAATAAATGGAATAGTTGAATTTTTTCTTCCTCAAAAATCCGTGCACCACATTTAAAGATAAAAAAAATTCATCAAATAATCTCCATTATTTAAATCAATTAATAATTTAATATTAGGAATATATTTGAACAATTTGAAACAAAATTTTCTTCCTCCACCAATCTAAAAACCGTGCACCTCTTTTAGATTAGGAGAGAAAAATTTTGTTTTCCAAAATTAAATAATTCAAGCACAATCTTATTTCTAAAATTCAAATTAACCAATCACATGTTGACAAATCATATTATTTGTCTATACAAATCCTACATGTCCAATCCTTTTCCGGATTACATGTTAAAGAGTACCATGTCTTAATAGACATTACAAAATTCCATTTCAATTTACCGATCTCTTTAGGAACAAATCTCGAGACGCTATTTAGAACTATATGAGCTAGTAGAGGGACCCGATGGAAATATGTAAAGAGGCTCCTATAATTGTGAAAAATTAATCCCAGATTAATTATTCATCAATTATCAACTTCAAAACTACTCCACTAAAAGTTTGAAGCTGAACTCCTGTTTACATACCGTAGTACGAAAGCTCTCTCACGCAGTGCTTCTTCCATGATTTATTCATCGCTTGTTTGATCCCCATATGTTATCCATGATTGAATTAAGGATTTTTTCCATTTTACCTTTTCAATCATTTTAACTTAAAGTTCCATTATTCTCCATTGAAAGAATCACCAATTGTAAAACCATACAATTGGTAAACCATCAGAGAACACAAAGTAAACCGATGGCCAAGATCTTGTTATACTATCTTTCAATCCCCGAATAATGCCTTTAAGTAGATAACATGTACTATCGTAAAGATAGCTATGGATTCCATATCTATGAATCTTGATTTCTCTATCCATAAGTCATGCACCCAAAATACAAGTATATTGACAATAAATTAACAGTGTCTCACCTGTAGTGCATTAAAGTACATAAGTCATGGATACGAACTCAAGTAATCATTTTAGGATTAAGATTTGTGATGACTGACTTTCTTACAAATTATGATTTTCTTGGAATCAAAATTTGTATTATGTGTTAGTATATGTTTGCCTAATTAGAATTAGGATTTATGTTTGAATGAATTCCGGTCAAAGTATGGCCAGAATGATCTGAGCTACGATAGAAATTATGATTTTATGTTGGTCAATGTTTGACCAAAATAGTCAAAGTTTGACCAAAAAGTCAACATATGATGGTTCTGTGGTATAACAGGCAGTATAGAGATTATATTGCGAAAAACCGTCAATTACGGATAAATAAGTAAGTTTAAGGTACGGGATTATGTTAGAAAAATCAAGCACAATTTTTAGAGCATAAGGACTAATGAGCTTTAAGTTCTAAGAAAAACCTAAACGCAGTCCATTTTTATGCAGATAAATTTTGGACTGCAGTTTAGTGGACAGTATTATTTTTTATGGAAACAGTATTTGTTATATATGTATTAGTATGAAAAGAGACTTTTTTAAGTTTTAAAGCCAAATGGAGCCTTAGGTGATGCACCTAATCAAAGGAAATTATGTATTATTTGAATTTTTGAAAATTTTGGAAAGAATCCAAGAACATTCTTGAACTTTTCCACCATATGGCCGCCACCTCATGGGGTTTCAGCAAATAAATTTTTTTAAGGGTTTGGAGAGCAATTTAAGGATTAAAAATAATTCAAGAAAGAAATTATTTTACACCTATAAATAGGTGTCATGGTGGAAATTTTAGTCATTTTATTCAAAAACCCACCCAAACTCTTGCCATTTTCTCCCTCATTTGCTCTGCCCAGCCGTACCCATAGACAGAAAACCCAAGTGGTGTGGTCAGTTTTTTAGTGAGGACAGCAACAAAACCCATTTTGGAAACCAAGCTAGCAATCCTCTTCGGTTTGGAGGTAATCTCTCAACCTCCTAACCTTAAATTCTGTTTTTCAAGCTGTTTATAGTGTATTTCCAGCTTATGTTGTAAGGCTTAAGCTCATTTAATTATGTCCTTTTATTGCTTAAGTTGCCTAGAATGTGCTTGATTTATGTTTAGCATGTTTATGCTTTATTTTGGTGCTTGAATTGTGATGTATGCTCTAGAAAATGTGTAGATGTTATATGTGACCACTAGGTGTATGATGTATGTCCCATAGGCTTATGTTCTGTGTTGAATGGCTGATTATGGTATTGAAAGATTGTATGCTAAACTAGGGTTCAAGAAAACCCTAAAGAAACTTAGAAAACCCAAGTTTGGTGAACTTCACCAAATGGGTTTGATAAAATAATTGAATGCATGAGATTGAATGAATGGGTGTGAGAATGTTAGATTACGCTGTATGCTTGACGTAGGCTCACGGCTGAGACCGTTTGAGGTAGGTGTGCGTAAATTACGTGAGAGCGAACCGAATCCAAAAACTGCCATTCGGGTGAAAACTGGGCAGTGAATTAGTAACGGTATTTTGAGGCTTTGAGGCCGAATTTGAGAAAACTCAAAACAGAAAAGTTGTAGGAAATTGAAAATTATAGGGGCAGCGGGATAGTTTTTGAAAATAAGGCTCCAAAGGCCTTCGTTTTTACCAAAACCCTGCCCAGACTGCCCAGACCTATATGCACGGCCAGGCAGCTTCAACAAGGAAAAAGTATAAGTTAAGTTCAGAACTGGGTTTTTGTCAAAACATGAAGTTGTAGATTTTTCAGTTCTAAAACTTTCATGAAGAAAGTTTTTCAAAATCCAAACAGATTTTAAAGTAAAACTGAATCAGTAGAGCAAGCTCTGATTCAGAATTTTAAAACCATGCATGCACAGAAATTCCTGTACATCACTGCCAATTTAACTGTTTTCAGCAAATTTCTGCAAAACCAACACAGTTTTATTTAAAAGTAGTTTCAAATGATTAATTAAACTCAGTTTAGCAAGAAATAAATTAATTAAGCAAATTAAGCAAGGTAAGCCAATTGGTAACCTATTATAATCATATAGTTACCTAATTTTAATTGGCCTAGTTATTAAGAACCAAAGGTTGTATGTTGTGCCTTGAGTCCAGATTATTAGGTAACCTTAAAGGATACCACTTATTGTTGGGCCTTATAACCAACAGGCTTTTTAAATTTTCACCCAGATGGGCCTACATTTAAGGTTACTCATAGTAACCTAATAGTATGCCATACCAAGATCATTGGGCCTTAAGCCCAAAGTTATTAAGTAATCAAACAGGATACTGTTTGATTACCATTAGGGCTTATGCCCTAAGGTTACACTTAGTAACCAATAAGGATTATTATTAAGCTTCTGAGGGGGACATATATCTAGGGTCACAGATAATGTTGGTCGGGTACCAACATTTAATGAAGTAAGTTAAGGTAAGATAGGATGATTCTTATCTTACTTCCCTTTTTGAAATAGGAAGGTAACCTTTTGAGGTAACTGTCAGAACGACAAACCCCAGGATATAGCGAACCTGTAAGTACAACTCCGCCTACAGCATAGGTAAATAGTTTTATGAGTTTGCATGTTTTTAAAATATCATGCATTTATGTGTTATGTATGATGTATGTTTATTATTGTGACATCATGAGGCATGTTCACAAATAATAAATCATATGGTAAAAGAAGATTATGTTTTTAAGAAAGAACTGTTTTAAGAAAAGGTTTTTAAGTATGGTGTGTCGTACCGACCTGCCTAGGTCAGGTTTGGTTCATGGTTTGAGTTGGACTGGGCTGGCCGCCCCAACCACTCCATGACTGCGCGCCACGGTACGTACACTTATAAGGGGCCCAAAACTATGAAAGCAAAAATGAAAGCATAATTGGTTCATGCATTGATTTATTAAGTTGTTTTGCGGGTTCAAGGTTGTACTTGCTGAGCCAAAGCTCACAACTTACGTTTATGCTGTAGGTAAGCTTCCTACTGGCAATTCTTGATACAAGACGGGGAAGCTTGGCAGGGCTGTTGTAAACGTGGGAATGGAGACTGCTACGCGTTTTGAAATATATATGTGTATGCTTTGTTTAGTACAAGTCATTTTATGTCACTATAGTTTTGAAAAGTAAATACTAAATAAGTATTGTGTATGTTGTAAATAAGTAAGTAGTAAAGTTTTTACTCAAATAGTTTTAAAAAAGAAAGAAAAAGAAAAAAAAATATATGTACGTTATTTCCACAGAAGTAAGTAAGTATGTTATTCTAGTATGTATGATAAATATGGTAACGGCCTACATAAGAACGGGTCGTTATAGTATGTTAAGTTAATATGTAAGATAAGTAACTGTAACGGCCTACGTAAGGGCGGGTCGTTACAGAGTTAGTATCAGAGCGGGATCCTGCCTTCCAGTTTCACAGTCTGCCTGCCAGCGCCACCGTCATTGTAAGTAAGAGTTATTTTTTTTTAGTACATAGATAAGTAATTATTATGCGCTCGTAAATTGATAGATTCGATTATCGAGATACGAGTATGGATGAGGATCAAGATGCCGCTACGGCATTCCACAAGATGAAGCCCTATATTTTTTATGGGAGTCAGCAGACGATCTCGCTAACAGGATGGCTTTTCGATATGGAGGTGATTTTTAGGGTATGCCATATCGAAGCCCATCTTCAGGTTTTATTAGCCAGTAGATGTTTGATGGGAGAGGTTAGAGCCTGGTGGATGGCGCAGGGGGACCAGGCTATACACGGGACACCATGGGCAGATTTCCGTGCCCGTATGATAGCACGATACGGACCTCCACCTGATGAGGGGGCCAATGCGCCGTACCGCGACCCGGCTATTTACGGCGACATGAATAGGAGGCGATATCTCAACTTCGCCGCAGAATGGCATGCTTATCCGGATGAGACCATGGGCCACTATTGCCGTAGGTTCCGCGAGGCAATGTTGCCCTATATACCTCAGGAGCTCGTGGATCCACAGTGGCGAGCGTTACAGCTTATCAGGGACGGCCTACCTCCGGCAGTTAAGTTTTATGTCCCCGCACCGGTTGTGGGAATATCCTTGGAGGATATGATTGATGCTATTATGGAGGCTGAGGTAATAGCATATATGGTACAGGAGGCCGACCCAGTGGATGTTTACCACGTCGATCCAGTTGACGACGCCGGCATTCCAGAGCCAGTTTTCAAGGGAGTTCCGGTTATGCCCGAGGATCCAATTCCGGTGGTCCTACTTCAGCAGATACCTCCGCAAGAGGCGGAAGCAGGACCGAATGATGATGGTATGGATCCTGCGGAGGCTCCGGATAACCCAGGGGGCAATGCCGAAGATCTTCCAGTAATCCTCATTGAGAGTGATGATGAGGAACAAGAGGTGTGGGAAGAATGGGATGAGTTTGAGGATATAGAGGAGGAGTTAGATGATCCCGAGGAGCAAGAGGAAGATCCAGAGGAGATGCTATTCGACGACGAGGATCGAGACGTATTTTCCGACGCGATGGCCGAGTAGATCGTTTTAGAACTAACTCCGACTTTTTGTTCTTTTGACGTTAGGGTTGTATATAGGATAGGAATGATGGTTAAGTGGTAGACACTTCCATCCTATTTTGACTATGTATATAGCAAAAATGATGTATTTTTGAAATGTATAAAACGATATATTTTTATATGAAACGAGTATCATGATAATTATGATGTCATGATAAACAGTTTCCATGATAAGTATACGATAAGTTTTATGATAAGTTCATGATATGATACGTTATGAAGAAATCATGAAGGATTTCTGCATAATGTTTTATGATATGATATGCTATGAAGAAGTCCCGAAGGATTTCTATATGATATGATTAAGTACGATATGATATGATGTGTTATAGGAAATGAATGAAAGGAAAGATTTTCGGAGAATAACGAAATCCTTTCTTGAAATTTATTAGGAGTGTTAAGATGGTGCGTACGCGAAAGCAAGCTAACCAGAACGCGCAAGAGCCAGACTTTGCGAACGTTGTAGCCATGTTGCAACAGCAATTGCTACAACAACAGCAAGAAACAAATCGGCTACGTGAGCAGGTAGCCCGATTGAACCAGATACCCCACATGAACGAAATTCCACCTCAGGATAACCCTGCACCCCCGGTAATGCCCCAAGTACCGGAGGTTCGACAGGAGGTTCCGCGGAATTTCGAAGTTCCGTTAGCACCCTTAGGGATGCAGGCGAACCCACCAGTGGTTCGGGAAGATTTACTGTACGAGCGTTTCAGGCGGATGAAAGCGCCTGAGTTTGAGGGTCTTACGGACCCGATAGAAGCTGATAACTGGCTTATGGACATCCAAGTTATCTTGGATTTCATGGGACTCACCGAGCAGGAGAAAGTGCCCTGTGCATCATTTGCACTGAAAAAGGATGCTAGGCATTGGTGGATAACAGTGCAAATGCGTAGGAATGTTGCGGCCATGAGTTGGCAGGACTTTGTAGCTGAGTTCAAGGCGATGTACTACAACCGGGAGATCCTTGCCGCACAGCAGGACGAGTTCAATAGCCTAAAGCAAGGATCAATGTCAGTTATGGAAGCTATTAAGAAGTTTGAACAGCTAGGCCGCCTATGTCCTGAACTCATACCGACCGAAACAGAAAAAGTAAGGCGAATGATGAAGATGTTTCAGACGGATATAGCTAAACAAGTGAGTGCGGGAAGCAGCCCTCCTACCCTAGTGTCTGACTGCATTAGTCGGGCAATTAGGGCTGAGTATTGGATTAATCAAGATAAGGAGGCGAGGGCGCAGATATTTAAGGCTAAGAAAGAGGAGAAGGCTACGGAGAAGCAACTGCAGCCTAGGCAGAATCAGGACGCATATGCAAGGGGCCAGACGAGTAATGCGGCCCAGCATGCTAAGCAGTTTGGAAAGAACAAGAGAAAGGGAAATGCTGCTGGCCAGGGGCAGCAAAGAAATTTCCCTCAGAAGAGAAGTAACCGAGGGAATGAGGGTAATAATAATAACTTTCCAGTGTGCGCTCAATGCGGGAAGAAGCACCTGGGAATATGTAGATTGGGAACCAATGCTTGCTACCTTTGTGGCAAGGAAGGTCATTATGCGAGGAATTGCAACCTCAACAACCAGAATCAGAACCAGAACCCCCAGTATCTGCAAAGGAATGCGAGCAGTCAGCTGCATGCAATGCCAGTCAAAATCGAGGACACTTCGTACGAACCAAGGAGGATAGAGGCTCCTGAACCCCAAGCTAGGATTTACGCCTATACTAAAGGGGATGCCGAGGCTGGAACTTCTCACGTAGTAACAAATTAGATTTTTTTAACACCGCTCATAACGCTATCACCGTTTTTTATTTTGGTGCTACTCATTCCATTGTATCGATAGAGTTGCCCAGAAATTAGGATTAGGAGTTAATAGTTTAAAGTAATTTATAAGAATATTTCTTCGATTGTAAGAAAATTTTCTGTCTGACTACTGAATATGAAGTGCTTCAATAGTCATTTGTAACAGAAAATTTGTATGTGGATCTCGTTGCGAGCAAGCTTCAAGTTTTTTATGTGATTCTAAGAACGGATTTCCTAGGCAAGTACAACGCTAAGATAAATGGTCACAAGCGTTGTGTTATGTTTAGTTTGCATGATGAGGAGGAATTCAACTTTTACGGCCAGTCCCGTAACTCCTCAAGTAGGTTAGTATCGGCACTGAAGGCGTGGAAAATGTTGGCTAATGGATGTCAAGGATACTTAGCCAACATGATGGACAAGGAGAAAGAGGTGGAACTGAAGCCGGAAGATGTTCCCATTATCAGGGAATATGTGGATGTCTTTCCAAAAGAATTGCCTGGACTTCCTCCCGAGCGGGAAATTTCTTTTGAGATAGACTTATTGCCCGGAGCTACACCGGTATCCAAAGCGCCTTATCGCATGGCCCCAGCTGAACTCAGGATTAAGGAGGGAGACATTTTGAAGACAGCTTTTCGAACCTCTATGGACATTATGAGTTCTTGGTTATGCCGTTTGGTTCGACCAATGCTCCAGCTGCATTTATAGACTTGATGAACAGGGTGTTCAAAAAGTACTTAGATAAGTTTGTCATCGTTCTTATTGATGATATTCTGGTATACTCAAAGTCCATAAAGGAACACGAGCAGCACCTTAGGATGGTTTTAGAGACGTTAAAAAGGAATCAACTTTCTGCCAATATTCACAAAGTGTGAATTTTGGATAGGAAAGGTTCATTCTTGATAAGACATATGGTGACCAAAGAAGAGAATTTTGTAAGTTTTAATGATGCCTCTAAGGTTGGACTTGGGGCTGTCCTGATACAAAAAGGAAAGGTGGTTGCCTATGCCTTACTGTAAATAAAGGGTCATGAAAGAAATTATCCAATGTATGATTAAAGCTCAACATTAGGCAGCAAAGATGGTTAGAACTCGTCAAAGATTACGATTGGGAGATCCTTTGACCACCCTGGAAAAGTAAACAGGGTAGCAAATGATTTAAGTGGAAAATCAGCTAGTATGCTGATGTCTATAGGAACGCTACCTAAGTCAGCTCAAAGGGAAATTACCAACCTTGACATGGAGATGATAACTGAAAAGTTGTCTATTCTGACTTTTCAGTCTGAACTCCTAGAATCCATTAAGTTGCATCAAGGAAAGAAATCCTTTTTGCAAAAAGGCACAACTTTTGATGAAAAGAATAAGGAATTTAAGACCTCTAAGTATGAGGTAATTTATTTCAAAGAAGGGATTTGTGTTCCTAACTTTGAATTCCTTAAGAAATGGATTATGTTGAAAATGCATTTAATGCCATACACAGTACATCTGGAGTTTCCAAGATGTACAAGGATCTTAAGGATAATTTGGGTGGCAAATATGCAGAATGAGAGCGAATTATCCCCATTTGTTCTAATTTTCGAGGACGAAAATTTTTAAGGGGGGAGATTGTGATGACTGACTTTCTTACAAATTATGATTTTCTTGGAATCAAAATTTGTATTATGTGTTAGTATATGTTTTGCCTAATTAGAATTAGGATTTTATGTTTGAATGAATTCCGGTCAAAGTATTGGCCAGAATGATCTGAGCTACGATAGAAATTTATGATTTTATGTTGGTCAACGTTTGACCAAAATAGTCAAAATTTGACCAAAAAGTCAACATATGATGGTTCTGTGGTATAACAGGCAGTATAGAGATTATACTACGAAAAACCGTCAATTACGGATAAATAAGTAAGTTTAAGGTACGGGATTATTTTAGAAAAATCAAGCACAATTTTTAGAGCAATAAGGACTAATGAGCTTTAAGTTCTAAGAAAAACCTAAACGCAGTCCATTTTTATGCAGATAAATTTTGGACTGCAGTTTAGTGGACAGTATTATTTTTTATGGAAAACAGTATTTGTTATATATGTATTAGTATGAAAAGAGACTTTTTTTAAGTTTTAAAGCCAAATGGAGCCTTAGGTGAATGCCACCTAATCAAAGGATAATTATGTATTATTTGAATTTTTGAAAATTTTGGAAAGAAATCCAAGAACTTTCTTGAACATTTCCAGCTCATATGGCCGGCCACCTCATAGGGAGTGTTTAGCAAAAATTTTTTTTTTAGGGCTTGGAGAGCAATTTGGAGAATAAAAATAAATCAAGAAAGAAATTTATTTTTTACCTATAAATAGGTGTCATGGGTGGATAATTTTCAGCTCATTTTATTTCAAAAACCCACCCAAACTCTTGCCATTTTCTCCCTCATTTGCTCTGCCCAGCCGTACCCCATAGACAGAAAAACCCAAGTGTGTGTGGTCAGTTTTTTTGTGAAGGACAGCAACAAAACCCATTTTGGAAACCAAGCTAGCAAATCCCTCTTCGGTTTGGAGGTAATCTCTCAACCTCCTAACCTTTAAATTCTGTTTTTCAAGCTGTTTATAGTGTATTTCCACCTTATGTTGTAAGGGCTTAAGCTCATTTAATTATGTCCTTTTATTGCTTAAGTTGCCTAGAATGTGCTTGATTTATGTTTAGCATGTTTATGCTTTATTTTGGTGCTTGAATTGTGATCTATGCTCTAGAAAATGTGTAGATGTTATATGTGACCACTAGGTGTATGATGTATGTCCCCATAGGCTTATGTTCTGTGTTGAATGGCTGATTATGGTATTGAAAGATTGTATGCTAAACTAGGGTTCAAGAAAGCCCTAAAGAAACTTAGAAAACCCAAGTTTGGTGAACTTCACCAAATGGGTTTGATAAAATAATTGAATGCATGAGATTGAATGAATGGGTATGAGAACGTTAGATTACGCGCTGTATGCTTGACGTAGGCTCACAGCTGAGACCGTTTGAGGTAGGGTGTGCGTAAAATTACGTGACAGCGAACCGAAACCAAAAACTGCCAGTTCGGGTGAAAACTGGGCAGTGAATTGGAAACGGTATTTTGAGGCCTTTCGAGGCCGAATTTGAGAAAACTCAAAACAGAAAAGTTGTAGGAAATTGAAAATTATAGGGGGTAACGTGGACAGTTTTTGAAAATAAGGCTCCAAAGGCCTTCGTTTTTATCAAAACCCGTGCCTAGACTGTCCAGACCTATATGCACGGCTAGGCAGCTTCAACAAGGAAAAAGTAAAAGTTAAGTTCAGAACTGGGTTTTTGTCAAAACATGAAAGTTGTAGAATTTTTCAGTGTCTAAAACTTTCATGAAGAAAAGTTTTTCAAAATCCAAACAGATTTTAAAGTAAAACTGAATCAGTAGAGCAAGCTCTGATTCAGAATTTTAAAACCATGCATGCACAGGAAATTCCTGTACATACACTGTCAATTTAACTGTTTTCAGCAAATTTCTGCAAAACCAACACAGTTTTATTTAAAAGAAGTTTCAAATGATTAATTAAACTCAGTTTAGCAAGAAATAAATTAATTAAGCAAATTAAGCAAGGTAAGCCAATTGGTAACCTATTATAATCATATAGGTTACCTAATTTTAATTGGGCCTAGTTAATTAAGAACCAAAGGTTGTATGTTGGGCCTTGAGTCCAAGATTTATGTAAGGTAACCTTAAAGGATACCACCTTAATTGTTGGGCCTTATAAGCCTAACAGGCTTTTTACATTTTTCACCCAAGATGGGCCTACATTTAAGGTTACTCATAGTAACCTAATAGTATGCCATACCAAGATCATTGGGCCTAAAGCCCAAAGTTTATTAAGTAATCAAACAGGATACTGTTTGATTACCATTAGGGCTTATGCCCTAAGTTTACACTTAGTAACCAATAAGGATTATTATTAAGCTTATGAGGGGGACATATATCTAGGGTCACAGATGAATGTTGGTCCGGGTACCAACATTTAATGAAGTAAGTTAAGGTAAGATAGGATGATTCTTATCTTGCTTCCCTTTTTGAAAATAGGAAGGTAACCTTTTGAGGTAACCTGTCGGAACGACAAACCCCAGGATATAGCGAAACCTGTAAGTACAACTCCGCCTACAGCATAGGTAAATAGTTTTATGAGTTTGCATGTTTTTAAAATATCATGCATTTATGTGTTATGTATGATGTATGTTTATTATTGTGACATCATGAGGCATGTTCACAAATAATAAATCATATGGTAAGAAGAAGTTTATGTTTTTAAGAAAGAACTGTTTTAAGAAAAGGTTTTTAAATATGGTGTGTCGTACCGACCTGCCCTAGGTCAGGTTTGGTTCATGGTTTGAGTTGGACTGGGCTGGCCGCCCCAACCACTCCATGACTGCGCGCCACGGTACGTACACTTATAAGGGGCCCAAAACTATGAAAGCAAAAATGAAAGCATAATTGGTTCATGCATTGATTTATTAAGTTGTTTTGCGGGTTCAAGGTTGTACTTGCTGAGCCAAAGCTCACAACTTACGTTTATGCTGTAGGTAAGCTTCCTACTGGCAATTCTTGATACAAGGCGGGGAAGCTTGGCAGGGCTGTCTGTGAAACGTGGGAATGGAGACTGCTACGCGTTTTGAAATATATATGTGTATGCTTTGTTTAGTACAAGTCATTTTATGTCACTATAGTTTTGAAAAGTAAATACTAAATAAGTATTGTGTATGTTGTAAATAAGTAAGTAGTAAAGTTTTTACTCAAATAGTTTTAAAAAAGAAAAGAAAAAGAAAAAAAATATATATGTACGTTATTTCCGCATAAGTAAGTAAGTATGTTATTCTAGTATGTATGATAAATATGGTAACGGCCTACATAAGAACGGGTCGTTATAGTATGTTAAGTTAATATGTAAGATAAGTAACTGTAACGGCCTACGTAAGGGCGGGTCGTTACAAGATTAATACAGGATGATAATCAAAACTTCATTGATTCTTATAAACGGAATTATTAAACCGAATCAATTAACACTTTAGGTCCAGTCCAATGTCATACCTCAATACTGGTATACATTAAAGTTTTCACTCGGAACCAATCCGATGATCAAGACAAACCATCCCTCCAAGGAAGTAGACAACTTGTACAATCTTATCATGAATAAGATCCCCAAATCTCATTCCATCGATTGCGGACTATTTATTTTGACTGTTATCAAATTACCACGTCTTCTATGTATACCCCGTATACATATGGTAATCCGATATATTTCCAACAGTCAAGGAGTATTTTATGTTTGCTCAACCATACAATCAACAAATGAAAGTAAATAGGACACAACTTATTAAACATGAATAACCTCCTCTTATTAATATCAAAATGTCATATTTACAGAAAATCCCTAATATTGATTTTCTATCCTTAGGGCACATATAGATCCCAACAGCTGGGGCATTGGTTAATCCAAATGGCATAACCAAAAACTCATAATGCCCGTAACGTGTTCGAAAAGCCGTCTTGGAGATGTCTGACTCCTTGATCCTGAGCTGATGATAGCCATATCGTAGATCGACTTTCGAAAATACCACCGCTCTCCTAAGTTGATCGAAAAGGTCATCAATCCTCGGAAAGGGATACTTGTTCTTAATCGTAATTTCATTCAACTCCCGGTAGTCGATACACATACGCAGTGTTCCATCCTTCTTCTTTATGAATAACACGGGTGCTCCCCATGGGGAGTAACTTTGTCGGATGAATCCCTTGTCAAGCAGTTCCTGTAACTGCACTTGAAGTTCCCTAAGCTCGGCAGGTGCCATGCGGTAAGGCGCTTTTGATATTGGGGCGGCTCCAGGTAGCAACTCAATTTCGAATGAGATTTCTCGTTCCGGCGGTGAATCCTTTGGAAAGATATCCACATTTTCCTTTATAATGGGGACATCTTCCGGTGTTAACTCCACTTCCCGATCCTTGTCCACCATGTTAGCTAAATATCCTTGGCAGCCATTAGCTAACATCTTCCAAGCCTTCATTGCCGAAACTATTCTGGTTGCTGAGCTCCGAGATTGTCCGTAGAAGTTAAACTCTTCTTCTCCATATGGGTTGAACGTCACGTAACGTTTCTGGCAGTCGATCTTGGCATTGTATTTGCCTAAGAAATCCATTCCTAAGATCACATCGAAATCCTAAAGCCTGATCGCGATGAGATCTACAAACAATTCTCTGCCATAGATAATCACGGAAGTATTTCGTATCTAAAAATTGGACCACAAAATTTCTCCGGATGGCAAAGAGGTCTTGAAGGGTTGATCTAAACTATCCACACCTCTTCCTAACTTCTGGGTGAACTCCAACGACACGAAAGAGTGAGTAGCACCAGAATCAAACAAGGCGATAGCATCATAGGTGGCGATAGAAATCTGACATGTCACCACATGCGAAGTCCCAGCTTCAACATCACCCTTGGTGTAAGCATAGATCCTGGCTTGAGGTTCAGGAGCCTCTATTCTGCCTTGTGTGATCGAGGGTCCTTCAAGCCTTGCTTAGACTACATACAGTTGACTGTTGGTGTTCCGGTTCGGGTACGGAGGATTCTGGCATTGGTTGTTCAGATTGCAATTCTTCGCATAATGCCCCTCCTTACCACACAGGAAGCAGGCATTTGACCCCATTCTGCATATTCCCGGGTGTCTCTTCCCACACTTAGCACACGCCGGGTAGTCAGTGCTATTACCCTCATTTCCTCTATTATTCTTCTTCGGAGGGTAATTCTTTTGTTGACTCTGGCCAGAGAAATTTCCTTTTCTCTTGTTCCTCCCAAAATGTTTGGAACCTTGGGCAGGGCTACTAGCTTGTCCTTTCTGGTTCATCTCAAATTCTGACGGGGCTGCGTCTGCTTTACTACAGCTTTTTCCTCCCTTTTTACCTTAAATATTTGAGCCATTGCTTCCTTGTCCTGGTTAATCCAATACTCAGCTCTTATTGCTCGACTTACACAGTCGGATACCAGGGTTGGTGGGCTGCTGCCAACACTCACTTGCTTGGCAATATCCGTCCGGATCATCTTCATCATTCTTCTAACTTTTTCCGTTTCATTCGGAACCAATTCCGGACACAACCAGGCTAACTGTTCAAACTTCTTGATAGCCTCCATTACTGTCATTGACCCTTGTTTCAAGCTGGCGAACTCATCCTGCTGAGCTGCAAGGATTTCCCTGTTGTAATACATGGTACGGAACTCCAATACGAAGTCTTGCCAGCTCATGGTGGTAACATCTCGACGCATCTGGACCGTCATCCACCAGTGTCTTGCATCTTTCTTAAGAGCGAATGAAGCACAGAGAACCTTTTCCTGTTCCGAGAGCCTCATAAAGTCCAAGATGACTTGGATATCGATCAGCCAATTATCCGCGGCTATCGAGTCAGTTGGCCCCTCGAATTCGGATGCTTTCATTCTCCTAAAATGCTCGTACATCAAATCTTCTCGTACAACCGGTGGGTTCACTGGAATTCCAGCGGCTGCTAACGGAACTTCAAAATTCCGTGGGATCTATTGTTGGACCTCTGGTACCGGGGGTACTACCGGAGGTACTCTATCTTGCTGAGGAGGAACCTCATCAGCCTGAGGTCTCTGATTTAATTGAACTAACTGCTCTCGTAGTCTATTTGTTTCTTGCCGCTGTTCCAGCAGCTGCCGTTGCAAATTTGCTACAACGGTTGCGAGATCCGGTTCTGGCTGGTTTACGGGTATCGTTCGACGTGCATGAACCATTTTCTAGCTCCTATCAAACCATAAGAAAAGATATTAGTATACTAGGAATATCCTTTCTTTCATGCATTCTCGTCATATCGTAACGTTATCATCGTATCATTTGACATAACATTTCGTAACATGCCATTCATACTCGTATCATAACATAATATTTCATACTTGAACTCGTATCATAACATCATATTTCATATTTGAACTGCCTTTTTGTATTCTTACAAAAAGTACATCATATTTACTATCTCGTAAATACATTTTTTATATGCTCACTGTGTTGGAAAAAACGGATCCGATATCGGAGTTACGGCGCAGCGGAAGTTTTAAAATTTTTTATGCCGTTTCGAAAAGAATCTCATGATGCATATAACAATAAATTAAATTCATGATCAAGCGTACCTTATTTCTCGGATTCCGGAATCACTAGAGCGTTTGACCAACGTGTCTTCTCTACTATTCTAGAGTTCCACGTCTCAGAGTGTGTGTGGTCACACGTTCTATAAATCCAAGCGACCAGTAATGTTTTCCGAAGTCTAGATCCCTCATTCTCAATTCCGATGTTCCTCGTTGAGAATTCGATCCAACTTCTTTCTTCAAAACTACAAAACAGGAACCGGTTAACCTCCTATGAAAATTATCACTCGGTTTAACCTTCCTCACAGTTTTGAATCAATGGAATTTTCTCTGTTTTTCTTTCTCACAAGATAGCCGAATTTTTGTGAAGTAGAAGAAACCCAAATTATTTTTTCCTCTCTCCTAAAAAACGTTTTTCTCCTAGAAAAATACCAAAAATTAGTTTCTCAAGAATTCCTAGCCTTTATATAGAAGTCTAATCCTTTTCAAAATTAATTCCGGATAAATTTTGAACCAAAAGATCATACAACTTTAGGGCTAGATTCATTGAACCTAGAAACGTTTTTTCAAGAGGAAATCTCCTCCAAATTTTCGGCCACTTTAGGATAAATCTAGATTGGTGGTTCAAATTTTAAATCAGGAATCTAGACTAGTAAAAAGATCCTAGTCCTATCTAGATTCAAATTTCTTTTAAACCCTTTTTGAATTTAAATAAGATTCACTCATTTGAATTAATATTTTCCACAAACATCAACCATATTAATTAATTTAAATAAATGGAATATTTGAATTTTTTCTTCCTCAAAAATCCGTGCACCACATTTAAAGGATAAAAAAAAATTCATCAAATAATCTCCATTATTTAAATCAATTAATAATTTAATATTAGGAATATATTTGAACAATTTTGAAACAAAATTTTCTTCTCTCCACCTATCTAAAACCGTGCACCTCTTTTAGATTAGGAGAGAAAAATTTTGTTTTCCAAAATTAAATAATTCAAGCACAATTTTATTTCCAAAATTCAAATTAACCAATCACATGTTGACAAATCATATTATTTGTCTACACAAAACCTACATGTCCAATCCTTTTCCGGATTGCATGTTAGAGAGTACCATGTCTTAATAGACATCGCAAAATTCCATTTAAATTTACCGATCTCTTTAGGAACAAATCCCGAGACGCTATTTAGAACTATATGAGCTAGTAGAGGGACCCGATGGAAATATGTAAAGAGGCTCCTATAATTGTGAAAAATTAATCCCAGACTAATTATTCATCAATTATCAACTTCAAAACTATTCCACTAAAAGTTTGAAGCTAAACTCCTGTTTACATACCGTATTACGAAAGCTCTCTCACGCAGTGCTTCTTCCATGATTTATTCATCGCTTGTTTAATCCCCATATGTTATCCATGATTGAATTAAGGACTTTTTCCGTTTTACCTTTTCAATCATTTTAACTTAAAGTTCCATTATTCTCCATTGAAAGAACCACCAATTGTAAAACCATACAATTGGTAAACCATCAGAGAACACAAAGTAAACCGATGGCCAAGATCTTGTTATACTATCTTTCAATCCCCGAATAATGTCTTTAAGTAGATAACATGTACTATCGTTAAGATAGCTATGGATTCCATATCTATGAATCTTGATTTCTCTATCCATAAGTCATGCACCCAAAACACAAGTATATTGACCATAAATTAACAGTGTCTCACCTGTAGTGCATTAAAGTACATAAGTCATGGATACGAACTCAAATAATCATTTCAGGATTAAGATTAATACAGGATGATAATCAAAGCTTCATTGATTCTTATAAACAGAATTATTAAACCGAATCAATTAACACTTCAGATCCAGTCTAATGTCATACCTCAATACTGGTATACATTAAAGTTTCCACTCGGAACCAATCCGATGGTCAAGACAAACCATCCCTCCAAGGAAGTAGATAACATGTACAATCTTATCATGAATAAGATCCCCAAATCTTATTCCATCGATTGCGGACTATTTATTTTGACTGTTATCAAATTACCATGTCTTCTATGTATACCCCGTATACATATGGTAATCCGATATATTTCTAACAGTCAAGGAGTATTTTATGTTTGCTCAACCATACAATCAACAAATGAAAGTAAATAGGACACAACTTATTAAACATGAATAACATTCTCTTATTAATATCAAAATGTCATATTTACAGAAAATCTCTAACATTGATTTTCTATCCTTAGGGCATATATAGATCCCAACAATCTCTCACTTGCCCTAAGCGAGTGAATGTGACATATTACGCATCCCCATGCCTTCGACGTGTTCTTCGAATCTTTCTGGCCACCAAAGTCTTCGTGAACAGGTCGGCAAGATTGTCCTCTGATGCGATTTTGCAAACCGTCACATTTCCACTCTCAACAAAGCCTCTGATGATGTGATATTTTCTGTCAATGTGCTTACTCCTCTTATGATGTCTAGGATCCTTGGTATTAGCTACTGCTGCACTGTTATCACAGTAAAGCACCATAGCTTTATCCATACCAGGAACGACCTCAAGGTCATTAAGGAACCTGTGGAGCCATACCACTTCCTTTGATGCCTCACTGGCTGCCACATACTCGGCTTCCATGGTCGAGTCAGCAATGCAAGATTGCTTAATACTCCTCCACACAACGGCACCACCTCCAAGGGTAAAGACAGAACCTGAAGTCGATTTCCTTGAATCCTGATCTGATTGAAAATCAGAATCTGTGTATCCTATAGGAACAAGGTCCTGACCGGAATACACTAGCATATAATCCCTCGTTCTCCGTAGATACTTGAGTATATGCTTGACCGCAGCCTAATGGTTCGGTCTTGGATTCGATTGATATCGACTTACCATACCAACTGCAAAACAAATGTCAGGCCTTGTGCATAACATAGCGTACATAAGACTACCTACCGCAGATGCATAAGGTACATTTTTTATACGCTCCCTTTCTTCCGATGTCTTGGGACAGTCATCTCTAGAAAGCTTGATTCCAATCCCGAAAGGTTGGGCACCTTTCTTGGAATCTTTCATAGAAAACTTTTCAAGTACTTTATCAATGTATGAAGCTTGGGAGAGTGCTATCGTTTTGTTCTTTCTGTCTCTAAATAGTTGAATTCCAAGAACATAACTAGCTTCTCCTAAGTCCTTCATGTCAAACTGTTTGGCTAACTAAACTTTGACAGATGATAACATTGCCACATCGTTTCCAATAAGCAATATATCATCTACATAAAGTACTAGGAAAACCACTTTCTCGTTCTTGATACATTTATAAACACATGGTTCATCAATGTTTTGTTCGAATCCATAGGTTTTGATTGCTTGATCAAACCTAATATTCCAAGAACGAGATGCTTGCTTTAATCCATAAATGGATTTAAGTAACTTGCATACCTTGTCTTCTTGGCCCTTTGCCTTGAACCCGTCTGGTTGTATCATATAGATATCTTCCTCAAGAGAGCCATTCAAGAAAGCTGTCTTGACATCCATTTGCTAGATCTCATAATCGAGAGTAGCCGCAATGGATAAAAGAATGCGGATTGACTTGAGCATTGCTACAGGTGAGAAGGTTTCTTCATAATCGATTCCTTCTTTCTGCGTATAGCCCTTTGCTACAAGTCTTGCCTTGAAAGTTTCCACTTTCCCATCCACACCTCTTTTCCTCTTGTATACCCACTTACACCCAATCGGTTTTATGCCTTGGGGTAAGTCTACAAGTTTCCAGACCCCATTGGAATCCATAGATTCCATCTCAGTGTTCATAGCCTTTTGCCAAAGACTAGAATCAACATCCTCCATAGCTTCTTTGTACGTAGCCGGATCATCAACATGTTCTATGGATTCTGCTTCAAAAACTTCACCATTGAACATGTACCTTTCAGGTTCCCTGATAATCCTCCCACTACGACGAAGCTCCCGTGGTTGTTGATTCTCTAGTGGTTTTTCCATAGGGTTTTCTGTGACTTTAGGAATTTCCAAATCCGAAGTCATCTCCTCAAGCACTACTTTGCTACGAGGTTTAAAGTCTTCCATATAACTTTCCTCCAGGAATGTTGCATGTGTAGAAACAAAAACTTTATTTTGCTTCGGATTATAGAACAGACCACCTTTTGTCCCTTTTGGATAGCCAACAAACAAGCATACTTCTGATCGTGACTCCAATTTCTTCGCTTCCTTATCCAGGACGTGTGCCGGACAACCCCAAATTCGAATATGATTCAAATTAGGTTTCCTACTCGTCCATAACTCGTAAGGAGTTTTAGGAACCGATTTGGAGGGAACGTTATTCAGAAGATAGCATGCAGTTTGTATGGCGTGCCCCCAAAATGACAAAGGTAATGTGGAATAACTCATCATAGACCGGACCATATCCAATAGGGTCCTATTTCTTCTCTCAGCTACACCATTCTGTTGAGGAGTACCAGGTGCAGTTAACTGGGATTGTATCCCATTCTCTATCAAATATCCTAAGAACTCATCTGATAGGTATTCCCCACCTCGATCCGATCGAAGTGTCTTAATGGACTTTCCTAATTGTTTCTCCGCTTCAGCCCGAAATTCTTTGAACTTGTCAAAGGCTTCGCTTTGCGGGTCATCAAATAGACATATCCATACCTTGAGTAATCATCAATAAAAGTGATATAATACTCATACCCACCACGTGCTTCTATGTTCATGGGACCACAAACATCCGTATGCACAAGTTCTAAAAGTTCCTCGACACGACTATCCTTAGCAGCAAAGTGCCGTTTAGTCATCTTACCCTCCAAACAGGATTCACATTGTGGCCAAGGTTCAACCTCATACAAGTCAAGGCTTTCCTCCTTTACCATCCTTTGAATTCTGTTAAGGCTTATGTTATAACGACCCGCCTACCACAGGCCATTACCATACATACATACATACATACTTACTTACTTACTTAATTGACATAAACAGTGGAAATTTTTTTTTTTTTATATGGCGCGGTTAACGAAACGCATAATAATATAAACGATGTTGAAATACGAATTAATATACATAACCAAAAACAAAACGCGTAGGGGCTATTGATCCCACATTTCACAGTTCGCCCTGCCACGCTCACCATCTTGTATCATCAGCTGCCCGTAGGTTGCTTACCTACAGCATAGACGTAAGACGTGAGCTTTCGCTCAGCAAGTACAACATACATATCCGCAACAAAACAACTCAACCATAATTCATCATAACATACAAATCATAGCTTAGCCTAGCATCGCATAATATATGCATGAACCGATTATGCTCTGATTATGCCATCTTATGCATTCTTAACTTCTTTACTTATGGGCCCCTTATCTTGAGTGTACGTACCGGGCGCGCAACTATGATTTGGTTGGGGTGGCCAGTCCATTTCCAACTCAAACCACAGTCCAACCGGACCTGACGCGGGTTGGTACGACACAGGCAAGCTTGCTTGCCATCATACTTACTTTTCATAATCTCATACTTGATCTTATTAGTGAACATGCTTCATGATGTCACTATACATAAATCATGCTCATATCTTAGCATTATACCTTAATCACATAATCATGAACTTAACATAGTCATATCATAAACATAACATCATCACGTCATACACACCAACCATACTTGGGTAAGTATTCAACAGTAAGCCTACGCTGTAGGCGGAGTTGTACTTACCTCGTACACTATGTCCAGAGAGGTGCTGATCCAAATCAGGATACTGCAGCAGGCTATCTCCTGCTATATCAGAGGACATAGGGTAAGAATTATGTTCTTATAGAATGCTGGTAATCAAACCAACATTCATTCCTAATCATAGTTATATACCCCCTTTCTTAAACATTGCCGGGTACTTTCTCAGTATCGCGGATAACCCTAGAGATTAGGGTCTACTACACTTAAAGCATAACTTGATTGGTTACTTTAAGTAACCTTGGCTAAATAGCCTTTCATAGCAGTTTTAGGCTACTAATTCTTGACCTTGGACCTAAGCCTTTTAAAACACAACCCCAATAGGTTACTCTAACTAACCCCAGGTTTTTAGGCCTCACTAGTCATACTTACTATTCTGTTGGGTTACGTTGGATAACCCTTAGGCTTCGGGCCCAAACCAATAACTCAGTATATTCCCGGTTATTGCCCATTCAACTTGGTTTAAAACCCTTTTTCTTTACTTTGGAAAACTTGGGGTTTTAAACTCACTTTTCCTCAAAATCTTTATAAAACTTGAAATCTTATGAATGGGTCTTTATAAAAACCATTAAAAATGGAAACTACCTTTGGAACAGTTTCTTATAATAAATTTTTCAGTGTATATGCAGAAATGTCCTTTTCCTGCACTGTTTTAGAAAACTCTGTGCAGGAATTTCCTGTTCACTGCACAGTTTTGAAATCCAATTTTCTATTTAACAATCAAAGCCGAATTTGAAAAAGTTTTCTTCATAAAAGTTTTAAAGCATGAAAAACCCTAAAACTTTTGTGTTTAACTCGAGACCCATATCGGTCTCTAACCCACTCATTTTTCCTGTTGACTCACCTGGCCGTGCATAGGGTCTGGGCACAGTCAGGCTCGGGTTTTATTAAAAACGAAGGCCATTGGAGCCTTATTCTTGAAAACTGTCCACGTTGTCCTCTAGGAAAAATCCTACTCTACAACTTTCATGTTTTAGATTTTCCCAAAATCAGCCTCTAAGGGCCTCAAAACTGGCTTTCCAGATAACTGGCCAGCTTAAACCCGAATTGGCAGTTTTCTCTCTTCATAAATTTTTTCGTCCTAAATCGTGCACACTACCTCAACCGCCCACAGCGGAAGTCTAGGATCATCATGCAACGTTTTTCTACCGTCCCAAATTAACTTATATGAACCCCAACATGATCATGCAAGTCAAACAACAAAATTGCACCAATTAAAGTTAGGGTTTTGCATGGTTTTATCCTAATTCAAACCATGGTATTAATAATTCAATCTAATACCCTAACATGCCATTCATAATCTGTTTGACAGATTTTTAGGGGATATATAACCAACTAATCTTTCTAACATGCAACCCTAGAAATCAACAAACATAATCATAGTCAAACTATCAATCAAAACCATCATTCAAAACCACACTTAACTAATCAAGCACATAAACCCTTAAATCTAGGCTAGGGCTCGGAAATTTAAATGGAGCTTATGCTCTTACAAGCCAACTTGAAATACACTTAAATCTTCAATTTGAGACTTGAATTGAAAGATTTAAGGTTCAAGAGAATTTTTACCTCACTTAATTTGAGAATGGGTTTGCTTGGCTTCAAACCTATCTCTCCCTTTTTCCTTGATCTAACAACTGGCCTTGCTCTTCCCAATGAGCACCAAAATTTTTCCAGCCACTAAGGGGGTTGTTCCTACAATTCTCCGGCCACTCAACATAAGATCAGCCACCTTCCAACACCCTTCTCTTTCACTTTCTCTTCTACTTTCTCTGCTGCCTCACAACCGGCCACCAAAGGCCAAGTTGGTTTCCAAATTTTTTCCAACTTCCTAGTGAAAACCGAACCCTCCTAAGATCAATTCCTTAAGTTTTTTAAACTTTTTCTCTCTTTGGCTGCTGTCAAAGTTCGGATTTTGGGAGGAGAAAATTGGGCAAAGTTTGGCTATGTTTTCCAATTTTTGTGAGCCAAAATTTTCAAATGGGTCTACTATTTATAGGAGAAGGAAAACTCTTCAAATTGCTCCAAAAACCCTCCAAAAATTTCAATTTTTGCACCAAGCCCTCTTAGTTGGCCGGCCACCTCATAGTCTAGAGCATTCCATAATTCTTTCCATAATTTCCTTAATTATGGAAATGATGTCATAATTTTAAAGTTAAGTGATATCATCCATAAAGGCCTTGTTTGGCTTTTTCCTTAGTAAACAGTCCACTTTTATGCCAAACAGGTATTTTTAATACTGTGCTTTCTTATACACAGTACAATCTTCTGAACTACAGTCCAAAATTAATCTGCGTAAAAATGAACTGTACGAAACTTTTCCTTTTTGCTCTAAGCCCTTTGGCCTTTACTATCCTACTTAATGTGCTTGATTTTTCTATGATGGTTTTAAAACTTATTCTTACTATCTGCTTCATAAAAACGGCTTTTCGCAGTATATACCTCATACTACATAACATACTTAAGTTTCGACATCTAGTTGACCTTTTTAGTCAATCTTTGACTTCTCTTAGTCGACGTTGCCTTTCTTGGCCAACGTTGACTTTCTTGGTCAATTTTGACTTTCGTGGTCAACTTTGACGTCTTTTGGTCAAACTTTGACCAACATAAAAATCATCACGTTTTTATACCTTTTTACTCAAAAGGTATCATGCTTGACTAAGCAATCATTTTTTAGTCTTATAACGCATAAGAACTCACAAATTTCAATAAAAACCCTAAACCGGGCTTTTGCATAACTACCTTTACGGTACAATTCAAATTTCTATACAAGAAATTGTAACATGGAAAAATTCTAGTTATTACATATGTGACCAAGTCGTAAATGCCAAAGATATGATTTGTTAGAGTGAGAAGACTTAAGTCTTTTAGAGTTCTTTTCCAATTCTGTATCAAGCAGTGAGTGCATCTTAGGTTTGATAAAATAAAAATTTCCATGCATCCATCCATTACAGATAAGAGAATTGTTTTTCCTAATAACAACTTTATTATTAAAAGAAACTGAATAAGAATCTTTAATCAAACAAGCTACCGAAATTAGGTTCCTTTTAAAACTAGGAACATAAAAACAATGTCTCAAAACAATAAACCTAAATTCATCAAAATAAAGATGCATTTCTCCCACTGTTTCAGCTCGCACCAACGTCCCATCACCAGTTCTTAACGTGAAGTTCTCCTCAAGAAAACTTCTCGTTACCTTGAACCCCTGTAGAGAAATACAAACATGGTTAGTGGCTCCAGAATCTATAACCCAATTGTCCTTAGATTCTTCCACTAAACAACCTTCAAGATACAGGACATTGAAATTACCTTTCTGCTTTTTCAAAGCCAGGTATTCTCGGCAATCCTTCTTGAAATGTCCTTTCTTCCCACAGTGAAAGTACTTAACCCTTTTGGGATCCACCTTTCGCTTCTTAGTCTTGGTAGACTTCTTAGAAATAGGTGCATTTCCCTTGTTCTTCCCCTTTTCCTTCTTCCTTTTAGGATTAGGAGCAGGCGAACTAAGTTCAGCCACATTTGCCTCAGCCTTAGATCTAGAACCCTTAAAAATGTTCTCAAAGGCTTGCAACTCTTTCATCAATTCCGTTAAAGACATCTCCTTCCGGTTAAGGTTGTAGGATGCCTGAAACAAATCGAAATCCTCGGATAAGGTTTGGAAAACCATAACCAATTGAGTTGCAGCATCGATCTCAGCCCCATTTGTCTGAGCCTTAGACAAATAAGCCATGACTTTCATCATGTGCTCCTTAATGGGAGTTCTAACCTTATGCCTGCAGTTCATTAGACCTTTGATAGCATCGGTCTTAGCCTAGATAGTTTGTTCACCAAACATCTCCTCCAGGTTACCCATGATCTGCCTAGCAGTTTGATGTTCCTCATGCTATTTCTGGAGCACGTTAGACATGCTCGCCCTTATAAAGCACATGGCACTTAGGTTAGAATTGTCCCAACGCTCAAGCGCTACAAATTCCCTATCAGGAGCATCGATCGCAGGCGTAGGTGGTCTAGGTTGGGTTAGGACAAAACTGTGTTTCTCAAAGTTTAGGATGATAAGCTAGTTCCTTTTCCAGTCATTAAAGTTTTCGCCAGTTAATTTGTTTTGCGTAAGTATCACAGATAAAGGGCTCGACATTTTGATCTATAATAAGAAAACATGTAATAAGTACGAGCAAACATCCTATCAGTTTATAAAATATGATTTTGTAATGAAACATAAATATCTATATGCAATCGAAATGTTCATGTGTAAAACCCTTACAACACATACCTTACAACAATAATTCCTAGCTTCTGCTTTCTAAGCTATCGAGGGGTAGTCATAGAATAACTAGCCAAGAACACGGATCCCTTCCGATTAATACATATTCGTCCATGGAGCAAACTCCATTAAATATATATTAACTATCGTTTATTTGGCCACTACTTTACATATCAAAGCCTCGAGGGAGGATTAATAAATAAAGTAGCATGAGTGTATAACCATCGTTTCCAATTTTGAATCCATATTTTACATCCGCCACCGAGGGGTGATCTAAACATAAAATATGCCCAAAATTGTTATCCTTTCGGAAATCCAAATCAGTGTGCGCTCTAGGTAAGATATCTATCCGAATGGAATTCCCAGGTCAAAACCGAGTAGTAGGCACTACCATGCGTAACTATTGGACCAACGATGGAGACCGTAGGTCTTAGTGTATAAAACCTTCTCCCACTCAATCTTTTTAAATTAGGGTTTTTGTTTTTCATGCATAAACAATATTTATTGAGTGGCACTCCCTAGTCTATATGGCATGTTATCAATACATCACGAAATAGTATAACATATTAATCTAGCAGCACATCATCCATGGTTTGCAAAATATGTAAATAGCCGTGGATCATGATTCCATCCTAGAGAAAAGAAAATTGTAAAATTTACAAAAATTAACCGAAACATATATCGGCCTTCATTTGTAGATCCATGCCTTGTATCTTTCTTCAATGTGTCTTCCTTCTCCAATGTCACATCTTTTTCAATTTAAATTTAAAATTCAAATTTCAAAAAGATTATATGTGATTTTTAATTTTAATCAAAATTACAAAATATCAAAATTTAAATAAAAATCCGGTTTATTAAATTTTAAAATTCAAAAAATTTGAAATTTGAAATTTCAAATTTAAATCTCAAAATTTTAAAATTCATAATAATATCCATTAAATTTAAATTTAAATTTTTAATTTTGATTTTCAAATTATCAAGATCACATATCATTGGAAAATTAAATTTTCAAAAAGATTTTGTGATTTTTTTTTATTTTTTATTAAAAAAATGTTTTTTTATTGAAAATAACAAAAAACACAAAATCACATCCTTTGAAAATTTACATACCTTCGTTCATCTTCAATCTTCCCGAATCCATTATATCCGAATTTTACAAAAAATTCCTATGCCGTTTCCGGCTTACAAAAATTCTAGGAATTGAAAGAACGACCTAACGGTGATAATAGACCGCATCTATTACACTTGAAAAACTTAGATACAAATTCTAACCTCTATGGAATCATGACCGGCAAAATTGAACAAGCATCATATATTATATAAAAATAATATAAAGCATTCAACCATACATCCATTCATAATATATTTAACATACACAAAATAAAACCTAGAGTGCCAACTCTCTAAAATATTTCATTAATGCATAGAGAGAAATTTATTTGATCAAATAATTTATGTTATATGCATAATCATGAGTAGGCTCTGATACCAATTGTTGGAAAAAACGGATCCGATATCGGAGTTACGGCACAGCAGAAGTTTTAAAATTTTTTATGCCGTTTCGAAAAGAATCTCATGATGCATATAACAATAAATTAAATTCATGATCAAGCGTACCTTATTTCTCAGATTCCGGAATCACTAGAGTGTTTGACCAACGTGTCTTCTCTACTATTCTCGAGTTCCACGTCTCAGAGTATGTGTGGGCACACGTTCTATGAATCCAAGCGACCAGTAATGTTTTCCGAAGTCTAGATCCCTCCTTCTCAATTCCGATGTTCCTCGTTGAGAATTCGATCCAACTTCTTTCTTCAAAACTACAAAACAGGAACCGGTTAACCTCATATGAAAATTATCACTCGGTTTAACCTTTCTCACAGTTTTGAATCAATGGAATTTTCTCTGTTTTTCTTTCTCACAAGATAGCCGAATTTTTGTGAAGTAGAAGAAACCCAAATTATTTTTTCTTCTCTCCTAAAAAACGTTTTTCTCCTAGAAAAATACCAAAAATTAGTTTCTCAAGAATTCCTAGCCTTTATATAGAAGTCTAATCCTTTTCAAAATTTAATTCCGGATAAATTTTGAACCAAAAGATCATACAACTTTAGGGCTAGATTCATTGAACCTAGAAACGTTTTTTCAAGAGGAAATCTCCTCCAAATTTTCGGCCACTTTAGGATAAATCTAGATTGGTGGTTCAAATTTTAAATCAGGAATCTAGACTAGTAAAAAGATCCTAGTCCTATCTAGATTCAAATTTCTTTTAAACCCTTTTTGAATTTAAATAAGATTCACTCATTTGAATTAATATTTTCCACAAACATCAACCATATTAATTAATTTAAATAAATGGAATATTTGAATTTTTTCTTCCTCAAAAATCCGTGCACCACATTTAAAGGATAAAAAAAAATTCATCAAATAATCTCCATTATTTAAATCAATTAATAATTTAATATTAGGAATATATTTGAACAATTTTGAAACAAAATTTTCTTCTCTCCACCTATCTAAAACCGTGCACCTCTTTTAGATTAGGAGAGAAAAATTTTGTTTTCCAAAATTAAATAATTCAAACATAATCTTATTTCCAAAATTCAAATTAACCAATCACATGTTGACAAATCATATTATTTGTCTACACAAATCCTACATGTCCAATCATTTTCCAGATTGCATGTTAGAGAGTACCATGTCTTAATAGACATCACAAAATTCCATTTAAATTTACCGATCTCTTTAGGAACAAATCCCGAGACGCTATTTAGAACTATATGAGCTAGTAGAGGGACCGGATCGAAATATGTAAAGAGGCTCCTATAATTGTGAAAAATTAATCCCAGACTAATTATTCATCAATTATCAACTTCAAAACTATTCCACTAAAAGTTTGAAGCTGAACTCCTGTTTACATACCGTATTACGAAAGCTCTCTCACGCAGTGCTTCTTCCATGATTTATTCGTCGCTTGTTTAATCCCCATATGTTATCCACGATTGAATTAAGGACTTTTTTCGTTTTACCTTTTCAATCATTTTAACTTAAAATTCCATTATTCTCCATTGAAGAACCACCAATTGTAAAACCATACAATTGGTAAACCATCAGAGAACACAAAGTAAACCGATGGCCAAGATCTTGTTATACTATCTTTCAATCCCCGAATAATGCCGTTAAGTAGATAACATGTACTATCGTTAAGATAGCTATGGATTCCATATCTATGAATCTTGATTTCTCTATCCATAAGTCATACACCCAAAACACAAGTATATTGACCATAAATTAGCAGTGTCTCACCTGTAGTGCATTAAAGTACATAAGTCATGGATACGAACTCAAGTAATCATTTCTGGATTAAGATTAATACAGGATGATAATCAAAGCTTCATTGATTCTTATAAACGGAATTATTAAACCAAATCAATTAACACTTTAGGTCCAGTCCAATGTCATACCTCAATACTGGTATACATTAAAGTTTCCACTCGGAACCAATCCAATGGTCAAGACAAACCATCCCTCCAAGGAAGTAGATAACATGTACAATCTTATCATGAATAAGATCCCCAAATCTTATTCCATCGATTGCGGACTATTTATTTTGACTGTTATTAAATTACCATGTCTTCTATGTATACCCCGTATACATATGGTAATCCGATATATTTCTAACAGTCAAGGAGTATTTTATGTTTGCTTAACCATACAATCAACAAATGAAAGTAAATAGGACATAACTTATTAAACATGAATAACATCCTCTTATTAATATCAAAATGTCATATTTACAGAAAATCCCTAACATTGATTTTCTATCCTTAGGGCACATATAGATCCCAACACACTGTACATATATAGTCAAAATTTTGATGGAAGTGTCTAACACTTTCCCATCATACAAAAGTACAAGTCTATCATCAAAAAGAATATGCTAGTACATGTCAGTCCTAGAATCAAAAAAAAAAAAATATATATATATATACACGGTTATCCTAATCTATATGCTCGATCGTAACCACAGAGGATGCGTCGGAGTCTGACTCCTCATCTCCGTCGGCGAACAAAATCTCCTCTGGGTCATCGTCGAAATCGTCTATATCATCCTCATCCTCTAGCCAGCCTGCATGCTCGAACTCAGGCTCTGGCTCTATATCCTCCTCATCATCTAACAAGCCCGCATGCTCGAACTCTGGCGCCTGCTCTGTAATACCCGGAATTTTGATGAACCTATGATTTCCTTTTAGACAAGGAAAATCCCAAGTCTGACTCTTGTATGTCGATATGAAGCTCACGATCTGAGTTAAATATCAGTATATGTTTGAGTTTTCATTGAATTAGCTATGAGACTCAATAAGCAGTTTGCTTAGTCATGCATGTGATCTTTGAGCAAAAAGGAAGAAAAATTTTATGATTTCATGTTGGTCAAAGTTTGATCGAAAAAGTCAAAGGTTGACCAGGAAGGTCAAATAGATGAAGGTGCTAAGATATGGCAAAGCAGTATGAAATTATACTACGGCGAACCTTCATTACGGACGAATAAGCAAGCATAAGCTATGAGACCACCCTAGAAAAATCAAGCACACCAAGTATGGTATCAAGGGCAGGAAATGTTTCAAGAAATAAGAAAAATTTTATACAGTTCATTTTTACACAGATAAATTTTGGACTGCAGTACAGTATAAAATACTGTTATTAGTTAATAACAGTATTGAAAATATCTGTGTTAGCATAAAAGTGGACTGCATATTAAGAGACAAGCCAAACAAGGTCTTAAGATGACATCACCTTATCTTGGATTTATGACATCATTCTTGATTAAAGAAAATTGGAAAAAAATCCTTGGATGACACCTAGCACAAGATGGCCGGCCACTTAGAGGGCTTTTGTGCAAATATTTTATCCGTAGGGGCCAAAGTGTAATTTTAAGAAATTACCTTGATGATGTAAGCATGATGATGTAAGCAAACTTGGTCTCCAAGCAATCTTTAATGGCCGGCCACCTATAGGGATTAATGGGTAAATATTTTGTCCTTGAGGGACTAAAGTGCAAATTTAAGAAAAGGTGATGTAAGCAAAGTGATGTCATCAAGTGATGTCACTAGGGTGATGTAAGCAAGACTTGGTGAGCAAGTAACTTGCCCACCAAGGACCCTTAATGGCCGGCCACATGTAGGGGACTAACTAGCAAATATTTTGTTTTTAAGCCCTAATATGCAATTTTCGAAATAAAAATAAATGGTGAAAATTTGTAATTTTCACCTATAAATAGGGCATGAAGGGGGCGGTTTTTGGCAGCTAAAATCATCCCAAAACTCTGCCCAATTTTCTCCAACCTTCCCCTAGAAGCCGAAACCAATGAGAAAAAAATTTAGTGGCCGGATTTTGTGAGAAAGAAAAAGTGTTGGAAAAATCTTGGAACCCATTTTTGGCCTAAGTGGCCGGTTGGTGGTGAGCAAGAAAAGAGTGAGAAAAGTTGATTCTTGAAGGACTATTTTGCAATTTAGCAAAGTTTCAAAACCTCTATAAATAGGTGACCATTTTATTCAAAAAAATCAGAAAATCTAGCTAAATTCTGTCCATTTTTCTGCTCCAAAACCGAACCCAAGGCAGCCAAGAAAGATAGAACAAAAACCAAAATCCAAGTGTAGGAATTAGTGGGTGAAGTTCGGATTTCACCGAGGAACCAAGAAAAAGTGTTGGAAAAATTTTGGAGTCCAATCTTAGCCAAGTGGCCGGTTGTGGTAAGCAAGAAAAGGGAGAGAAAAGTGCTAGGGACTTAGGTGGTGAGTGGCCAGAATTTTGTAGGATCAACCACCAAGGTTTTGGTGCTCATTGGAGGAGCAAGGCCGGTTGTGGGCAACCGAGGGTAGATTCATTTTCTTGAATCTTGAGGTAATCCTCTCTACCCTCTAAAGTTTGGTTCAAGTTTTTGTGTATTTCCAGCATTGGATGTAAGAGCATAAGCTCACTCTTTATCTTCCTAGCAAGGCTTAAAGTGCTTGATTATGCTTGATTAGGGTTGGTGGTCTCTAGTTTATGTTTCGATGCATGTTTGCAAGTATGCCTACCATATGTTTGTTATATGTCCCCATAGGTTTAAGAATGAATGTATGATTATGTGCATGATGGAATGGAACGTCAGAAACGCTGCATGTATGATATTAGGCTCCCACTGTGGTCGGTTGAGGTAGTGTGCACGTTTTAGGACGAGAAACGAATTTAAGAACCAAAACTGCCAGTCTCGGGTCAAGACTGGGCAGCATTCTGGAAATGGTAACCGGGAAGGATACCCGAATTATTTGGGCTTGGCCCAAAGCCTAAGTTTAACCCATAGAAGGTTGACTTTGGTTGATCAAGTTTGACCAAGGTTTATCACCTCAAGGGTTACCCAACATAACCCAATGGATTATGGATTAAGAATGTTAAGACATGGGCCCAAGGATAGTAACCTAACCCTACCTGTTTGGATGGGGGCTTAGCAATGAGGTTACTTATTGTAACTAAGTAAGATATTTTGTATAGGAGGGGACATATAACTAAGACTATGAACGCATGTTGGTTATGTCATCAACATTTAACGATTATGATTTATGGTAAGATAAAAGGTGTATAACTTTTATCTTACACCCTGTTTGGAAACAGGAATATGAACTGTTGTCGTGCCATGATTCGGACGATTAACCAAGAGCGTAGGACGAGAGGTAAGTACAAACCTCACCTACAGTATGGAAAATAGTAAGCTATTTTCAAGTATATGACATGATTACATGTTATGTTATGTTATGCCATGTTATGTTATGTTATGCTAAGTTATGCTATGTTATGCCAAGTTATACTATGTCATGCTAGGTTATGATACGATAAGCCATGTTAAGTCATGTTAAGCTATGATATATCAAGTTATGCCGTGTCTAGTCTCATGTGCAACATGATTATTAAGATCACACGTAAAGATTCTTAGTCTTGGAAATATAACAAGACTAAGACTAAACCAAGACAAGTAAGGTGTCGTACCAATCTCCTGTTGATGCAGGAGGATCATGTATGTTTCAAGTTCAAGTTTATGATTATCAACCTCTCGTTGATGCGTGAGGGTATAATGATAATCAACCTTCCGTTGATGCATGAAGGGTTATGTTCATGTTTTCCAGAATTGTTAAGGGCCTTGCAAACCCTGACATTCTGAGGCTTGCGTGCTTTTGGTACGGACACTAGGGGCCCACATGTTAAGCAAGATAATAGGTTCAAGTCCATAATTGATCATAAAAGATACATAATTGAACATAATTGGTTCATGCATAAGTTATACGATGTTGGTTATGTTTTTGTGAGATTATATTTGTACTTGCTGGGCGAAAGCTCATCAGTATATTCCATACTGTAGGTAAATGCCTGCAGCTTTACTTGGTGGGCCATGGAGACGATGCAGCAAGTGAAGGGCGGTATGGGATACCACTATGCAAGTTTTTCCGTAAATTGTTTAAATTATCAAGTTGTATATATATGTTTTAAGGAATATGTACAATGTTATGTATGCAATGTTTTTAAGTTGTGATTTTAAAATAAAGTTTAAAGAAAAAAAAAATCTTATTCTGAAATTTTCTGTAAGGTTAAGTATTTAAGACTAAGGTTTAAGTTAAGCAAGCATGGTAACGGCCCACGTTTACGTAGTTGGCCCTACGTGGACGGCCGGGGCGTTACAGGCTCTATGTCCCCCTCCTCGTCGCTCGAGATGTCTATAATCGGGGGATCTTCCGGCTGATCCTCCGGAGCGATTATGAATTCATCGGGATCGAAATCATCGGCGGCCATGTCGTCCTTGGCGTCCTGTGGCGGCACCTCCTGTACAGGAACTGCTGGAATCGGGTCCTCAGGAAAAACTGGACCTGCCTCAAACAGCGGCTCTCCCATCCCAGCATCATCGATTGGTGCCTGGTGACCATCCGCAACCCCAGCGGCCTGCAGAGCATGCACAACAGCCTCGGCCCCCAGAATATCATCAATCATGTTCCCCACTGTCGTGCCAGGCAGAGGCATGGGAACATACTGTCGGATCTATGGAGACAATCCGTCCCGAAATGTCTATAGTGCCAGCGGCTCTGGGTTGACCAAATCCTGCGAGACATGAGGCAACATCTCCTCCTGAAATCTCCGGCAGTAGTGGCTCATAGACTCCTGTGGATAAGCGTGCCAAACTACTGAGTAACTGAGATACCGTGCGTGGTACATATCCCGGTATATCGCAGGGCCGCGATGAGGTACTCCTGCTCCCTCGTCAAGTACCGGTCCGTAACGCGCAACCAATAACGTACGAAAATGTGCCCAAGTACGACTCGGCATCTCTCTCTTTCCTATCGTCATCCACCACAGTCGGACTTCTGCTGCCAGACACCGACTGGCTAATGAGACCAGTAATCGATCCTCTATATGACAGAGATGGAAAATCAGCTCCATGTCATATAGCCATGCTGCTAATGAGACTGTCTGTCTCGTACCATCAAATATCATAGGATGCGACTCATAAAATGACGTCACTGCGTATCGATCCTCATCCACTCGAGCGGGATCCATATCGTCAGGTCTATCATAACATAAGCGCATAATAATTATTTACTCATAAAAATAAAATTACTTACAATGATGGTGGCGATGGCAGGCAGACTGTGAAATTGGATAGTAGGAAACCGCTCTGATACCAACTCTGTAACGACCCGCCTAGCACAGGCCGTTACTATACATACATACATACAATCATACTGACTTACTTAGCGTAAATAGCGGAAATTTTTTTTTATACGGTGCGTAAGAACGAAATGTAATATATAAAAACGATGTTCGAATACTGAATAATATACATGAAAGATCAAAACGCGTAACGGCTATCATTCCCACATTTCACAGTTCGCCCTGCTACGCTCCCCCATCTTGCATCAGAGATTGCCGCCCATAGGTTGCTTACCTACAGCATAGACGTAAGACGTGAGCTTTCGCTCAGCAAGTATAACATAAACATCCGCGACAATAAACAAAACATACTTGGCTTAACATAACATAACTTATTTTGACATAATATGCATGAACCAATTATGCTTCATTATGCTCACTTACTCTTTCATACTTTCATTACTTATCTTATGGGCCCCTTAACATAAGTGTACGTACCGGGTGCGCAACTATGGAGTGGTTAGGGCGGCCAGTCTATTTTCAACTCAAATCATAGTCCAACCCGACCTGACGCGGGTTGGTACGACACAGGCAAGCTTGCTTGCCATCATACTTGATTTTCATTATCTCATACTTAGTCTTATTCTGACTTAAGAATTGGTGAACATGCCTCGTGATGTCACACATACATAAGTCACAATCGTACCTTAGCATTATATCATAACTATGAACTTGATATCTCATATATCATAACATAGCATCATTATTCCATAATTTAGCATCAAACAATTCTAACATACATCACATCACACATCATAACATACATCAAACATACTTTGGTAAGTATCACAACAAAAGCCTATGCTGTAGGCGGAGTTGTACTTACCTCGTACACTATGTCCAAAGATGTGCTGATCCAAGTCAGGGTACCACAGCAGGCTATCTCCTGTTATTCCAAAGGACATAGGGTAAGAATTCTGTACTTATAGAATGTTGGTAACCAAACCAACATTCATACTTATTTATGGTTATATGTCCCCCCTAAAACAATGTTTGATACTTTCTGAGTATCATAGATAACCTTAAGGCTTAGGGCTTATCATACTTAGAATCATAACTTGATAGGTTACTTAAAGTAACCTTGGCTACTTAAGCCTTCCATAACAGTGTTAGGTTACTAATCCTGACCATGGGCTTAAGCTTTTCTTAAAATACATCCTATTAGGTTACTCTAAGTAACCCTGGTTTTTAGGCCCAACTAGTCATACTTAATATTCTATTTGGTTACATTGGATAACCCTTGGGCTTCGGGCCTAGACTAATAACTCGGTATCTTCCCGGTTATTGCTCACTAAACTTGGTTCAAAACCATTTTTCTTTACTTTGGAAAACTTAGGGTTTTAAATTCATTTTCCTCAAAATCCTTATTTAATTTATCAAAACTTGAAATCTTATGAAAAATTGAAATCTTATGAGTGGGTCTTTGTAAAAACCATTAAATTTCTTACTGTTAATTTGTCAGTGTATGTGCAGAAATGTCCTTTTCCTGTACTATTTCAGAAAATCCTGTGCAGGAATTTCCTATTTCCTATACAGTTTTAAAATCCAATTTTATTTAAAAATTAAAGTCGAATTTGAAAAAGTTTTCTTCATAAAAGTTTTAGATCTTTAGAAACCCTAAAACTTTTGTGTTTAACTCGAGACCCAGATCGGTCTCCAACCCACTCATTTACCCTGTTGAACTCACCTGGCCATGCATGAGGTCTGGACACGGTCAGGCTCGGATTTTGTTCAAACCGAGGCTGTTGGAGCCTTATTTTGAAAACATTTCTACGTTGCCCTATAGGAAAAACTTTTTTCTACAACTTTCATGTTTTAAGTTTTCCCAAAATCAGCCTCCAAGGGCCTCAAAACTGGCTTCCAGAAAACTGGCCAGCTTGTACCCGAATTGGCAGTTTTCTGATTTTAAGTTGATTTTACGTCCTAATCGCGTAATCTAACTCAACCAGTTACCGCGGGAGCCTAGGATCAACATGCAGCGCTTTTCTAACGTCCCACATTAACAGTCATGTAACCCGATCATGTCCATGCAAACCAACCAATGAAAAAGCATCACCTAGGGTTTGCATGGTTCTATATCATTCAACTATTCCATTCATCATTCTAGCAACCTAACATACCATTTAACATCATACTTGAACATAATTGGGGGACATACCACTTATCAAACATCTAGCATGCAACCCTATTAATCAAACAACATAAGCATATAAAAACTCATAATCAAACCACCCTTAATGCCTAATCAAGCACAAAATCCTAGATTTCTAAACTTAAGCAAAAATTTAAATTGAGCTTAAGCTCTTACAAACCAACTTGGAAATACACTTAAATCTTCAATTTAAAGCTTGAATTGAAAGCTTAGGGTCCAAGAGGATTATACCTTAATCAATTCAAGAAGTTGGTTTGTTTGGCTCCAACTTTTTCTCCCTTTCTCCTTGGGCACTCACAACCGGCCTTGCTCTTCCAATAAGCACCAAAATTTTTCCAGCCACTTAGGGGTTGCTCCAACAAATCTCCGGCCACTCTCCACAAGTTCAGCCACCTTCTAACACTTCTTCCCTTCACTTTTTCCTTTCCCTTTCTTTCACTCCCACAACCGGCCACTTGGCCACAATGGGTTCCAATTTTTTTTTCAACTTCTTGGCTTGCTTCCTAGTGAAATCCGAACACTCCTAAGACTACTCCCTTGGGTTTTTCAAACTTTTTCTTTCTTTTGGCTGCTCTTTGGTTTCGGATTTTTGAGGGAAAATTTGGGCATAGTTTGTCCAAGTTTCTCAATTTTTGTGAACAAAAATGTTCAAATGGGTCACCTATTTATAGGTGAATAAGAACTCTTCAAATTTGCTCAAAAGTCCTTGAAAAAGCAAATTTTTGCACAAAGAACCCCTTAATTGGCCGGCCACCTCATACACTAGAAGCTTCCATATTTCTTTCCATAATTGGTTTAATTCCAAATGATGTCATAATTGTGTGCTTTGATGAGGTAAGCACAATTAAGGCTTGTTTGCCCTTTTTCCTTAATAAGCAGTCTACTTTTATGCCAAACAGATATTTTCAATTCTGTGCTCACTAATACACAGTACTGAATACTAAACTGCAGTCCAAAGTTTATCTGCGTAAAAATGGACTGTACAAAATTTTCCTTTTTGGCTTAAAGCCCTCCGGCCCTTGATATCCGATTTAATGTGCTTGATTTTTCTATGGTGGTTTTAAATCTAATTCATAATATCTTATCCGAAAAAATGATTTTCTGCAGTATTTATCCCATACTGCTTAACATTTTTCGGTCTCGTCAAACATTCGACCTTTCTAGTCAACCTTTGACTTTTCGGGTCAACTCTGACTTTCTTGGTCAACTTTGACTTTCTTTGTCAACTTTGACTTTTCTTGGTTAAGATTTGACCAACATAAAATCATAAGCTTTTTCTACCTTTTTACTTAAAAAGGTCACATGCTTTAGCTAAGCAATCATTTTTGAGTCTTATAAAATCATAAGAACTCACAAAACTTAATAAAAACCCTGAATCGGGTTCTTTCATAAATACCTTCATGGTACAATTTAAATTTCTATACAAGAAATTGAACGTTGAAAAATTCTAGTTATTACATTTTGGGGGCACACCATACAAACTGCATGTTATCTTCTGAATAACGTTCCCTCCAAATCGGTTCCTAAATCTCTTTACGAGTTGTGAATGAGTAGGAAACCTAATTTGAATCATATTCAAATTTGGGGTTGTCCGACACATGTCTTGGATAAGGAAGCGAAGATGTTGGAGTCACGATCAGAAGTATGGTTGTTTGTTGGCTATCCAAAAGGGACAAAAGGTGGTATGTTCTATAATCCGAAGCAAAATAAAGTCTTTGTTTCTACACATGTAACATTCCTGGAGGAAAGTTATGTGGAAGACTTTAAACCTCGTAGCAAAGTAGTGCTTGAGGAGATGACTTCAGGTTTGGATATTCCTAAAGCCACAGAAAACCCTGTGGAAAAACCACTAAAGAATCAACAACCACGGGAGCTTCGTCATAGTGGGAGGATTATTAGGGAACCTGATAGCTACATGTTCAATGGTGAAGTTTTTGAAGTAGAATCCATAGAACATGTTGATGATCCGGCTACGTACAAAGAAGCTATGGAGGATGTTGATTCTAGTCTTTGGCAAAAGGCTATGAACACCGAGATGGAATCTATGGATTCCAATGGGGTCTGGAAACTTGTAGACTTACCCCAAGGCATAAAACTAATTGGGTGTAAGTGGGTATACAAGAGAAAGAGAGGTGTGGATGGAAAGTGAAAACTTTCAAGGCAAGACTTGTAGCAAAGGGCTATACACAGAAAGAAGGAATCGACTATGAAGAAACCTTCTCGCTTATAGCAATGCTCAAGTCAATCCGCATTCTTTTATCCATTACGGCTGCTCTCGATTATGAGATCTGGCAAATGGATGTCAAGACAGCTTTCTTGAATGGCTCTCTTGAGGAAGATATCTATATGATACAACCAGACGGGTTCAAAGCAAAGGGCCAAGAAGACAAGGTGTGCAAGTTGCTTAAATCCATTTATGGATTAAAACAAGCATCTCGTTCTTGGAATATTAGGTTTGATCAAGCAATCAAAACCTATGGATTCAAACAAAACATTGATGAATCATGTGTTTATAAATGTATCAAGAACGAGAAAGTGGTTTTTCTAGTACTTTATATGGATGATATATTGCTTATTGGAAACGATGTGGCAATGTTATCATCCGTCAAAGTTTGGTTAGCCAAACAGTTTGACATGAAGGACTTAGGAGAAGCTAGTTATGTTCTTGGAATTCAACTGTTTAGAGATAGAAAGAACAAACGATAGCACTCTCCCAAGCTTCATACATTGATAAAGTACTTGAAAAGTTTTCTATAAAAGATTCCAAGAAAGGTGCCCAACCTTTCAGAATTGGAATCAAGCTTTCTAGAGATGACTGTCCCAAGACATCGGAAGAAAGGGAGCGTATGAAAAATATACCTTATGCATCAACGGTAGGTAGTCTTATGTACGCTATGTTATGTACAAGGCCTGACATTCGTTTTACGGTTGGAATGGTAAGTCGATATCAGTTGAATCCAGGACCGAACCATTGGGCTGTGGTCAAGTATCAACTCAAGTATCTACGGAGAACGAGGGCTTATATGCTAGTATATTCTGGTCAGGACCTTATTCCTATAGGATACACAGATTCTGATTTTCAATCAGATCAGGATTCAAGGAAATCGACTTCAGGATCTGTCTTTACCCTTGGAGGTGATGCCGTTGTGTGGAGGAGTATTAAGCAATTTTACATTGCTAACTCGACCATGGAAGCCGAGTATGTGGCAGCCAGTGAGGCATCAAAGGAAGCAGTATGGCTCCGCAGGTTCCTTAGTGTCCTTGAGGTCGTTCCTGGTATGAATAAAGCTATGGTACTTTACTGTGATAACAGTGCAGCAGTAGTTAATACCAAGGATCCTAGGCATCATAAGAGGAGTAAGCACATTGACAAAAAATATCACATCATCAGAGGCTTTGTTGAGAGTGGAAATGTGATGGTTTGCAAAATCGCATCAGAGGACAATCTTGCCGACCCGTTCATGAAGACTTTGGTGGCCAGAAGATTCAATGAACACGTCAAAGGCATGGGGATGCGTAATATATCACATTTACTCGCTTAGGGCAAGTGGGAGATTGTTGGGATCTATAAGTGCCCTAAGGATAGAAAATCAATATAAGGGATTTTCTGTAAATATGACATTTTGATATTAATAAGAGGAGGTTATTCATGTTTAATAAGTTGTGTCATATTTACTTTCATTTGTTGATTGTATGGTTATTTGAGCAAACATAAAATACTCCTTGGCTATTGGTAATATATCGGATTACCATATATATACAGGGTATACATAGAAGACGTGGTAGTTTGATAACAGTCGAAAGAAATAGTCCTCAATCGATGGAATAAGATTTGGGGATCTTATTCATAACAAGATTGCAAAGGTTATCTACTTCCTTGGAGGGATAGTTTGTCTTGACCATCGGATAGGTTCCGAGTGGAAACTTTAATGTATACCAGTATTGAGGTATGACATTGGACTAGACCTAAAGTGTTAATTGATTCGGTTTAATAATTCCATTTATAAGAATCAATGATGCTTTGATTATCATCCTGTATTAATCTTAATCCTAAAATGATTACTTGAGTTCGTATCCATAACTTGTATACTTTAATGTACTACAGGTGAGACACTGTTAATTCATGGTCAATATACTTATGTTTTGGGTGCATGACTTATGGATGGAGAAATCAAGATTCATAGATATGGAATCTATAGCTATCTTAACGATAGTACATGTTATCTACTTAAAGGCATTATTCGGGGATTGAAAGATATTATAACAAGATCTTGGTCATCGGTTTACTTTGTGTTCTCTGATGGTTTACCAATTGTATGGTTTTACAATTGGTGATTCTTTCAATGGAGAATAATGGAACTTTAAGTTAAAGTGTTTGAAAAGGTAGAACGGAAAAAGTCCTTAATTCAATCATGGATAACATATGGGGATTAAGCAAGTGATGAATAAATCATGGAAGAAGCACTACGTGAGAGAGCTTTCGTAATACAGTGTGTAAACAGGAGTTCAGCTTCAAACTTTTAGTGGAATAGTTTTGAAGTTGATAATTGATGAATAATTAATCTGGGATTAATTTTTTACAATTATAGGAGCCTCTTTACATATTTCCATCGGGTCCCTCTATTAGCTCATATAGTCCCATATAGCGTCTCGGGATTTGTTCCTAATGAGATCGGTAAATTTAAATGGAATTTTGTAATATCTATTAAGACATGGTACTTTCTAACATGCAATCCGGAAAAGGATTGGACATGTAGGATTTGTGTAGATAAATAATATGATTTGTCAACATGTGATTGGTTAATTTGAATTTTAGAAATAAGATTGTATTTGAATTATTTAATTTTAGAAAACAAAGTTTTTTTCTCCTAATCTAAATGTAGTGTACGGTTTTTAGATAGGTGGAGAGAAGAAAATTTTGTTTCAAAATTGTTCAAATATATTCCTAACATTAAATTATTAATTGATTTAAATAATAGAGATTATTTGATGAATTTTTTTTCCTTTAAAATGTTATGGACGGTTTTTGAGAGGAGAAAAATTTCAAATATTCCATTTATTTAAATTAATAAATATGGTTGATATTTGAGGAAAATATTTAATTCAAACAAGTGAATCTTATTTAAATTCAAAAAGGTTTAAAAGTAATTTGAATCTAGATAGGACTAGGATCTTTTCACTAGTCTAGATTCTTGATTTAAAATTTGAACCACCAATCAAGATTTATCTCTTGTTTTTAGGTTCAATAAATCTAGCCCTAAAGTTGTATGATCTTTTTGTTCAAAATTTATCTAGAAAAATAATTATTAATTATTTTTCAAGAAGGAAATAAATTTTAAAAAGGATTAGACCTCTATAAAAAGGCTAGGAATTCTTGAGAAAAAAATTTTTGGTCATTCACTAAGGAGAAAAACATTTTTTTGGAGAGAGAGAGAAAACCAATTGTGGTTTCTTCTACTTCATAAAATTCGGCTATCTTATAAGAAAGAAAAAGAGAGAAAATTCCATTGAATCAAAACTGTAAGGAAGGTTAAACGGAGTGATAATTTTCATAGGAGGTTAACCGGTTTCTGTTTTATAGTTTTGAAGAAAGAAGTTGGATCATATTCTCGACGAGGAACATCGAAATTGAGAAGGAGGGATCTAGACTTCGGAAAGCATTACCGGTCGCTTGGATTCATATAACGTGTGCCCACACACACTCTGAGACGTGGAACTCGAGAATAGTAGAGAAGACACGTTGGTCAAATGCTCTATTGATTCCGGAATCCAAGAAATAAGGTACGATTTATCATGAATTTAATTTATTGTTATATGCATCATGAGATTCTTTTCGAAACAGCTTAAAAATTTTAAAACTTCTGCTGTACCGTAACTCTGATATTGGATTCGTTTTTTCCAACAGTTTGTAAGAGCATAAGCTCATGCTTCTTATCTTGCCATGTTATGGTTTTTATATGCTTGATCTAAGCTTAGATTATCTTGCTTGTTAAGTTTTAAGCATGGATTTGAGTTTATGCTCTAGAATGAGTTTTGGGGTTGCATGTGCCTACCAAATGTTTGTGAATATGCCTTCACATGTTTGAGTAGGAAAAAGTTATATATGATGATGAATAATGAAAGATGATGTGAATGCAAAATGTATTGGTTAAGGAACTAACCTAAAAACACCATTTGGTAAGCTTGAAAAGTTTATCAAATATTGTGTTTTTCATGAAGATGAACAAGGGAATGATTGAATGATAAATATATATTCGATGCGCTGCATGTTGATGTAGGCTCACGGCTATGACCGTTTGAGGTAGTGTGTGCTAATTTTTAAGCAAAAACCAACAAAATTCAAAACTGCCAATTTTCAGATTTAACTGGATAGTTTCTGGAAACTTAATTTTGAGACCCTTAGAGGCCGAATTTGAAAAAAGTTATAATTGTAAAGTTGTAGAAAATTGAAAATCCTAGGGGTTAATAAGGAACAATTTTTGAAAATAAGGCTCCAAAGGCCTCTGTTTTTTTATTAAATTCCATAGTTGGTCAGTATGGATAGTGTGCATGGCCAGAATTTTTTAAAAAGAAAAACGAGTAAGTTGAATGCTGATTTAAGCTTTAAATAAACAAAAGTTATAGGTTTCGACGAGATCTACGACTTACATGTAGAAAGTTTTCCCAAATTTTAAACCGATTTAAAGAAAAAATGGGATTTTCAAAACTATGTAGGGTACAGGAAATTCCAGTATAGGATTTTCAAAACTGTACATGGTATTACAAATTTTTTACACACATGCATTCCAGTAAATTAAAAGGCTATTTTAAAACAGTATTTTGAGGTTTTATGATCTCTTTAAAAAGAGAATAAGATTTTATGAAAATGGTTTCAAAAAGGTTTAAATCCAATGGAATTTTCCAAGTAATTTTAAAAAACGTACTATGTTTTATGAAAGGTCATTTCAAGTATTATGCTAAGAAATACTTGATTTATAAAGTAATGATATTTTCAAAACATAAGATTATGGTAACAAGTGTATGACTGATGGTAACCGGATAGGACACCAATTTGTTATGTTAGAGTCTGTATCTATGATTACCAATGGTAACCGGATAGGATACCGGTTTACTATGTTAAGGTATCAATGGTAATCGGATAGGATACCGGTTTACTATGATAGGATTTGTATCTATGATTACTAAAGGTAATCAGATTGGATACCGATCTAGTATGTTATGGTTTATAGTAAGATAGAACAACTCTTTTCTTATGCCCTGTTTGAAACAGGAATATGACCTATTACCGTGCCTTGATGGAATGATAGACCGAGAGCGTAGGACAATTTGTATGTATAACTCCGCCAACAGCATGGGCAAAATGTTTTTATTACATTGCATGTTTTTCAAAAATTCATGCATTAATTTACATGATGTACATATGTTTTATGTTTTATGTTTTATTATTGTGACATCATGAAAGCATGTTCACTAATAATAAATCACAGATAAGAACAAGATTAAGTTTTCAAGTAAGATACTGATCAACCAAAAACAAGTTTTCCTGTAATAAGATAAGACAAACAAGTTTTCTTGTGTTGTACCAACTTGCCACGAAAGGTGGGTATAAACGGTTTGGTTCAAGATTTGAGTTGGATTGAACTGGCCAACCCAATCATTCCATGACTACACATCACGGTACGTACACTCAATGTAGGGGGCCCAAAATCAAATTAATACAAGAAAGTATAATTGATTCATAAGAAAGCATAATCGGTTCATGCATTCTTTTACTAAAAATGTTTTGCGGAATAGAAAGTTGTACTTACAAAGCATAAGCTCATAACTTACATTCATGCTGTAGGTAAGCAACCTACCGGCAATGCTTGATACAAGACTGTGGAGAGATGACGCTGTAAACTATGAAATTTGGATTGGACACTTCCACGGGTTTTAGAAATATGTTATATAAAATGTGTTTGTATTATGTTATGATAAGTCAGTGGTACTAGCATATGATAACTAGTATGATTTGTTAAAATATGGTTTTAAAACTCGGTTCTCGAGTGAGTACATATAAATAAGTATAAGTTGTGAGTTTTAAAATTGAGTTTAAAAAGAGATAATAAAGAAAAAAAAAAAAAAAAACACTTCCGTATTTTTACATAAAGCAAAAGTAAGTTTTAAGATAAAGTATGTTTAAGTAAGCATAGCAAGGTAACGGCTCCACGAAATCAGGTCATTGCAAAGTTGTTATTTAAGTTAAGTAAGTTCGAAATCACAGCCCTACATAGATTGGGTCGTGACATATTGTGATGCTAAGGTGAGGGTAGGAAATAACGAATTAATGCGACTTAAATTACACTCCAAACACATTAGTCATTCTAGGACCTTTTTAGAAGCTCTTTTCACAATCTCCAAGAAATACCCCCCAACTTTTTTTTGTCATCCACTTTCTTTTTCCCTTTTTTCCATTCTCATTTTTCAATTTTTTTTTTCCTTTTGTTGTAACTACAACCTCAAACTTATTTATTTATTTATGAACAAAGGGTGCAGCACTCTTCCTTTCTCTCTCTCTCTCTCTCTCTCTCTCTTTTATTTTTTTTTTTTTTTTTACCACAAACAAATTTTCCGCAACTCCCCTTTTCCTCATTATTCTAGCATAGCTCAAGATAGTTTCCATAATGCCATTGTGCTTAAGTGTGAGGGATAGAAATTGATAATTATTAAAAGGCTAGGCTAAAAACATGGGTGGCAAAGAAAAGGGTAAATAAGGCTCAAGGGGGTATACTAGGGATAAACATATTGCAAGGTAGGCTTGAAATGCTCAAATGATCTAAAGATGGCACAAGGACACATTGTATCATAAAATTACAAAAATTTCAACTTAATTACAGAAAATTTATGGTTTAATTTTTGTTAAATTCAAAAAGTAATGACGTGAATTTTCCGGTCCTTACATTACTAATCTCTGACGTACAACGTTCACATAATGGGAAGAATGACACAACATAATGTTTGTTCTGACACACATCTCACAAGTCATCAAAGATTGAAAACAAAATCGAAAGCATCACAGGCTAAACATAATGTTTGTTGGTTAGAAAGTGTTCAATGTTTCTCAGAAATGCAGCTCATTCTCGATTCAGGAGTGGTCTCTTCGGTCCTGTTATTGTACTTCATGTAACATGCTGGTACTGTTATCTCACCAGGAAAGCGTCACAAGCATCCCGGCCAGTTTCTTCGTATGACATCTTCGTTTTGTGTATTTCCATGAACATAAACTTTGGGCTCCCTTACCTGCAGCGAGTGTAAAGCGGTGAACATTCACTGGAGAGGGTATCATCCTAACTTCACTAAGAAGAAAATGTTCCGTAATCCTACCAGTGAAAGTGGTCGAAAGCCATATTGGAGACGAACTCTTGAGAATCCATCGACACTGAATAGACACTTGAATCCATTGACAGTGGGATGTTCGCTGTTACAAGTGAAGTGAACAAGAACCTTGTTTTATATTTTAATTTCAGCCGAAAAATATTAATCACATATCAACTAAGTGTCATATTGATGAAAATAAGAGAAGACAAAAATAAACATGTAAAACTAAAACTTAGACTCGATGCCTATAATTAACTACTAATGCTACATCGACATTATTTGTATCATTCATAACTCACACCACTTCAAGATAGATGATGGGAAAATGGCATCGACTTACGGAGTGAGCAGCAGTGCTGAAGCCACATTTATTTGTGGAGAGGCACGTTCCCGACTCACATTTTAAAATTAGTTTGTACTTTTTACCTTGAAAATTTCCATTGAGCACCCAGAGAAAAATTATAATTGTGCTCCCACTAAATAGTTGAAATATATAATTAAGTCTCCGTTCACAAAAACAGTATCTCTTGACGTTTTACAATGCCCCCACTCGCCATTGGTGAGAAGTACCATGTTCTTAATGGTTTGCTAGGTCATTTTTCATGTTAACAATTCTCCAGATTACATTAGCCTTATTGAGGTCTACTGCTGTGTAACACAGAACCAGTTTAGCTAAACCAACTTCTCAAGAGTCTAAAAGCTACAGTTCAATAAATGAAGGGGCTCATGGATTATTAAGGGTACTTTCACGTATATCCGCAATTACGAAGAACCGAAGAAGCTAGAAAACTATCAATCAAGAATTCTCTTGTTGAGAGAAAAAGTAGAAAGTTTAAAAAAAAACTCACGTTATGAGATAGGTGAAATTTCTCTGCCACAGTTCTCCAACAGGAATTCCTTCCTCTTTAGAATACCTGCAAAATAGATTATTGATGTCTTATACGCATCTTTGGTGCTTCAGAGATTGTTAAGCATGTACTCAAATACGAACCATACATTACTTTCAAGGTCTACGCTATTTTTTCAAACTGTATAAGTTGCATTATATTTCTGTCTTTTCCTTTATATTTTCGTAATTTCTCTAAATAGTTCACCGGAATGGTATTATTCATATCTACTGAAATAGTTAAGCCAAGCACCTGGTTATCTCTTTATTTTGTCTTAAAACATATCTGTAAGGCACGGTCCCTAAACTCTTAGTCATTATGGTACAATGAAATGAACCAAAGGACACAAGCATGTTAAGGAAAAATCCGAGTAAAATGACACAAATCTTCAGGTTGATTACGTGACACATTAATTTATGACCTAGTGCTAAACAGTTGCACATAAGGTAGATAAATTAAGGGGTTTTCTTTCTCTCCACTGCAAAAGAAAGATACAGAAAAACTGGAAAATCAGTACATCACAATAATGTTGGCACCCACTAAAGATCTCATCCTCCCTTTTTCCCCACTCAATTTTTCAAAAGAAAAGAAATGTATAAAAAATTGAAAGAAAGAAAAAAGAAAACTAGCATGACAGGCTTACAAAAAATAAAAAACTGGCAGTCCATGTTTGGCTAAATATTTCCACACCTTAAAACCATTTTTACTTTGAGCCCGAAGAGTATAAGTCTTGGTCTTCTTTTTTGAATCATTATGCTTGATCTTTCACAATTATAAAGAATAGACAAGACGGCCCAAGAGCCAGAGGCAACCATCTCCATCTTAATTTTGCCCGGTGTTAGTTGTTATTTTGTCCATGCAACATTTATTTAATAAAGAACCATTTGGGACGCCTTGCGAATTGGGCTTCTAGAGATTATAACTAGGGAAAAATTTTAGATCATTGAAATTTGAAAGTATTCTATTGGTTAAAATGGGATTCAATTCCCACGTGTATGGAAAAGAAAGTATTTCAAAATAGATAGATATCATTGTAAATTGGAAAATTTTCATATTTTCCCCCCGAACTTTGGACCTTGTTACAAAATGCCCCCCGAACTTTGATTTGTAGCATCCACTCCCCCTGAACTTAAAACGTTAGCAAATTTACCCCCTCATTTAAGTTTTGAACGGAAAAAACATATATGGCATACATTTTGTGAGAAACTTAAGGGTATTTTAGTAAAATAACAAGTAAATATTAGGTTATTTAAAGGGATTTTTTTGGTGACAAAAGAAAATAAGAAAAGAAAAAAAGTTTTCTTTCCCACGAAGAACACAGCAAGGGCTCCCATGAAACTTCCATGGAACCACCTGCTTCCAACCGCGTGTGATGTCATCTCCTCCGTCCTCCATCACCTATGACAAGATCTCATCCCATCTATCCACCTGGATCTAGACCTCCTTCCTTCCCATTGTCGCACGTGAACCCCCTTTCCGCCCTTCCGCATCTCGACTGGGATCTGCAACATCAAATCCTCCACCCCACCTTCTGAGTGAAGATGCCTCCTCAGCCCACTTCCCCCTCCGCCGCACCCTTGGAAATACATTCCCACCCCTCGTCAGGCAAATATTTTCATCCCTCACATGGCCTGCTCGCCGTTTTCCCTAACCCCAAGCTCGCAACGTCGTACAACCAACCTCCTTGCTCCTTTTTTTTATTTTTTTATTTTATTTTTAGAGAGATTAAGAACAAGTCAAGAAAGATTAGATGAGTGGATAGAGATGATAATTTTCGCTATTGAATTGTGGTCTTATTTTTCTCCTTGATTCAAGAAGTTAGAAATATTTTGATTTCGGTATTTTGCTCATCTCTGGAAATTGGAATGAACTTAGCCGTAATGGGTTTTTTTCTTATTGAAATTGGTGATGGGTTTGAGTATTTGATCTTTTGTTAAATTGGTGATAGTGGTCAGAAGTTCTTTTGTTTGTTTTTGTTTTGAGTAATTGGCCTAAACGGTCTCTCAATTCTTTTGAAGGTAACGATTTGGTCCTTTTTTTTTTTAATTTTGGTTGAAAAGATCCTAAACTCTCCAAATATTGGCAATTTCAGTCATTTCCGTCCAAAACTATTAAGTTTTTAACAGAATGAGTCATGTGTAATGCATGTCCTCAAATTTGGGAGATTATTTTAGTAATCTAACAATAATTAATTAAACAAAAATAAAAAAAATTATAAAAAAAAAAAACTAGAATTCTTCTCTCTCCTCTCTCTCTCTCTCTCTCTCTCTCTTCATTTCCTCCCCTTGATTCTTATCTCACAAGCAGATTCAACTTTTGAATCTTTGTGAGTTGCTTTTGGATCTAAGCAGCAATAACACAAATCAAAAAAACCCAGAGAGATCAAACCTTGTTGAGGTCAGGAGCAGCGAGGCGATCGTGGTGCTAGGGCAGTGAGACGGATGGTTCGTGATATCTAGCGGCTCTACATTCGTGGGGCTAGGTGATGAGGACATCAAGGCTCAAAGGAATTCTCATGAACCAATTGATGAGGATATCAAGGCTGGCACGAATACTCATGAATCAATTCAAGTTCCAGTTGGTCCGGTGACGAGGGCTCGAGCTAAAAGACTTAAAAAAGTGCTGAATAATTTATTCCGGAGGGTTCTACAAAGGCTCATTTTACTCATTCAAGTGGATCCGAGCCAATCTGCCATACATGTCCATTAAGCCATCATGTGGAAAAACGTGTAAGGCGGACTCAAGCTGATGTGGGCGTGTTCCAACAAGGAAACAAGTGAAAAGATTACGTTTTCAAGTTTTGAAGAAGTTCAAAATTCAAAACAAGATTCAAGATGTTTAAAAGATCTAATCAAGATTTGATTTTTTTGTAATCTTATTTAGTTTAAGTTTTAATTTAAAATTTGAATTTCAGTATTTGATTCTTTCTAGATTATCTTGGGCGTTTTTTTTTTCATGTTATGGGTAGATTAGGAATTTTACAAATTGTAACTTTGCCTATATAAGGCTGATTTTAGAATATGGAAATAAGATTTTGATGTTTATTCATATTGTGAGTTATTATTCTTCTTAAGTTCTTGAAAAAACTTATCCTAACTTATTAAGGATTCCTTGTGGCGTTCAAATCGACTTATTAAACAGACTTCCATAACCGTTTGTGGCGTCTTCACTATACCAAGGTTCTTGCTTCGCTAAGCAACGGGTCACAATTTCCATCAAACTTGAAAGATCTTGGGTTGTTGTTTCCATATTTGGTATCGGGTTTCATCACATTGTTGGCGTGGTTCGTATCAGTTGGTATCAGAGCCTAGGTTCCTCCGGTTTGCCTATCCTTTTCTTGTTTTTCTTTTCTTAAATTCGTCCAAAAACAAAAAAAAAAACAAAAAATGCCCAAGATAATCAAGAAAGAATCAGATACTAAAATTCAAATTTTAAATTAAAACTTAAACTAAATAAGATTACAAAAAAATCAAATCTTGATTAGATCTTTTAAACTTCTTGAATCTTGTTTTGAATTTTGAACTTCTTCAAAACTTGAAAACGTAATATTTACTTGATTGCTTGTTGGAATACGCCCACATCAGCTTGAGTCCTCCTTACACGTTTTTCCACATGATGGCTCAATGTACGTGTATGGCAGATTGGCTCGGATCCACTTGAATGAGTAAAACGACCTTTGTAGAAACCCTCCGGACTAAGTTATTCAGCACTTCTTTAAGTCTTTTAGCTCGAGCCCTCGTCACTGGACCAACTGGAACTTGAATTGATTCATGAGTATTCCTGGCAGCCTTGATATCCTCATCAATTGGTTCATGAGAATTCCTTTGGGCCTTGATGTCCTCATCACTAGGGTAGCAAGACAAACGTTCACGACATCTAGGGCAACGAGACGGATGGTTCGTGACGTCTGGTGGCTCGGCGTTCGTGGGGCTAGGGCAGCGAAAAGGACGTTCACGACGTCTGGGGTGGCGTGACGCTCGTGGGTATGGCGTGACAGTTCATGGGTGGGTCTCGGGCGACAAGAGGGATGTTCGCAAGGTCTGCAGCGGCGCGACGTTCATGGGTCTGGGGTGGCGAGGCATTCGTGGTGGTTCGAGTGGTATAGGGCTGCCATTGGGGATTACTTGGGTAGGTTATTTTGTGGTTAGTTGGTGATTTGATTGGATTTTGATGCAGGTATTGCAAATTTTATGGTTTGAAATTTGGGTTTGTTATTTTGTGATTAGTTGGTGATTTGAATGGATTTTGATGCATGTATTGTAATTCTTAGGGTTTGAATTGTGGGTTTGCATTTATCAATCTTTTTTTTTTTTAATATTGTTAGTGTGAGATTTTGTTTTAATAAGTGTATTTTTGTCTTTTGATGGTTACTTGAGATCATGTGCTGAGTCATATGACGCATTCCGTTAAACAGTTTTGGACGGAAAGAACTGAAATTGCCAATGTTTAGAGAGTTTAAGATCTTCTCGGTCAAAATTAAAAAAACATGGACCAAATCATCACCTTCAAAAGAATTCAAGGACCATTTAGGCCAATAACTCTTTTGTTTTTTCAATAGTATTTGATCTTTTAACTTGTGATTCTTATTATGATTAATTTGAAACTTATTTAAATACTTAACATTTAGCATAAGGCGGTTACTTTGTAATTTCACTCATTTATTTAGTCTCATTACCTCATAGCTTGACATGTAGCAATTTCCGTTAACAAAACCAACTGAAGGGGTAAATTTGCTAACGTTTCAAAGTTCGGGGGGAACGGATATTACAAATCAACGTTCGGGGGGCATTTTATTATAAGGTCCAAAGTTCAGGGGGAAATTTTGAAATTTGTCTTTATAAATTTTAAAACTACACCAGTATTATACATACCTCCATGGAAAATCATATTCACAAAAGCGTGATATTCCATTCATCGCTGAAAATGTGTCAATATGCACCCATTGTTCCTTTGTGTGGTTAGCAAGATGACCTGTCAGAACAGCCCCATTTAGCGAAAAGAAGCATAATTCAAAGGAGGCATAACTCGAAAGATCTATAATACATGTTCGAGTCTAAAATAACGAAGCAATAAAGAACCTACAGTTTGAGCTCGAAGAGCAGACATGGACACAAAAGATGAAGATCTACTGGAAGCAAGGGGATGATTATTGCAGTACTAAAATACGAAAAAAGAAGACGGGAAAAAAAAAAAAGAGCAATGGGGGATGCGAATGTGAAAATTCTGGATTTAAATGCTTAGCCACAGAAATGCCAAGAATTTCATCAACCGGTATGGGAGATTTGAAAGCTGATTATGGTGTGATCAAGATTCAAGAAACAAATATAGAACCTAAAATTTGAGATAAAAAATGAAAGCTTTGCCATAAAGTTCCAAACTTCCAGTTCAAAACAAATGCGAGTTGCCAAAGAAAATTAGTTCAAAACTATTTTAGTACTATTACAGTGGGGAATATCATGAACATATAAGTCTTGTTGTTTGCAACTAAATCGGGGTAAAAAAAAATGTAAAAGGTTCACATGGACAGAACTATCTAAAATGGACTTGTATAAACAAAGAAACGTATGATGAGTCTTCAACAAAACCATAGTGGTAAAACATAAGCAATGTGCATAAGAAGCATTAATAAGAGAGAGAGAGAGAGAGAGAGAGAGAGAGAGAGGGAGAACATACCAAATTGATGCAAACTTTTTAAGGCATGACCACTCGGGTAATTCTCGTAGGATGCCATGAAGGTTAAAGCAGTGCACCCTAGACTACAAAAGTAGAAATAAGTACAAGAGGAGGACACAAAAGGATAAATAGAAATACTACTCCATAACTGAACATATCGAACTAAATATTCAACCTCAGTAAAAGTAACCCGAGCATCATAAAGTAGAGCAACTTCCAGAAAGGCTTTTTCCTATTGTTATAGCTGTAACAAGTCAGAGAATTCATCCATTTGTTAGCTATAGAAATTTGTCAAACAACCTGCACAAATATGTCTCCATGAAACTCGTAAATTTTTATTCTGTCTAATGCTCAATCTGACACCAACAATTAACAGTACAAGACAAAGGCAAAATGCTCCTAACACATCTTGAACGTCCTGATCATTTGTCTTTTGAGTTTAGCCAACTACGGAACCCAATAATTGACAGCACAAACCATCGGATAAATTCTCGCAACATATCTAAAATACCCTGTTTTTACTTTTATTTTAATTGTTTAAAAATCACATATTACAACTTACAAGGTAAAATTTAAGGTCATATGCTGAACAAAATAAGCAAAGTATCACAACAAATTAAGGGAAATGAAAATGTTTAGATAGATGAACCATTAGGCAAAATACATAATCCTGTACAAATAAAACATGCAACCACAAAAACGACGTCTTGGCTAGTAATTATATCTTTCTATAATATTCTATAGGGTATCTTTTACAGAGAATTACTGTACACTTTGACTAAAGGAAATCATAATTATCAGAGTTTCATCTAGTGACCAAAATCATGACAACAAACAAATTCATTCTAAACGAATAAATCGTGCATGGTATCAAGCATTGAAAAGGCATCAGACACAAGGATATTGTTAATATTGATCTCTGATATAATGAACAAAATCTCGGAGCACATATCAAATTGCCGGATATATCGTCAAATGAAAAAAATGCAAAATCCGGCAGGATAACAGAGGCCGCATAGGATTAGGCATGTTTTAAGGCTCAGAAAATGTAAAATAACATTTTAATACTAATAATACATCAGAGAAGAGAAACATCGTGGAGCTTCTTATTTTAAAACTAAGATATACCTATGTAGAGAAAACAATCACAAATGCAAAGAACTTTGCAATTTAAAAGATAAAAAATCTCAAATAACAATGAAATTTAAAATGAACACAACGCACATTCTAGTAGCGGCAATTGCAGCAGATAAGTTGAAGACTGGGACTGAGCTAATAATAAAACGGAGCTCCTGGATCACAAAAACTATTGCATTAACATTCCTGAAACTTGAAAATAAGATAATCACTCACAAATCCGTGAATATATTAATGATACCTTGTGGGGTAGCTTTGAGTAAAGTATGACAAATGAGAGAACAGGAAGAATGAACAATAGAACCCTCCTGTCAAGTAAGACACCAAGCTGCAAAAAGGAATGCTTGTCAACTTAAGAAAGAAAGAAGACCTTGAGGTGGGAGGGAAGAACTGAAAAGTTCATGACTCAAGTTTAAAACAGTTAAAAAAAAAAAAAAAAAAAGCTCTGTCATGATTTTAACTCCCATCCCTCCTGGCTTGATTTATTTCAGATCAGTGATTAATAGTTTGCCATTCTACCCCTATCAGAAAACTTATACATTTCATTCATTTAAGAGATCAAAGTGTAATAAAAATGAATATTTATGTAACCATGTTTCAAGAAACCTACAAATTTCATGTGCTACGGTTTTTTTAAGATGGAATATGGAAGGCAATATTTACGTCCTAGTAACATCTCCTTAATTGCATGAATATTGGTCTACCACCTAGAAGTTACTTATTTATCTATCACAGCGAAAACAAAATAAGAGTAATATGCAGAAACATAAAGAAAGAATAGTAAAAACTAAAACCAACCAGTCAAGAATCAAAGACATTACACAACTTTTTAACAAAAATATGCAAAAGAAACTAAAAAAAGAACGTAACACAAATGCCAAGAGTTACTTCACTCTTTCACTATTAAATGAATAAGCCCCACATGGTCCCGTTACTAGTAAGAGAGAAAACAAATCATCCATGTAAGAAAGAGAAAAATTTTATAGCAGAATAATTTGGAAATGCAACATATATTACAAAGCCTTTTATTGACTAAAATAATGATCATATCAAACTGCGTACCCATAAGAAGATAACTCACCATAAAAAGAGGGAAAGCAGCTAGCAAGGAACGGGGGAGTGCTGAGGTGAAATACCAATGAAATGGATGTGTCTGAAGGGAAAAAAACATATATCAAGGGAAACCGAAAACAAAGTTTTATGCCTTTTTTTTCACTCTTAGTAGAATCACCTATTACCCAATACAGATCAAGTTGATCCTCACAAAGAATCTCAAAAAACACAAAACTTTCTGAGGAGAGAGAAAAAAATACAAATCAACTAAAGAATGCCAGTGCTGCAGCCCAGTACGCAACCAAGTTATGAACCAGAACTTAACCATCTCACACCTACTTAGTATTTACGTAGGGATCCACAGAAAATCATCGACTCTCTCATATGATTTTCTTATGAAAGAATATGCAAAAGAAAGGATGAGATACTTCATAGAAAAATGATTTCAATAATTTACATTAGAAGGATACGCCCCACTCAGAGCTTCGATTCAGAACAGAGTTGAACCATAAAACTTCAAATTCAGGCCATAATAGCCTTCTCCACATAATTGAATCAACCAATACAGTAAGGCCTGTGCTGTGAAGAATCAAAACAATACAATTGATTAATGATTTACTGTAGGGAATTCGACTTGTACAAGTGGAAAGGGAAAACTGAAAAACTAAAACAGTATTAACCAACCTATGCAGAAGAGAGCAAACCAAAAGCAGTATTTCAGTGTTCCCCATATCGAAATTGATTTCGTCTGTCATCGAAACAATTATAAATCTCAGATCAGCGCCAGAGTAACAAACATTCATATTGATGTACCTAATGTGATTGATTATAGATCATACGAGCAATTACAAATCCTATTGCCTCATCTATAATTGGTATGCTCGTATTTTAGATCCCCCAAACCCAACCCACTCCTTAATGGCCTGAATAAAGGCCAATCGGCAGGCAGAGAAAAGTTCAAAGCAGAACAGTCTATTGTATAGCAGTGGAGAAATTTTTAACTTCGAGGGAACAAATACCGACGACTTATAGATGCATCAATTCTACCAAAATATGCAGAGTACAAAAATAGTCTCAAACACAAGGAAAAGAGTTTAGAACAGCCAATAAACATTACATGGCCCTGCCATCACTGTATAGTCTGTGATGCTTATCACAAACTACTCATCTGATAGCTTTGCCAGTACAGACTATAACGTGTTGGTTTATTAGAAGCATATACAGAGAATCAGTTGCTGAGATGTGAATACACCGGGTAGGAACCAAATGCATCTGGGTCAGCTTTTGGGAAAGAGGGAAAAATTCTTAAGGTGACCCAGAAAAAAAATATATATATATATCCCTAAAAACATGTTTCATGTTTCCCAGTAATCTGAACAAGTCAACAAGAAAGGCAGCAGAAATAGTTTAAGGACACAAAACATTATATTGCATGTGTTATCACAATTACAGTTTGGGTATCTAGACTTTCCCTACTAGGATATTTTGTACCTCAAATTACTTCTTTCCCTGAAGCTGTTTCACCAGAAAATGGGAGCAGAATCTTTGTAGTTGCAATTCAATTTCTTTCAACGCAATGAACTAATTGTGACTAACTAAATCTTTCTCATAATTATGTTCATGTAACAAGAAAACATCAAGGCATGGTTATATGAACCTATCTAAGATATGGTTATAAGAAAATACCTGGACAATTAATTGAAAAGTTGCAATTTTAATGGGTAAAAAATGATTTTGCAGCTCGACAAGCAAAAAAGGAAATCAAGTAAAACGTAACTCAACGTGCAAAACAGAACATACCAGCAAAAGTACCAGGCCAAGAGGGCAAAGAAGTAGGAGGGTATCACACCTAAAGACAATTGTAGCAAAAATCTGATCATTGAAAAAACAGAGAGATGTAAGACGAAAATATAAATAACCAATACATGCATGTCATATCCTGCAATTTAAAAAAAAGCATATCTTTTTTAGCACTTCTGATGTTTCCAAAGATAGAACATACCAGACAATTTAAAGCCGCATGAACCTTCCCATTGAACCAAAATGCATATGCCAAGTTAACTACAAAAGTAAAGTAACAAATTATAATTAATTGAAAAGAAGTGACTATACTTTTATTTCCCCCCTTTCTGAAGATGCCACTTTATCAATTATTGTTTCAATACATAATACCCAAGAAACAGCAGAAACAAATCACAAAGAAACGAACTGCAAGAAGTAATTACCTACACCAAAAGCTAGTATATTTGGAAGAGGACGAGTACAGTAGAACAGCAAGTGAAACTGAAGTGCAGTCAGGATTATGAAGAACGCTTCTACTTGATGCCCAAATTTATCTCTGACCTGATAAATTAATAATAATTCAACTTAGCTTCAAAATCCTGAGAGGGTACATTTAAAATAAATAAATTCTATCAAGAACAGACCTGAAGCCGAAAAAATCGTAAGGTAAACAATATGATGCAACCTAGTGCAAGACGAACTGCATAAATAAACAGAAACAGTTACCTACTGTTATGTAATCCTTAGATCATTTTTGTTTATCGTCCCTCTTCTATAAGATATGGTTCAAAATCTTGAAGGTTTTTAATATAGTTTGGGTGATTCCAAGAAGGTGTGGCTTGATCGATAATTTTTGTTTTGAGGTCAGCAAGGGGAAGAAAGTGGTGGAATGTGGCTTCCAATGGTTGTTTGGTGGGTGTTATGGGTGAAGAGAAATAAGAGGTTCTTGGATGATACTGATGAAGGTTCTGACGGTATTGGGGAAAGCATTAAGTTTTGGGTAGCTTTGTGATCACATGGTGAAACAGGTTTAATAATTTTAGTTTTCTGTTCTAGTGAGGGATTGGCCATGTTTGATATAACTTTGTTCTAATTCTTGAAGGATTTCCCCTTTTCAGATTTGCATTTTATTCATATCTTAATTCATATAAATATCTGTTGTTATCAAGAAATAAATAGATAAATAAATAATCTAAAGGACTGACCTGCGATGACACCATAAAGCTTTGGCAAGTGTAACAAGTTCATTATTAGTATAACGGGAGATGCCAAACATGATACAAGGAAGGCGCCTAGAGGAGTACACATTACATAGCAATGAGTGAAGTTAAACTTCTTCAAAAACTAAGTATTCAATCAGGATAACGATTCTCAACCGCTTCTCTTTTGTCAGAAGATAATGCTTCCTACAGATTTATACATATGAATGAACACACATGCATAATTGTAGGTAAGTGATTCATCTTTTATATAAAAGAGAGCTAAAGAGACTGAGAGAGCAGGAAAAAAAAAAATCCTTTCTAATATTGAGGTACAAAGTTCGACACCATAAACAGACCATAAAAAAAGAAAGTTACAGCAGCAAATAAATCAAGTCAATGCAAAAGAAATGAATCCATTTACATACTATTAAGTATTAAGTAAGTGAAATATATAAAACATAATCAAAAAATAAAAATTATGCCATATCACTTATTCTTTCAACTGGATCTTACGGACTTGTACAGAATGGTAAAGGGGTCCTTAATTATTATGTTACATAAGCAAAATTAGGGCTATCGTAAGTAAATTGCTCCCGGTTGTTCAATCATTTGATAACCAGAGTCATTCTTTGATAAATGATTACTCTGAGTCAGACTCAATAGAATTTGATCAATCCTTTTTTCTGTCGTTAAGGTGGGAGCTTCTATGAAACGGTTTCACGGGATTCAGCCAATTGTCTTGATCGTGGGATATCATTGAGAAATAGGAATCTGTGTTAGAACGATCTATAAAAAAAATTGATACAGTTTGATTCCTAAACTCAATTAGTATTCAAAACATGCATTGAGTGTGAATTTTTTTCCCAAAGTTTAAGAATATTAAATTTCACAGGCTTACCAAGGAAAGTGCGAGGAACCACTCCAGGGAACTCCAAATGATCATACTGATAGCAAATCAAAAATCCAATGAAGCAAGAAAGGTCAAAATTCCAGTGCATCTTAACCTATAACAGTTATAGAACTACAAAAGGACAGAATATGAACTTACGTTATCCAAGTGATGTTGGTGAAATAGGATATCATGCATTGCCTTGACAACAAAATTAGACCAAGAAGAAAATTTAAGTTACCAAAAGAAAATACTGTAGAAGCCATAAATAGATGGACAAGTAAGCAATCCAAATAGCTAAAAGTTGCGTTTCCCATAACTCTACATAGAATCTCAAACAGTCATTTAACTTCCAATAGCTGATAACTGGATAGACAGATATGGAAAATTGTAACTAAGAGTCAGTTGGTTCTTGTCGCTCTGATGTACCAGATGTTAAAAGATAAAAGTAGCAATGCCCTGTAGTAGTGCCAAGTCGAACAGGCACCAAAAATTTGCTCTCTCTTTTCCAGCCCAAGTAACGAGTCCTAGAATTAAAACTTTGAACTTTGAACCATAAAGCATTAAATACCCTCCTTGGGATTTTTTTGCCCAAGCCCATCTGCAACACGTCAATCACATATCTTCCATTTTCCTTTATACAAAGCAAGTCTTTCTGTAACTCAGCCTCGTGATGGATAGTACTACTATTTGTAGCAATCTGATAGAAAAGATATTGTGCGCCAAATAGTTCACCCTATTCAACCAATACAGATGCGCCATAACTGGCACGCTTTCTAAAGCTGCTATCGTCTTTTGTATTCAGTCGAACTATTTATCTTTCACTATCCCTTTCATCTGAAGCTACATTGTTTTTTTTTTTTTTTTTTTTTTTTTTTTTTTTTTTTTTTCCCCACCACACACCAACACACCTCCACAACCCCCCCCCCCCCCCCCCCCCCCGCGGCGGAAGATAGCTATCCTCAAGAATCAAAACAAAAACCCAGAAAGATATAACAATACCAAACCAACATTTCTCTTAATCTTATCCTATTCCAATCCCAAGAGTTCTTTTAGGTGGAGTTCCTTATAATACAAACCATTAATATCTGAGAGACGACATAAAATCCAAGAAATTCCATACCTTTCCAATTCCAACCTTTTCTCTTAGTACAAAGGCAAACCAAAGCAGTCTTGTATCAACAATTAAAGATGAGTACTCCGAAAATCCAGACAAACCAATAAACAAAACCCAAAAATTCTACCCTCTTGTCTCTGAAAAATTCAGTTACATTAAGACATTATTACTCCAAAACAAGCAATCCCAATATTACAAATCGGAGTTTCATCCATTTTCTGACATTTTCCGACGAAACAAACATACACGAGCAGAAAAGTTGAGAACAAGAAAAAGAAAGCGTTTACCTGGACATTGAAACTCTCTTCGACCTTTGTGTATGGAACGGCGATCACGTAAAATACAGCTATTGAACCCAAGAGCAGATCATAGCCGTAGCTTTTTAGAAGCGTTGACGAGTTTAGAGCCATTGTTATTTGTTAGACACCGTGAGAGAGAGGAGGAGGAGGGGGCTCGTTCTAGTTTTGTAATTTGGCCAGTTTAAGGTTTGTTTTGGAGAATGGGCTTTGTCGTTTCCTGTTGAATCTGAAACTGTGCGCGTTTCCTACAGTGGAGTGAAATGGAATGGATTTATAGTGTAATTTAGAAAATTTTGGCACTGATCTCTTACCACTATCTACACGCGCGCGCAGAAATACTCTCCCGACCGGCGGGACGTCCCGTATAGAAAATCGGCACAACTCAAGAAAGAATACCATACAACCCACTTTAGTGAGAGCTAGAGCGATAGAGATAATACGGAGAGTTCTCGTATATATATTTTTTATTTTATTTTATCTTATATAACATCCTAAAAATTACTTTATCTTTTCACCATGTGTCACACCCTCTTTTTTTTTTTTTTTTCCTTTTTTCCTTTTCAATTTTGCTATTTTTTTTTAACTTAGCTTTCTTTCATTTCCCTTTTTCCTGTCCTTCCTTTGTTTTTTAGCTATTTTATATTTCTTTTTATTTATCCTATTCAAGAAATTCTCTATCTAAAAAATTATCTCAAATATATGATAATTAATTTTTATTTTATGACCGTCAATTCCCAAATATTTTTTTTCGCCGTATTTGTCTAAAAAAAAAAATCATGACTCCATCTTTTGTCACATATCACTTCCACTTTTTTTTTTCCCTTTTTTTCTTTTAAAAGTTGGCTTTTTTTTATTTGGCTTTCTTCACATTGTTTTAAAAAATTTTCTTTGTACCCCTTAAAATTGATATTGTTCTTCACTAATGTCCGACATTTCAATATCTTTTTTGTTTGCTTTCTTTCATTATTATTTTATTTTATTTTTTCATTCTTCTTTTGCCCCTATTAAAATAATTTATATTAAATGTATCTTTATTCAAACTTTTTTTTGATATTCTCAACTATTATTTTTTTCATATCATCACATAGTCAATTTTTTATATGACTTATTAACTTCTCTACAATTTGTTACTTCTTAAATATTTTTTAAAATTTTATTCTCTAACATAAAATTATTCTTAAAATGTAAACATATATTTTCCTCCTTACTGTTCTCTCAACTGTTACTTTTTACATATTATCTCTTAAATAATTCTTTGATTTGAATAATTGATTAAACATGTACGTGGCATATGTCTTATGTCTACAACTAGTGTGTATATATATCATATATCATATATTATATATTATATAAAAAAAAAAAGTGAATAAATCTTTTGATCTTGCCTTCAATGACTATCACATGACAGCCACGTAAGCATTACATAGATGCTTACGTGGTGGCACAGTCAACGCCAAGTTTTTTTTTTTTTTGCTCCTGCTATTGATTTGTTTGTTTGTTCTGCATACATGAAGTGCATGTAATAAAACTAGTTTAAATATAAGAATAATCTCACGTCTGACAGAACGGCCGTCCGGCACAACCTTGGAAAGAGCGTGGTACAACCCGTTAGAGGGAGAGATAGATAAAGAGCAAGAGGAAGAACTTTCCCGTCCGGCCGTCCAACAGTGCCAGCGCCGAACGGGATAGTTCTCATATTAATATGTATCTCTTAAACTATAAAATATATCTATTGTATCCTTTAAATTTTTAGATCTATTTTGAGAACTTTTAGAGACGGAGTTTGGCCACTTTTTGAAATTGAGATAAGTTTCGAAAATATAGGTTTGAGGTAAAAACTTTTACGAAAAAATTTTGTTTTGGAGTTTTATATTTGGTGAAAGAATAATTGAAAAAATAAAAAGATACTTTCAAGATATGTGTTTTTCCATTTTTTTTATAAAAAAATTTTGAATTAAAAAATTTTAGTAAAAGATTTTTAGAAACGCAAATCCCCAGACGTCCATTTGCAATCAGGTGGAGTTTCACTATTTGGAAAAGTGGCCCCAAGCAGGGCCCTAATATGTATGTCAAATTGTCTTATCAATTTATTTCTGTTAGTTTTCTGTTATTTTTAATGTTAAAATGTCATCTGATCTTTAATATTTATGTCAAAATACCCCATAATTTTTAACTTCTATGTCAAATTGTTCTACTAATTTTATTTTATTGATCTAATATTATATAATTATCTTTTAACTTTTAACTTTTTTAGAATAGGTAAAAAATTATTTTTTTATTCTAATAAAATAATACATATCTTTTTTTCATATTATTTTTATTTTAGTTACTTTAATTCAAGTTTATTTAGGTATGCTTATACTTACAAAATTATAGTTGGTAAGATACAGAGTAATGATTTAGGTTTCAAATAAGTCATTTATTTGATAAAATTAGATTAAATTTATAACTAGTTATTTTGGTAAATTAATAAGTAGTTGTACTTGAAAAAATAATACTTTTTTATTTTTGGAAAGGAAATAATTTTTAATTTTTAATCAACAATTAAAAATAATTCATTTTCTAGATATTACACAAATTGTAAAATATTTGCGCTACTTAGATTTTTATACCATATTTTTACTTTTATTTACAATTATATATTATATTTTAAAATTATATATTTGTATGTCTTCGTATTACACTTGATATAAAATTTTATACCTATTCTCGATCAAGATTTAATTCTAACTTAAAATATCCAAAATACCCTTAAAACAAAAAGGTTATTTATCTTTTTGTATCTTGTATTTTACTTTTATTAACAAAGTATGCATTGCCTATCAAAGTTTTGCAACTTTATAACATAAATTTATATCCTTTCTTGATTAGCATTTAATTTTGACCTAAAAAAACTCAAAATACTTTAAAAAAAAAAGGACTAAAATTAAGTATTATTTACCTTTTTATACTAGGCATTTTGTTTTTATTAAAAAATACCATACTTTTGAAAAAATATTGAATATAACCTCAAATTAAAATTAAAATATTATTGATGAAATTCAAATTTAAAGATACATTGGCAGGTCCAAATAAAAAGTTAACCGAGAAAATATAGATTTGTGCATTAAATATAATAGAATAATATAAAAATACATTATTTTAAAATTTAGGATATACTTCCTAAATAAAAATAAAATACATGCTGTAGAAATTATCATCCAAATTTTAGTTTGTCTTTTTAAGTATTTTGAGTGTTTTTAGGTCAAATTAAATGATGACCAATAAAAGTTATAGGTTCGTATATTAAATACTATATGTTGATAACGAACTGTAAAGTTCTAAAATGCAAGGCATACTTTTTGAGTAAAAGAAAAATAGAGTATTAGAATGTAAATAAGCCTTTTCTAAGAGTAATTTGAACCTTATAAGGTTGGATTAAGTGTTGACAAAAACATGATATAATTTATTTATCGATCGTAATCTTGCAATGACCTATGTATTCTTTTGGTATAATATTATCCACTTTGGATCTCGTGACCATACGATTTTTCTATTGGTCTTTATTCCAAAAAGTCTTATACCATGAAGAGGTGGCCTCTGTAGTTATAAATTATCACATATATTCATTCTCAAGTGATGTGGTGCTGTACAGCTTATCATTTTTCTTGTACGGACTAATGACTATCACAATAGGACTAACTTAAAATTAAATAAAGATAATGATTTAGTTGAAAAACCAATAAGTGACCATGAAAAATGGAAGAACAACCATTGAAAAGTTATGTAACGACCAATTGGTCGTTCATTCATGATCATGACTTTTGTCCTTTTTTTACATTTGAAAAACAAATTTAACCAAATGAGGATTTTTCTCCACGTACGATTTTGTTAAAAAAAAAAAAAAAAACGACCACGAAAATTTATGGAATATCGAACTAGTCTTTCTTTCTAAATCTTGACTTTAGTACTTTTTCATAAACGAATAACAACATTAACTAAATAAGGGTCTTTTATCATGTATAATTTAGTTAAAAAGCCTGGAACGGCCATTCAAAAAGGAAGAACGGGCATGAAAATTTATGGAACAACCAACCGGTCTTCCTTTACAATAATCCTTTTTTTTTCCAAATAAAAAAAAGAGAAAACAAAGTAAATGAAAGTAAAACATCTTCAAGTAAATAAATGTAATTTAGCATGGACTTATTTCAAATAACAAACGGTCATATATATTGCCTTGAAGTAAACTTCACCTTAATTTTACAAGTAATATATCATTAATGTTGATAACTATGTTACATGTTCTTCCTTCTAAATCTTGACTTTAGTCCTTTTTTATAAACAAAAAACAAAATTAACTAAATGAGGGTTTTTTTTCATGTATGATTTACTTAAGAAAGTCGTAATCGACCACGAAAAGAAAGAACGATCACGAAAATTTATAGAACAATCAGCTGGTTGTTACTTTCAATTAGTTGCTTTATTTCTTTTATTAAAAAAAAAAATTAGCAACTATAAAAATTAATTAAGTCACATTTAGCTTCATGTGATTTCAAATAAGAAACGTTATATATGATTCATTAAATTAACATCACCTTAGTATCCCTTATACATTTTTATTATATTTGGTGGCTTATGTACATGTTCTTACACTGTTAGAAAAGGTCACGTCAAATGTGAGTCTTTTTCATAACATTGTTTTCTAGTTTTTTCCATCCAAAATGATATAAAATGGAATGATTTGGTTAAAAAGCCAATAAAGACCGTAAAAAATGAAAGAACGCCCATGAAAAATTATGGAACAATCCGGTCATTCCTTCTTAATCATGACTTTTATCCAGCTTTTTCTAAAGAAAAATAAATTTAAAAAAAAAAACCTAACGTGGGTCTTTTAATGACATGATTTATTTAAAAATGCGAAAAATAAAAGAATGACCGTGAAAAATTGTAGTCTGTAAAGCTACCAACTGCTCGTTCATTCCTGTTAATAACTTTAAAAAAAATTAATGAAATTAAAGATTGTTCAAATTAATTAATAGTCATTTAGCTTGAAGCGATTTCAAATAAAAGACGATGATATATTGATTTAGGAAACTAACATCACATTTGATTAACTACTAGTGGAAATCTTTAATCTATATCAATACTTTAAATTGTTGTCATGCATTATGTCATAATATCGAAATATTTTTTGGCGACACTTGCTACTTTCACATATTCGTAATCAAGATTGATTTTTTTCTAAATCGAAATATGAGTTCATTCTAAATGATCTATAAAATGTAAGGATTCACTTGTGAAGGGAAAATGATGGTATAAAATAAAACTGAAACCTAATTTTTAATTTAACAAAAATCCTAAACAACAAACAACATATCACACTCTAAAAACTCGTACTTTGGATAATATTTCTAATATTTGAGGTGGGATTTAAAGAACAATTTTTTCAGTTCTTTCAAGATATAAGAACTACGTGTATTTGATTATAAGTTGTTGATCAAGATGGAATAAAAAAAAGTTAAACTTTTTATTCAATATAAAGTCACAGTTTTATTTTAAATATTTTATCTTCATTGCGTACTAATTGAGACTAGTTTCTAGATCCATCGCTGTTCACGATCATATCTTTTGTGAATGTATGTGGGTTTGGACATTTCTTTTTGCTGCTGAAATATTATTTTTCATAATAAGGATGCTAAAGGGGAGATTATTAGGATTTTTAATCCATTTGTTGTTGGAATTTCAATTTAAAAAATTTGCACGTTTCTGTGATGATTTTAGGACTACTTTTATGATTTTTTGTCTATTTAAATTGAGAAAATGCTTGATTAATTTTGATGCAATTGTTTATTTTTTAATCAAGAAAATTTGGATTAAAATCTCTAACTTTTGGAAACTGATATGCTTACTTTCCTGAATCTGTGCAGTCAACTTTCTAGATGCATATTCTGTCAAGAAGGAATACCCATGGCCTTTCATGTTAACAAAATAAAGAATTGCAAAAAGCTTCTCGAATTTCACGTATTGTACAAAGGCATTACAGAGAAGTGTATATAGACACACAAAGAATAAGAGAAAAAAAGGAAAAAATAATACTGAACACGTTTGATAGAAAAAATAGAGGAATAATTAGAGGATATTAATAGGTAGCGGCTATGGTTGACTTCTGATTTCGTTTGATTTTGTTCCTTAATACTCTCCTTCAAGTTGGAGCATGAATGTTAATCAAGCCCAACTTGGAAATCAGACGTTCAAAGTTCTCACTGGCCAATGGCTTGGTAAAAATGTTAGCAACTTGTTGCATCGTGGGAATATAAGATGTTTGAACCAAACCTTGTTGAATTTTCTCACGGATGAAGTGACAATCTATTTTAATATGCTTGGTGCGCTCATGAAAAACGAGATCGGTAGCGATGTGAATAGCAGCTTAATTGATTATCACAAAACATTGTTGCTGGACAAGAAAAATTAACTTCAAGATCTGCTAATAGAAACCTTAGCCGTTGAAGTTCACAAGCCGTTTGAGCCATGGCTCTATATTCAGCTTTAGCAGATGATCTAGAGACAAATTGTTGCTTTTTTATCTTCCAAGAAATTGGGCTTTGACCAAGTAGGATACAATATCCATGTAATAATTGTTACAAATTACGATTTCTTGTTTCTCAAAGAATTAAAGTTTGTATTATGTATGAGTATATGAAATGCCTGATCTGAGTTATCAGAATTAGGATTTATGTATGATTTTATTCCAGTCAAAGTTTAATCAGAATGATTTAAGATATGATTGAGACGGTACTGCAGTATAATAAGCAGTATGGAAATTATACTGTGAAAAACTGTTATTACGGATAGATAAGTAAGAATAAGGTACGTGATCACTTTAAAAAAATAAAGCACAATATTTAGGACAATAAGAACTAATTAGCTTTAAGTCCTAAGAAAAACCTATACGCAGTCCAATTATATGCAGATGAATTCTGGACTGCAGTTTAGTATGACAGTACTGTTTTAGTTGAAAACAGTATTTTTAGATCTACAGTAGTATGAAAATAGACTGCTTTTAAGATTGAAAGCCAAACGGAGCCCTAAATGAGTGACACCTCATCCTATGATAAATAGGTAATTTTTGATTTTTTTGGAAAAATTGGAAAGTATTACAATGAGCTTACTTGGGCAACAAGCAACCCCTAGTGGCCGGCCACCTCTTGAGGACCATTGAGCAATTATTTTGTTGGTAAGGCTTGGTGTGCAAATTAGAGAATAAAAATAAATCAAAAAAGAAATTTAAAATCCACCTATAAATAGGTTGGGGGGGAGGGGGGGACGATATTTGGTTCATTTTATTAGAAAATACCCCAAAACTTTGGCCATTTTCCTCCTCACTTTCTCTCTCTCAGCTGAACCTCATAGGAAGAAAAACCAAGAGAGAGTGGTCGGATTTTTAGTGAAGGAAAGCTAGAAAAAAATTTCGGAATCCAAGCTTGAGATTTATCTCCACGGTTTAGAGGTAATTCTCTCAATTTCCTAAGCTTTTTTATTGAAGTTTTGAGCCAAGTTTATGTGTATTTTCAGTTTGGGTTGTAAGAACTTAAGCTCACCAATTATGTCCTTGTTTTAGTTGGTTTACTTAGTATGTACTTGATTTAGGTTTTAGCAAGTTTAAGTTATGGTTTGGTGTATGTTTTGGATTATATGCCCTAGAAATTATGTGGTTTATGTGTGTGACCATTAGGTGTTTGTTATATGTCCCCATATGCTTAAGAATGATGTTGAATGAATGATTATGGAATTGGATTGCTTGTATGATGATTAGGGTTCAAGAAAACCCTAGAAAACCAAGTTTGTTGAAAATCACCAAACGGGTTTGAGTAGATAATTGAATGTCTGAGAATGAATGAATGATCATGAAAACGTTAGATAATACGCTGCATGCTTAATATAGGCTCATGGTTATGACCGTTTGAGGTAGAGTATGCGTAATTTTACGTAAGAACCAACCGAATCTAAAACTGCTAGTTCGGGTGAAAACTGAGCAGTAATCTGGAAACAGTATTATGAGGCCTTTAGAGGATGAGTTTGAGAAAAGTTAAAATTACAAAATTATTTAAATTGAAAATACTAGGGGGCAACGTGGACAGGTTTTGAAAATAAGACTCCAAACGCCTTCGTTTTTACAAAAACCCAAGCCTGGACCACCCAGACCCATGTGCACAGCCAGACAGATTCAACAAGGAAAAAGTATAAGTTAAAGGCAGAACTGGATTATGAGTAAAACACAAAAGTTGTAGGGTTTTTCAATATCTAAAACTTTCATGAAGGAAACTTTTCAAAACCTAAATAGATTCAAAATGAAACTAAATTATGATAGTTAGCTCTAGTACAGAAATTTCAAAATAGTGCATGCACAGGAGATTCCTGCACATGCACTGATAATTTGACTGTTTTCAACAAATTTCCTCAAAACTTAGACAGTTTCATTAAAAGACAGTTTTAAATGGTTAATCAAACTCAATTTTGTAAGAAAAGAAATAATTAAACAAATTAAGCTAATTGATAACCTAACGTAAACAGATAGGTTACCTAATTTTATTGGGCCGAGTTATTTAAGAACAAATGTTTTATATTAGACCTTGGGTCCAAGATTAATTAGGGTAACCAAAAGGGATACCACTTTAATTATTGGACCTTAGAAGCCCAACAGGCATTTTAATTTTAAACCTAACTTAGACTTATACTTAAGGTTACTAATAGTAACCTAATAGGATGCTAAGTACCATTGGGCCTTAAGCCCAAAGTTCATTAGGTAATCAAACAGGATACTGTTTGATTACTTTTGGGACATGTGCCCTAGGGTTACACTTAGTAACCAATAAGGATATCATTAAAGTATATGAGGGGGACATATAACTAGAGTTACACATAATGTTGGTTAAGATACCAACATTACATGAAATAATTTATGGTAAGATAGAATGATTCTTATCTTACTTCTTTTTGGAAACAGGAAGGTAACCTATTGAGGTAACCTGTCGGAACGACAAAATCCAAGACCTAGCGTAACCTGTAAGTACAACTGTAATACCTGATTTTCTTATGTCTGAACGATTCTATGTATAATTGTACATTGAACCGTAAAAGTATTTATGGAAAAAGCCCAGTTAAGGGTTTTTAATTATGTTTTGTGAGTTTTATGGCTTTATAAGACTCAAAAATGATTATGTAATTAAGAAAGTGACCTTTTTAGGAAATATGGAGCAAAATCTTGAAATTTTACAAAAAGTCAAAGTTTGACCAAAACCGTCGCGGTTGACCAAAAGTCAACTGTTGACCATGAAAGTCAAAACTTGACAAGAAAGTCCCTAATTGACAAGAAAGTCGATGGTTGACCCGAAAAGTTTAAGAAATGACTTTATGTTTAGATATTGATCTGTATAAATTGCACCGGGTAAACCCGTGCCTTTTTGCAGATAAAAAGTTATGTTTAAGATATGAGAACCACCTTAGAAAATCAAGCACATCAAGTTGAAGCTTAGGGCAAAAGAGTTTGATGAAATAAGAAAAACTTCATACCGTCCAGTATTACGCGGATGAATTTTGGACTGCAGTTCGGTAAACCAATACTGTGCATAAGTATAACCAGTATTGAACATACCTGTGATGACTTAAATAGGGACTGCTTATTAGCAAAAGAGTCAAACAAGCTTAAGCTTTGGCTTACCTCATCACCTTTTTGATTTTGACATCATTAAGTGATTTAAGAAAAAATTGGAAAAAAATAGTTGGCATCCACCTTAGCCCATGGCCGGCCACATGCCCCCTCCAATGTCCAATTTTCTGATTTTTTGAGGACTAAAGTGTGCAATTAGGAGAAGTTTCCAACCTCTATAAATAGGGGTGGCCTTTGTTCACAATTAAAGAAAAACTTAGCCAAACTCTTGCATTTTTCCTTCACAAAAATCCGGACTTAAGGGAGAAGAGAAAGGCAAGAAAGATTTGCAAAACCAAGTGTGTGGGAGGCCTTAGGGTGGTCGGATTTAGGTTAGTGACCAAGCAAAAAGTTGGAGAAAATTTTGGAACCCAAATCCTTAGCCAAGGCCGGTTGTAGGGGGGGAGAACCAAGCCAAGAATCCAAACCGGATTTTGGAGCAATTGGCTGGAATTTTTGGTGCAAGTTGGTGACCGGACTTCAAGGGAAAGAAAGCTGGAAATTTCGGACCCTTTTAGCCAAGCAAGACCAGCGGCTGTTGGTTAAGAAAAAGGGAGGAAACCGAGCCCACCTTGAGCCAAGAAAGTGAGGTAAAATCCTAACCGATTCAAGCTTTCATTTAAATTTCGTGTGGAGAAATTTAAATGTATTTAAGCTATGGTTTGTAAGGGTTTAAGCCCACTTTTAAATTCTGCTCTAGTTGGTAAATTATGTGCATGTGCTTGATTTGTTTAAGCTTAGGGTTTGGTGGTTCATTTATGTGCATATTGTGCATGATAAGTGTTTGATTGAATGCTTAGGGTTTTGTAGGATTATGATTTACGTTCAATTTGGCTTGCATGTTGAAATTTGAACGTTAGAAACGTTATGCATGTCTGATGTAGGCTCCCGCTGAGTTCGGTTGAGGTAGGGTGAATGTTTTAGGACATAAACGAAATTTTAAACCGAAAACTGCCAACTCGGGTAGAAATTGGCCAGTTTCGGGAAAAACTGTTTTTGAGGCCTCTAGAGGCCGAATCAAGGAAAACTCAAAACATGAAAGTTTTTAAGTAGAGTTTTTCCTAGAGGACAACGTGGACATTTTTGTAAAATGAGGCTCAAATGGCCTCGGTTTTTACCAAAACCCGTGCCTAAGGTGCCCAGGACCCGAGCACGGCCAGGACAAGTTCCTCAGGGGTTTTGACCACGAAAACGCCAGAACTGGGTTTTACCCAAAACATAAAAGTTGTAGAGTTTTTAAATGTTTACAACTTTCATGAAGACAAGTTTTACAGATTCAGTCTGGATTTTAAGATGAAAATGAATTTCGGAGAACTGTACAGGAATTATGGAAATCCTGTACAGGATTTACAAAGTTGACACAGAAAATGCATATTTTTGCAGTTTCACTGCAAATGGACATTGAGAAACTGTTCCAAAGGCAGTTTCCAATAGTCAATAAATTTATAAGTCTCGTTTTAAGATTTTCAATCCTTAAAATTAAACAAAAGGGTTTATATACAAAAAAAATTAAGGTTTTCATTTCCTAAAAATGAGATTTTAAAACTAAAGTTAAAAACAACCCGAATAGGGTTACCAAAGTAACCAGTTAGGATAACGTAAAAATAAGTAAGGGCTTATAACTAAGGTTATAAAAGAATGTTGGTTATACTACCAACAGTTCTAACCCTTACTTTTATTTAATTTCAGAACGTTGCACGACGAGGTGTCCCAGCGGAACCTAACTCCACGATTGGACACCGCATTTACGAACGAGGTAAGTACAACTCCGCCTACAGCATAGGCTTGTTGTGAATACTTGCCTAAGTATGATTGCTAGTTATGAATGCTATATGTTACATGCTCAGTGTTATAGATTAGCTTAGGAATGCTATGATTCTATGTTATGAACGTATGTTTTGTATGCTATGGTCTATAGAACTGTGTCGTACCGACCCGCGTCAGGTCGGGTTGAGCTATGGCAAGAGTAAGTCCATAGAGCGCGCCCGGTACGAACACTCATGTTAAGGGGCCCAAAAGTAAAGTTAAGTTAAGAAAGTTATGAAGAGATAAGAGAGCATAAAGAAGCATAAACGGATCATGCATACGATATGTCAAGTTATGTTATGAAATGTTATGCCATGTTATGATTAAGAAAGGTTATGAAATGTTATGCCATGTTATGATTAAGAAAGGTTATGAAATGGTATGCCATGTTATGTTACCCAATGTTATACTAGGTTAGATTATGCTGTGTTTTTAATATTGCGGTATTAATAGTTGTACTTGCTGAGCTTTCGCTCACTGTCTTACGTCTGTGCTGTAGGTAAGCAGCCTGGAACTAATTCTTGATGCAAGATGGAGGGCATGGATTGGCGGACTGTGAAATGTGGGAATAATGCCGCCACACGTTTTGTTTATTATGTTAATATTTTACAAGCTTTATTTATACCTACACAACGTTTTAATTATTCAGTATAATTATTTACGTAGGTGCGTATATATATTTATACGGCTTATAAAAAAAAAAAAAAATATTCCGCTGTTTTACGTATAAGTACGTAAGTATGTATGTATGTATGTACGGTAACGGCCTGTGCTAGGCGGGTCGTTACAACAACTCCGCTTACAGCATAGGCAAATTGTTTTACTACGTTGCATGTTTGTTTTTAAAGTTCATGAATTTATGTGGTAAGTATTAGGGGTGTCAATTCGTGTCTCGTGTCGTGTTCGTGTCGTGTTTGAGTCGTGTCGAATTTTTTTTACCACAACCCGCGACACGACCCGTGACACGAACACGACACGACGACACGACACGAACACGACACGAACTCGTAACGGGATGACACGAACACGACACGAACTTGACCCGCGACACGAACTTGACCCGCGACACGAAACTGACCCGCGACACGAAACTGACCCGCGACACGAAACTGACCCGCTACACGACCTTGACCCGAAATTGACACGAAATTTGACACGAAATTGACCCGAAATTGACACGAAACTGACCCGCGACACGAAACTGACCCGCTACACGACCTTGACCCGAAATTGACACGAAATTTGACACGAACTTGACCCGAAATTGACACGAAACTGACCCGCGACACGAAACTGACCCGCTACACGACCTTGACCCGAAATTGACCCGAAATTGACACGAAATTTGACACGAACTTGACACGAACTTGACCCGAAATTGACCCGAACTTGACACGAAAAGTGACACGAAATTGACACGAATTTTTGCGGGTCTACACGAACACGACACGAATTTTTTCGTGTCAAATTTTCCCAACCCGGACACGACCCGCCCCCAATTTTTCTCAACCCGAACCCGTCAAATTCGTGTCGTGTTCGTGTCGTGTCGTCGTGTCGCGACCCGTATTGCCACCCCTAGTAAGTATGATGTATGTTTATTATTGTATCATCATGAAGCATGTTCACTAATAATAATTCACATGGTAAGAAGAAGATTACGTTTTAAGTAAGAAACTGTTTTAAGAAAATATTTTCAAGTATGATGTTAAATAAGTTTTCTCGTGTCATACCGACCTACTCTAGGTCAGGTTTGGTTTATGGTTTGAGTTGGACTGGGCTGGCCGCCCCAACCATTCCATGATTGCACACCCACGGTACGTACATTTATTTTAAGTTAGGGGCCCAAAAAGTATGCTAACCTAAGAAAGCATAATGAAGTATAATTGGCTCATGCATTGCTTTATTAAGTTTTGTTTTGCGGGTTAATAGTTGTACATGCTGGGCGAAAGCTCACAACTTACGTTTATGCTTTAGGTAAGCTTCCTACTGGCAATACTTGATGCAAGGCGGTGAGGCATGGCATGGCTATCTGTGAAACGTGGGATGGAGACTGCTATGCGTTTTGAAATAAATATTTGTATTGTTTACTTAGTACAAGTTATTTTATGTTACGACAATTTTGAAAAGTAAATATTAATTAAGTATGTACGTATATTATTAAATATGTAAGTAGTAAAGTATTGATTCAAGTTGTTTTTTTTAAAAAAATATGTACTTTATTTCCGCCTAAGTAAGAAAGTAAGTCAAATTATTATGTAAGATAAGTACGGTAACGGCCTATGCAAGGCGGGTCGTTACAGAGTTGGTATCAGAGCGGGATCCTGCTATCCGGTTTCACAGTTGCCTGCCAGCGCCACCGTCATTGTAAGTAGAAGTTATTTTAGTGTATATATATTTATTTATTATGTACTTGTAATTTGGTAGATTCGTTATCTGGACTTGAGTTATGGTGGAGGATTGAGATACTGCTATGGCATTTTTCGAGCTACGACCCTTACTATTTGATGGGACTCGACGAACAGTATTGTTAGCAAGATGGCTATTCGATATGGAGACGATTTTTAGGATATGCCATATCGAAGCCCACCTCCAGGTTTTATTGGCGAGTAGATACTTAGTAGGAGACGTTAGATTATGGTGGATGGTGCAAGGGGACCAGGCTATCCACGGTGGACCATGGGTGGACTTTCGTGCCCAGATTATAGTACGATATGGGCCTCTACCTGGTGAGGGGGCCAACGCACCGTACCGCGATTCAGATATTTACGGCGACATGTACAGGAGGCGATATCTTAATTATGTCGCGGAGTGGCACGCCTACCCGAATGAGTCCATGGGCCACTATTGCCGTAGGTTCCGAGAGGCAATGTTACCCTATATTCCTCAGGAACTTGTTGATCCGGAATGGCGGGCATTGCACATTATCAGGGATGAGCTACCTCCGGAAGTTAAGTATTTTGTCCCAGTTCCGGTTGTGGGAGTATCTTTGGAGGACATGATAGATGCTATTATGGAGGCAGAGATAATAGCACAAATGGTACAGGTAGCCGACCCAGAGGATGTTTATCATGTGGATCCAGTCGATGACGCTTTATTCGAGGGAGTTCCGGTTGTGTCCGAGGACCCTATTCTAGTGATCCCACTACAGGAGATTCCTCCACAGGAGGCAGAGGTCGGACCGGATGATGACATGGATCCTGCTGATGTTCTGGTCAACCCAGAGGAAAACCCTGAAGATCCTCCGGTAATCCTCGTCGAGAGTGATGATGAAGAACAAGAAGTATGGGAAGAGTGGGAAGAATTTGAGGACATGGAGGACAAGATAGAGGATCTCGAGGAGCAGGAGGAAGATCCCGAGGAGATTTTATTCGATGATGAGGATTGAGACGTGTTCTCCGACATGATGACTGAGTAGATAGTTTAGACCTAAGTCAGCATTTTGTTGTTTTATTCTTTTTGACTCTAGGGTTGTATATAGGATAGGAAAGATGGTAAAGTGGTAGACACTTCCATCTCATTTTGACTATGTATATATAGTAAATATGATGTATTTTTGTAAATATATAAACCAATAAGTTTATATATGAAATGAATATCATGATGATTATGATATCATGATAAAAAGTATTTATGACAAGTTTATGATAAGTTTATGATATGATATGTTAGGAAGAAATCGCGAAGGATTTCTGTACAATACTTTACGATATGACTAAGTGTGATATGATATGATGTGAATAATAAGATATGAATGGAAGAAAGGATATTCGGAGTATGACGATATCTTTTCTTGAAATTTACTAGGAATTATAAGATGGTGCGTACACGCACACAAGCCAACCAGAATCCGCAAGAGCCAGATCTTACGAATGTTGTAGCCATGTTGTAACAGCAATTGCTACAATAGTAACAAGAAACGAATCGACTGCGTGAGTAGATAGCCCGATTGAACCAGATGCCCCACCACAGGATAACCCTGCTCCCCCGGTAGTGCCCCAGGTACTGGAGGTTCGTCAAGGGGTTCCACGGAATTTCGAAGTTTCGTTAGCACCTGTTGGGATGCAAGCGAACCCACCGGTAGTTCGGGAAGACTTACTGTATGAGGGGTTTAGGCGGATGAAGGCACCTGATTTTGAGGGTCTTACGGACCCGATAGAAGCCGATAACTGGCTAATGGACATCCAAGTAATTTTGGATTTCATGGGACTCACGGAGCAGGAAAAGGGTTCTCTGTACTTCTTTTGCACTGAAAAAGGATGCTAGGCATTGGTGGATAATAGTGCAAATGCGTAGAAATGTCGCGGCTATGAGTTGGCAGGATTTTATAGCTGAGTTTAAGACGATGTACTACAACAGAGAAATCCTTGCCGCTCAATAGGACGAGTTCAATAGTTTGAAGCAGGGATCGATGTTAGTTCTGGAAGCTGTTAAGAAATTTGAACAGCTAGGCCGCCTATACTCCGAACTCATACCAGATGAAACAGAGAAAGTAAGATGAATGATGAAGATGTTTCGGACGGACATTACCAAGCAAGTAAGCACAGGAAGTAGCCCTCCAACCCTGGTGCCTGACTGCATTAGTCGGGCAATTAGGACTGAGTATTGGATTAACCAAGATAAGGAGGCGAGGGTGCAGATTTTCAAGGCCAAGAAAGAGGAGAAGGCTGCGGAAAGACAGCTACAGCCCAGACAAAACCAGGATGCGTATGCGAAGGGCCAGACTAGTAATACGGCCTAACAGTCTAAGCAGCTCGGAAAGAACAAAAGAAAGGGAAATACTACTGGCCAGGGTCAGCCGAGGAATTACCCTCAAAAGAAAAATAACCGAGGGAAAGAAAGTAATAGTAATGACTATCCAGTGTGCGCGTAATGCAGAAAGAAGCACCTGGGAGTATGTAGACTGGGGACAAATGCTTACTACCTTTGTGGCAAGGAAGGTCATTACGCGAGGAATTGTACCTTCAACAACCAGAACCAGAACCCCTAGTACCCGAATAGGAATGCAAGCAGTCAGCTACATGCTGTGCAAGCCAAGATTGAGGACACTTCGAACGCACAAGGGAGGCTAGAGGCTTCTGGACCCCAAGCCATGATTTATGCTTACACCAAGGGGGATGCCGAGGCCGGAACTTCTCACATGGTGACAGGTCAGATTTCTATCGCCACATGTGATGTTATTACTCTATTTGATTCTGGTGCCACCCATTCATTTATATCAATGGAGTTTGCCCAGAAATTAGGAAGACGTGCCGATAGTTTTAAGCAACCGTTTAGAACGTTCCTTCCGTTAGGATAAATTTTGTTATCCGACTTTTGGATGCCAAATGTTCCTGTAGCTATTTGCGGTAGAGAACTTTATGTTGATCTTATCGCAACTAAACTTCAGGATTATGACGTTATTTTAGGAATGGACTTCCTAGGCAAGTACAACGCTAAGATTGATTGTCGAAAGCGTTGTGTTATGTTTAGTCTGCATGATGAGGAGGAATTCAACTTCTACGGTCAGTCTCGAAACTCCTCAACTAGGTTAGTGTCGGCAATGAAGGCATGGAAAATGTTGGCTAATGGATGTCAAGGATACTTAGCCAATATGGTAGACAAAGAGCAAGAGGTGGAGTTAACGCCGGAAGATGTTCCCATTATCAGGGAATATGTGGATGTCTTTCCAAAAGAATTGCCCGGACTTCCTCCCGAGCGGGAAATTTCTTTTGAGATAGAATTATTGCCCGGAGTTACACCGATACCCAAAGCGCCTTATCATATGGCCCCAGCAGAACTTAGGGAGCTCCAAGTGGAGTTGCAAGAACTGCTAGACAAGGGATTTATCCGTCAAAGTTATTCCCCATAGGGAGCACCAGTGTTGTTCGTCAAAAAGAAGATGGATCGTTGCGGATGTGCATCGACTATCGTGAGCTAAATAAGATTACAATTAAGAATAAGCATCTCCTCTCTAGAATTGTTGATCTTTTTTATCAACTTAGGGGAGCAGTGGTGTTTTCGAAGGTCGACTTGCGGTTGGGATACCATCAACTCAGAATTAAGAAGGGAGACATTTCTAAGACGGATTTTCGGACGCACTATGGACATTACGAGTTCCTTGTTATGCCGTTTGGTTTGACCAACGCTCCAGCCACTTTTATGGACTTGATGAACCGGGTGTTCAAGGAGTACCTAGATAAGTTTGTCATCATTTTCATCGATGATATTCTGATCTACTCAAGGTCCATGATGGAACACGAGTAGCACCTTCGGATGGTTTTGGAGACATTAAGATGGAACCAGCTTTATGCCAAGTTCACGAAATGTGAATTTTGGTTGAAGAAAGTTCATTTCTTGGGCTATGTGATGTTAAATGAAGGAATTTCCATTGATCCTGTTAAAATAGAGGCGGTCTGTATGTGGCCGATACCCAAAAATGTTACGAAAATAAGGAGCTTTCTTGGATTGGCCAGATACTACCGACGATTCGTTGAAGGATTCTCCAAGATTGTCACATCCCTTACCGCCCTTACTCGAAAAGGGAAGAAGTTCGAGTGGACACAGAAGTGTGACAAAAACTTCCAAGAGCTCAAAAGGAAGCTTACTAGCGCCCCGGTGTTAGTAATTCCTGACGTGGATGTAGGAAATTTCGTGATCTATAACGACGCTTCTAAAACTGGACTAGGAGCGGTCCTAATGCAACAAGGAAAGGTGGTCGTCTATGCTTTTCGACAACTGAAGGATCACGAAAGGAATTATCCTACACATGATCTAGAGCTCGTGGCAGTGGTCTTCACAGTAAAGATCTGGAGACACTACATGTATGGGAATAGATGTGAGATTTATACCAATCATTAAAGTTTCAAATACATCTTTACCCAAAAAGAGCTCAATATGAGGCAACGAAGATGGCTAGAACTCGTGAAGGACTATGATTGCGAGATCCTTTATCACCCTGGTAAAGCGAACAAAGTAGCAGATGCTCTAAGTAGAAAGTCATCCGGTATGTTGATGTCTTTAGGAACGTTGCTCAAGCCACTTCAGAAGGAAATATTTGATTTCAACATAGAGATGATAACTGGAAAGTTATCTGTTTTGACTCTCCAGTCTAACCTTTTAAAGACCATTAAGTGTCATCAAGGGAAAGATTCTTTTCTGCTAAAGGCGTAAATCTTTAGCGGAAAGAATAAGGAATTTAAGACCTCTGAGGATGGGGTAGTTTATTTCAAAGAAATGATATGTGTTCCTGACTTTGAATTCCTTAAGAAACAAATCATGTCCGAGGCACATGAGATGCCATATTCGGTACATCCCGAAGCTTCCAAAATGTACAAGGACCTTAGAGAAAATTATTGGTGGTCGAATATGAAGAACGAAATCGCAGATTTTGTATCAAAATGCCTAACTTGTCAAAAAGTTAAGGCTGAACATCGGCAACCAGGCAGAGATCTTTAAAAGATCGAGCTCCCAGAGTAGAAATGGGAACAAACGACTATGGATTTCGTAGTAGGTTTACCCAGGACTGCAAGTGGGAATGATATGATTTGGGTGATTGTGGATAGACTAGCCAAATCAGCCCCCTTTATTGCTAAGCTACCTTTTCAGTCGAGAAATTGGCTAAAATTTTCATATCCCAGATTGTTAGGTTGCATGGAGTGTCAAGATCCATCATTTCAGATCGGGATGGGCGCTTTACCTCTCGATTCTGGAAAAGTGTTTATACGGCTATGGGATCGAAATTGAAATTCAGTACAGCGTTTCACCCCCAGATGGATGGACAATCGGAACGAACTATCCAGACACTGGAGGATATGCTAAGGTCATGTGTGTTGGATTTCAAAGGAAGCTGGGATCAGAAGTTACCTTTGATCGAATTTTCTTACAATAATAGTTATCATGCTTCCATTGGTATGGCTCCATTCGAAGCATTATATGGAAGGAAATGTCGATCTCCCATTCATTGGTAAGAAGTTGGATAGAAGCAGCTTCAAACCACGGATTTCATCCGGAAAACCTCAGAGGATATTAAGAAGATCAAGCAAAGACTCAAAGTAGCTTTCAGTCGCCAGAAAAGCTATGCTGATAAACGTCGAAAGCCCTTAGAATTTCAAGTTGGAGATCGTGTTTTCCTTAAGATTGCTCCTATGAAGGGAATCATGAGGTTTGGCAAAAAGGGAAAACTTAGTCCTAGATACACAGGACTGTTCGAAATCCGTGAAAGGATTGGAAAAGTAGCATACAAGCTTGCTTTGCCGCCAGAATTAGCATCTGTGCATAACATTTTCCATATCTCGATGTTAAAGAAGTATGTACCTGACCCTTCCCATGTATGAAGTCAAGAACCGATCGAAGTCCAAACCGATTTGACGTACGAAGAGAAGCCAGTTCGAATTCTGGATCGAGAAGAAAAGGTCTTACGAAATAGAACAATTCCCATGGTTAAAGTGTTATGGCGAAACCACAAAGTTGAGGAAGCAACATGGGAACTAGAAGAGGATATGAGAAAGAACTATCCCCACTTGTTCTAATTTTTGAGGATGAAAATTTTTAAGGGGGGAAGATTGTAATAACCGACTTTGTTACAAATTACTATTTCTTGTTTCTCAAGGAATCAAAGTTTGTATTATGTATGAGTATATGAAATACCTGATCTGAGTTATTAGAATTAGGATTTATGTATGATTTTATTCCGGTCAAAGTTTGACCAGAATGATTTAAGATATGATTGAGGCGGTACTACAGTATAATAAGCAGTATGGAAATTATACTGTGAAAAACCGTCATTACGGATAGATAAGTAAGAATAAGGTACGAGATCACTTTAGAAAAATTAAGCATAATATTTAGGACAATAAGGACTAATTAGCTTTAAGTCCTAAGAAAAACCTATACGCAGTCCAGTTATATACAGATGAATTCTGGACTGCAGTTTAGTATGACAGTACTGTTTTAGTTGAAAAAAGTATTTGTTATATCTACATTAGTATGAAAATAGATTGCTTTTAAGATTAAAAGCCAAACGGAGCCCTAAATGAGGGACACCTCATCCTATGATAAATAGGTAATTTTTGATTTTTTTGGAAAAATTGGAAAGTATTACAATGAGCTTACTTAGGCAACAAGCAACCCCTAGTGGCTGGCCACCTCTTGAGGTCCATTGACCAATTATTTTGTTAGTAAGGCTTGGTGTGCAAATTAGAGAATAAAAATAAATCAAAAAAGAAATTTAAAATCCACCTATAAATAAGTGTGTGTGTGTGTAGGGGGGGTGATATTTTGTTCATTTTATTAAAAAATACCTTAAAACTTTGGCCATTTTCCTCCTCACATAGGAAGAAAAACCAAGAATGAGTGGTCGGATTTTTAGTGAAGGAAAGCTAGAAAAAAATTTTGGAATCCAAGCTTGAGATTTATCTCCACGGTTTAGAGGTAATTCTCTCAATTTCCTAAGCCTTTTTATTGAAGTTTTAAGTCAAGTTTATGTGTATTTTTAGTTTGGTTGTAAGAGCATAAGCTCACCAATTATGTCATTGTTTTAGTTGGTTTGCTTAGTATGTGCTTGATTTAGGTTTTGGCAAGTTTAAGTTATGGTTTGGTGTATGTTTTGGATTGTATGCCCTAGAAATTATGTGGTTTTTGTATGTGACGATTAGGTGTTTGTTATATGTCCCCATATGCTTAAGAATGATGTTGAATGAATGATTATAGAATTGGATTGCTTGTATGATGATTAGGGTTCAAGAAAACCCTAGAAAATCAAGTTTGGTGAAAATCACCAAACAGGTTTGAGTAGATAATTGAATGTTTGAAAATGAATGAATGATCATGAAAACGTTAGATAATACGCTGCATGCTTGATATAGGCTCACGGTTGCAACCATTTGAGGTAGGGTGTGCGTAATTTTATGTAAGAACCAACCGAAACCAAAACTGCCGGTTTGGGTGAAAACTGAGCAGTAATCTAGAAACGGTATTATGAGGCCTTTAGAGGCCGAGTTTGAGAAAAGTTAAAACTACAAAGTTGTAGAAATTGAAAATACTAGGGGGCAACATGGACAGTTTTTGAAAATAAGGCTCTAAAGGCCTTCGTTTTTACAAAAACCCGAGCCTGGACCACCCAGCCCCATATGCATGGCCAGGCAGATTCAACAAGGAAAAAGTATAAGTTAAAGACAGAACTGGATTATGAGCAAAACACGAAAGTTATAGGGTTTTTCAATATCTAAACTTTCGTGAAGGAAACTTTTTCAAAATCCAAACAAATTTCAAAATGAAACTGAATCATTTTAGTTAACTCCAGTACAGAAATTTCAAAACAGTGCATGCACCGGAGATTCCTGCACATGCACTGATAATTTGACTGTTTTCAGTAAATTTCCTCAAAACTTAGACAGTTTCATTAAAAGACAGTTTTAAATGGTTAATCAAACCCAGTTTTGTAAGAAAAGAAATAATTAAAAAAATTTAGCTAATTGGTAACCTAACGTAAACGGATAGGTTACCTAATTTTATTGGGCCGAGTTATTTAAGAACAAATGTTGTATGTTGGGCCTTGGGTTCAAGATTAATTAGGGTAACCAAAAGGGATACCACTTTAATTATTGGGCCTTAGTAGCCCAACAGGCTTTTTAATTTTAAACCTAACTTGGGCCTATACCTAAGGTTACTAATAGTAATCTAATAGGATGCCAAGTACCATTGGGCCTTAAGCCCAAAGTTCATTAGGCAATCAAACAGGATACTATTTGATTACTTTTGGGACATGTGCCCTAGGATTACACTTAGTAACCAATAAGGATATCATTAAAGTATATGAGGGGGACATATAACTAGGGTTACACATAATGTTGGTTAAGGTACCAATATTAAATGAAATAATTTATGGTAAGATAGGATGATTGTTATCTTACTTCCTTTTTGAAAACAGGAAGATAACCTATTAAGGTAACCTATCGGAACGACAAAATCCAAGACCTAGCGTAACCTGTAAGTATAACTCCGCCTACAGCATAGGCAAATTGTTTTACTATATTGCATGTTTGTTTTTAAAGTTCATGTATTTATGTGGTAAGTATGATGTATGTTTATTATTGTGACATCATGAAGCATGTTCACTAATAATAATTCACATGGTAAGAAGAAGATTACGTTTTAAGTAAGAAACTGTTTTAAGAAAATGTTTTCAAGTATGATGTTAAATAAGTTTTCTCGTGTCGTACAAACCTGCTCTAGGTCAGGTTTGGTTCATGGTTTGAGTTGGACTGGGTTGGCCACCCCAACCACTCCATGACTGCGCGTCACGGTACGTATACTTATTTTAAGTAAGGGGCCCAAAAGGTATGCTTACTTAAGAAAGCATAATGAAGCATAATTAGCTCATGCATTGCTTTATTAAGTTTTATTTTGCAGGTTAATAGTTGTACTTGCTAGGCGAAAGCTCACAACTTACGTTTATACTGTAAGTAAGCTTCCTACTGGCAACACTTCATGCAAGGCGGTGACGCATGGCATGGCTATCTGTGAAACGTGGGATGGAGACTGCTATGCGTTTTGAAATAAATATTTGTATTGTTTACTTAGTACAAGTTATTTTACGTTACGACAATTTTGAAAAGTAAATATTAATTAAGTATGTACGTATATTATTAAATATGTAAGTAGTAAAGTTTTGATTCAAGTTGTTTTAAAAAAAAAATATGTACTTTATTTCCGCCGAAGTAAGAAAGTAAGTCAAATTATTATGTAAGATAAGTACGGTAACGGCCTACGAAAGGCGGGTCGTTACAATCCACTTGTCGAACGATGAGTGATATGACAACCGCCCAATCAGAGTCCGTATAAGCATTTAAATTTAATGAGCTTGAGGCGGATAGAGGAATTCCATTACCAGGATATGCCTTCAAGTATCATAAAATTCGCAATGCCACATCAAGATGAGCTTTACGGGGAGTGTGGAGGAATTGACTGAGTATATTAACGGCAAATAGAATGTCTGGCCGTGTGATGGTTAAATAAAGTAATCGACCTATTATACGGCGATAAACAGCCGGTTCGGATAAAGCATCTCCATCTCCATCTTTAAGACCAAGCTTTAAGTTCTGTTCCATTGGTGTTTTTGTCTATCGACACCACAACATCCACATATCATTTAAAATATCCAAACAATGTTGGCACAGAAAAATTCCTGTTGATGAGCGGTCTACCTCGATTCCAAGGAAATATTTAGGTGAGCCAAGATCCTTTATACTGAACTTGTCATGAAGGACCTGTTTCAAAAATTGTATTTTTGTTGAGTTGTCACCTGCTACAAGGATGCATCAACATATATCATGACAAAAATAGACCCTTTTAGGGTCTTTTTAGAGAAAAAAGTGTATTCAGCCTTTGATTGTGTAAATCCCAATGAGAATAAGGAATGAGAAAGTTTGGTAAACCAATTGCGACTTGCTTGTTTGAGCCTGTAGAGTGATTTGCTGAGCTGACATACATTGTTTCTATTCTCCCCCTTTTTATCATAGCCTTGAGGTATCTGCATGTTCTTCGCTTAAATCTCCATGAAGAAATGCATTATTAATGTCAAATTGATGCAAAGACCATCCTTTAATAGCTGCTACAGCAGAAAAACAACGATAAGTCACCATCTTTGCTACCGGAGCAAAGGTCTTAGAGCAATCAATCCCTTCCGTTTGTGTGTAACCTTTCGCAACCAAACGAGCTTTATATCTCTCAATCACCCCATCAGATCGGTATTTGATTTTGTAGACCCATTTGCATCCAATAGGTTGCTTGCCTGGAGGTAAATGAGTAATTGCCCACGTACAATTTCTTTCTAGTGCCTCAATTTCTGCTGTCATTGCTTCTTTCCATTCTGGAATTTGGATTGCTTGAGAAAAACTGGTAGGCTCAACTATGGAGTCAAGAGTTGTAAGAAAGGCTTTAAGACTAGCAGATAGTTGATTATAAGAAATAACTTGAGACAAAGGGTGATGTGTACCTTTTCCACAAGGAGACGTTGGATGTGAATGACTGCTTGAAATGGTGGTGTAGCAAATATAATCACTCAAATATGATGGTTGACATCCGGAGCAGATCGGTCGGTTGTGAATTTCTGAATTTGTAGATTGGTGATTTAAGTTGTTTGCAATAGGAATTTCAGAGGAACCATAAACATCAACAAAATTATCAAAATCAGAAATAGGTAATGAAAAAACTAGAACATTGTTGGGTTGAGTTTGGGAAGTCATACAAGGAAAAACATGCTCATAAAAACAGTACATCCCTTGGAGTATAAATGGTCTTGGTTTCAAGGTCATAAACTTTGTGTCCTTTTATTTGGACCAAAAGGATATCCTACAAATATACCAGGCTTAGATCGAACATCAAATTTGTGTTTATGTGGGGAGAGATTATGAGCAAAACAGACGCAGCCAAAGACTTTAAGATGAGAATAAGAAGGTTGTGTTCCAAGGAGCATTTCATGAGGTGTTTTCCCATTCAAAACTGGTGATGGAATTTTGTTAATCACATATGCAGCGGTAAGAACACATTCCCCCGAAAAAGATAATGGCAGATTACTTTGAAATCTTAGAGAGCGAGCTACATCAAGAAGATGGCGACGTTTTCGCTCCACAGCACCATTTTGCTATGGAGTGGTAACACAACTACGCTAGCTGATGAAGAACTCCATTTGATTTGAAGAAATTCTGTAAATTGTGCGAGAGGAATTCAGCACCATTATTAGTACGAACAGTTTTAATAGCAAAAATGGATTGAAGCTCATCAGAAGTTGCAATGGGGGAACCATTAGTTTGTACCTGCTTGACTCTGGTGTTATATTGTGTAGTGACAAAGGCAAAGAAAGATTTCAAGAGTGATTGTGTTTCAGACTTGTGCCTCATTAGAAAAATCCACGTAGAATTTCCAGCGACTAAAATCATCAACAATGGCAAAAATAATAAGCACTAGCAACACTAAAATTTCCCCAAATATCACAATGTATCAATTTAAAATGGAGATTTTGTCTTTATGGAAAAGAAGATCTGGTATGTTTTCCCAAAGGACATACACCACACGAAAATTTATTTGAGGGAGAACCATTGGAATCCAAAATAGAAATAGACTTCAACCGATCAACAGAAGGATGTCCCAAACGCAAATGCCAAACATCAAATGAGGTCCATATTGGAATAAAGACCAGTAGGTTGATGTATGTAGTAGAGACCATTCCAGCAATTACCCACACCAATCGTTCTCCTCGTGTTAAGGTCCTGAAAAACACATCGATCAGAAAAAGAAAAAAAAAAAAAAAAGTCACTGAGCAATTGAGTGCTTCGGTAATTTCTGAAACTGACATTAAGTTAACCTTAAATGATGGGGGCAACTAAAACGTTTTCAAGTTGGAGTTTAGAATTTATGGAAGTGGCACCAATTTGTGTTATTTGGCTGCAGAACCATCTGCAAGTTGGATACTAGAAAGAGTGGAGCTTGATTACATGGATTTGAGAAGTTTGGACGTGGAACACATATGATTTGTAGCTCCACTATCAATTAATTATCCAAACATCATTTGAAAAAGAGCTAAGTGCACTACCTGGAAAGTTTGTTGTGGTATCAATTCTACCTCATTGTATAGGATGGCTTAAAGTTGATCCAATTGCTCCTAAGTTATAGGTGTTTGAGATGATTGCTCTACTCCAGAATTGGATGATGCAGATAGGATCTTATTTTGCTCTTGTTCTGTGGTTACATCTAGGCCACGAGATTGGAAACGAGAACCATTATTCTTCCGTGGTGGGTATCCGTGTATCTTGTAGCAGGTATTGATGGTGTGCCCTTCACATCCATGGTGATCGCAATGAGTCTTGGACGATTCTTCTGGCCGCCTTGAATATTTGCTTGCCCTGTACTAGCCTTATTGTAAATGTCACTCGCATCATTGCCCCCAGTGTTTGGAATTTGGCAGTTTGCATTTTGAGATGTGGCTAATGCCGAAGCTTCATTTGTTCTTGTGGTAGAAACAAAGAGTACACGCTGCCTTTCTTCTTGTAACAACAATGAATAAATCTTATTAAGAGATGGAAATGACTCTATCAATAATATTTGAGTAGGAATGGTTGCATAGCTTTCGTTGAGGCCTACTAAAAATTGCATAGCGTGATCTTGATGAAGAATTTCAGAGACAAGCTTTAGAAGCTCCTCATGAACAATTAGATATAGAAATTTAAGCAGCCAATTCATCCCATAAAACCTTCAAACGTGTGTAGTACGCAGAAGCAGAAAGATCCCTTTGTGCACAATTTGAGATGGCCTTTTTGACCTCAAATTATTTTGGTGGAATTTGGCTGCGAAAATCGTTCTTGAAGATCTCTGTCCAAACAGCTTGTGCCGAATCTGCATGCATGATACTATCTGCAAGATCTGGAAGCATCGAGTGTTTGAGCCATGAAGTCACTCATATCGTCGACTCGAACCCATTGCTCGTGTGTTGAAGAAGACGAATTTGGCCGAGAAATAGAACCATCTACAAGCCCAACTTGTTTTTCGCTCGCAGTGCCATATGCATGGATCTATACCATGTATTGTAATTATCCCCATTAAGAGGTGGAGATGCAAGAACAGCTGTTGGATTATCACAGTGATGAAGTGCATAAGGGTTTGAGAAAGGGGTCTGTGACTTGGACAGAGATGATATCACTTGTCGATTTTTCAGTGGATGTAGTCATTGGGTATATATTGAGAGTAGAGCCTGATATGATGCTCTGATACCATAACAAAATAAAGAATTTTAAAAAGCTTTTTGTATTTCTCGTATTGTACAAAGACATTACAGAGAAGCGTACGCATATATACACAAATTAAAAAGAATAAGTCTTTTTAATTTGTGTATATAAAAAAAGGAAAAATCCAAAAAGTTAATGCCATACACGTTTGTTAGAAAAAATAGTGGAATAATTGGAGGATATTAATAGGTAGCAGCTGTAGTTGACTTCTTCCCGATTTCCTTCGAGTTTGTTCCTTCATACATGTACACATTAGCTAGCGCAGAATTTCGAGGTTTACTTCATATAGAAGATTTGATAGCTGGAGACGTTTGAGTTTTTAGTTATGGTGATAGTCAACCCAAATCACAGGAGGTCATTTTTAGACACTCCTTAATTTGCTTACTTAAGAAATCACATGTTGTGGTCCATCGTTTAGAGTTTTGATAATAGACTTTTTAGAGCTTAATTTTATAGAGAGAGAGAGAGAGAGAGAACTTTCGAGTATTCTTGGCTTATCTGGTTAGCTCTCAGTCTGTTCGTTTCATAGCAGCTCAGAGTAAGTCCGAAGAGGTGCTGAAGGCAGATTGACACTTTTAGTAAGTTATGCACTAAAGGCGAGCATTGAAACTTGGAGTAGGATGGGATGTTTCAAGATAAGAATTGAAACTTTGGAGTAAGACGGGAAGTTTGAAGGCGAGATGTTGAATTGGAATAGAACAGGAGATCTGAAGGCAAGCCATTATAGGAGGAGATCATATATGTTCTGCATTCGTTGAGTTTTTCACAAGTTTATAGTTCTGATCTCTTTTAACCGCGCGTATTTCGTTTTTAATAAAGTTTTCTTATTTGAATTGGTACGCTTAGCATTCATGGTTCTTTTTTCTTTTTCTTAGGAGTTTTTAGCCACGTTAAATAACCATATTGTTATGTCTATAATTTATTTTCTACATTTTTATTCCTATACTAACAATACAATTGTTTATTTCATATAGACAGTGTTTTAAGTTACCTGTCCACTAGGTCTTACATTAGGGTCTCATTTACGTGATATACAAAGATTATTCGTGCTTGTACTTGTTGGGTATTGACAACTATGTCTAAAAGTCCCATGTGAAAAAAAAAATGAAAGTATTGAGCACTTTATAAGGTTTTCCACCTTTAAAAGATAAGATTAATTTAGTTACATGTGAGAATGTCTATATGGCTCACACACACACGTGGTGTGGGCAGTGAGGCTGTAGAGGTGCACTAGGCACTTATGAGTAATACACAGTATATTATGATTAAACTGCTATTAAATAAATATTATTTTATTTATTTTATTTTTCTAATTTAAATTTAAATTTGAATTTGAAAAAGATGTAACCTTTTAAAGGGTCGTATATTTTTAGAAGGAAAAAAAAATACGTTTTCTAAAACCTATTAGGAGTTGTCTTTTATAAAATATATATATATATATATACATTTTTTGAAACCTCTTGAATAGTTGTCTTTTTTCAGAAAAAATTTGTTTTCTGAGTAGTAGTTTTTTTTTTCCAAAGAGTGTTTTCAAAAGTTGTTAGACTTCTAAAAAAAGTTGTAAAGAAATCAAATTTTACTTGTTACAAATTTCGAATTCTCTCTCTCCTGCTATTATTCTTTCAGAAAGATTGTGTTATTTTTCTATTCAATTTTCCACTTTTACTTGGTGTTAAAATTTGTTTAGAAGACTTGTCATATATTGGAAATGATTTATTGTTCAACACGAAACAATCTCTTTCTAAGAGAGGGCAAATATCACTTTAAAAAAAGTGTATTTGCTACGTGTTTCAAGTCTCCATATTCAGATTTCTCCAACAGTATATAACTCACAAGTACATTACAAGACATCAGAATAATTTATTACTAAATAATTTCATTCGTTCACATTGCGCACTTGACTTTAAAATGTTTGAATCATTCGTACGCCTAAAGGGCAATAAGATATATTCTAACATATTATACGGCATCATCCATAGAAGTAGACGAGCTAGAAGAGTTTGAAATGCTCAACATTCAAGAATGGCTACCTAATTAAAAAAAAAAAAAAGAAAAGAAAAGAAAGAAAGTAAAAAGCATTCAACCGTGGCCAGCCACAGCCAGCCACATGAGCAAAAGATCACAATTTGTGCTTAAAATATATGTCATGGCTTTTCAACCGCCAACTTGTAAAGAAAGCAAAAATCCACGAAGGAGAGAATATTAAATGTGCTCTGGCCAAGAAAAGCAATAATTACTTCACACCCCAAAACACCATGGACATTATCCAATTAACATTCTTTTATTCTTAATTCTATTTATATATATATATATATATATATTATTATTAATTCTATTTTAAATCATACTTAATATCTACTATCGAAGCTGAACATGTTATCCTCAATATACCCCAACCCTTTTGTTAACTGGAAGTTGGTGGATTGCATTTTGCTCATGTGACCACTCACGATTTAGCAAAGATTCATTTTTTTTAATTTTTTTTAAATAGAATAATTTGAATGATTTAGCAAGCGTTTCACTTATTAAATATAATAATTTGAATGAAAAACTAAGAATTTGTTGTTCTATTTAATAATATATCCGTCTTTTACTAAAAAAAAAAAAACTACATAAAAATTATGATATATATATTTTTTACAAATTAGTACAAATCACATTTATAAAAAAAAATCATCACATAGAGGATCATTCTAATTAGCCATCATTAGTGAGTGATTATCATGATGGTTAATTAGAATGATTCAAATATAGTGATATAAGAGATTGATAATTAGTTATGATGATCATTATTATTAGAAACTAAAAATAATTGACATTTTTCATCCTAACTCCCATTTTCAGTGGCGGATGTAGTTAGCCTCCATTGAATTTTTTTTTTTTTAATTTCTACCATAATGCTATGTTTGGTAGGAGGGATGGAAAATAAAAAGAAAAGAAGAGTAAAATCTCTAGATTTAGAAAAAAGAGAGTTTTTTTATCATGTTGTTTGGTAGAAGAGATAGAAAACAAGAAAAAAAAAAAAATATATATATATATATATAATCAAATGCTGTTTACGATTAGAATCTTATATAAATTAGAGGATAACGATAGATTAGAATTAAAATAGATATTTTACCATATTTGCTTTGTAACAAATTTCCATCTATTTTTTTTTTCCCAAAGTTAGAAGGATTAAGAAATAGTGGGCTATGGATTTTTAATTTTATTTCCTTTCCAATTTCCCCTTTATCAAACAACCAAACTTTCATTTTGTCTCCAAAATCCCTCATCCATTTTCCTTCCTTTCTCTTTTCTACTCTACCAAACAGAGGGTAAGATTTTATAATTTTTTAAATCTGTCTAAAACTTAAAAAAATTCTCATATAGTCAATTTTAAAGTTTAATTATATCCAAAAATTTATTAATTTTTCAGCTTTATCTCAATTAAAATTAAAAATCTTTAAATAATCCATATTAAAATCTTACCCTTTTAATTTTTGTATTTTGATAATACTTATTTTTCTTAAAAATTGCTATACAATCTTATTGAAACATATGTCTACCTTGGTTCCATTTCCTTACAACCTTCCTCCAAGTTAAGTTGGCAATCGAGAGATGGACCGCCTTGATCATAACCAACCACAGTGTCAAAATTAGTGACTAAAATTAAAGCTTGCGTTTGGTTTATCGGTTATAAATGAAATGTTGAAGTTGAAATTGGTTGACTTAAAAAAAAAGATAAAAATTAAGATAAATAATATAATTAAATTAAAATTAAATTTAAATGTCAAACAAAGTATAAAACTAATATAGGCTAAAACAGTCCAAAAATACCGTAATACACCCTTTTTTTTTTTTTTGTTCCTTGGAAACGACATAATATTACCTGTGAGAATAGAAAAAGAAGATTACGTAAGAAATAATAAATTATAATAATAAAAAGTAGTTTTTTTAGGATAATAAAAAAAATTATAAAAAGTATTTAAATCTAGCTCAAAAAAAAAAAAAAGTATTCAAATCAAAATAGGAGGCAGAAGAATTAAAAAAAAAAAAAGAAAAAAAAAAGCATGTCTGCTTTGGAAGGGTGACTGAATAAGAATTTACTTTCTTTTTTCCTATTTCTTTTTTCTCCTTTACGTGCCGCCCCATTTCCTTCATTCATTCATATTCCCCTGAAAGTCTCAAACCATTTTTACAGCTTTCTCATGGATTGTTTGGCCGGTGCTCCTAAAAAAATAGCCTCAAAAAGCAGACACAGAGGATACCATAAATAAAAACCAAAAAAAAAAAAAAAAAAAATCTTTGTTGCCTTTTTTTTCTCTTGCTTTTGCTTTTGTTGGTTTTGATCGTGGCGGTTTTCCTTTCTGGTCGAAGCTGTTTAGTCCCTCTCTTCATTTCCTTCATTGGGTTGATCTGAATTTTCATTTTGCTTCAGCTTTTGAGGTACTTTTTTTTTTGTTTTTTTTTGCTTTGTTTTTCCCCCCCGATTCTGTGGTTGTTTTGGATTCATTTGCTGGTTCATTTGTTCCGTTGGGTTTGTGTTTTCTTTTGGGAAATTTTTTTTTTAACGGATCTGTGAAAGTATCCATTTTGGCTTACTTATGATTCATGTTTAACGTTTGAACAGGTGGAAATTTAATTAAACAGCAAAGGAAGGGAAAAAAAAAAAAAAAAAAGAGAGAGAGAATCATGGGAACATATATGGAAATCGCAGTACAAATCAAGAAATTTGCTATCTTGTCAATGAGGACTATTTTCAGATCAGCTAGACAGCATCCATTTCTTGTGGGTATGATCTTGTTCTTGGTACTTCTGTACAGATCATTTCCTTTCCTGTTTTCTCTGTTGTTATCTGCATCCCCTGTTTTGGTCTGCACTGCTGTTTTGCTTGGGACCCTTTTGAGTTTCGGGCAACCAAACATACCCGAAATTGAAAAGGAAGAGAAGATTAGCCAGGATGTTGTTTCTCTTGAGGCCGGGGTTGCGGAGAATAGCACTTTGGTTGTTGAGAGAGATGAGAGTTTTGTCATCGAAAAGTATTCGGGAGATGGAAGGGATTTAGTAGACAAGTCCATTGAAGGTGCGGTGTTTGTTGATGATGGTGTTCGTAGTAAGGTTCAGAGTCGTGTTGATTTGCCGGATCGTGAGCCTCTTATTGATGAGAGTTCACAGGAAATTCACGCGGAGAAGAGAGTGATCGAGGAAGTGGAGAGAGGATTTCTTGATTTCGAGTTTGAGAAGAAGAAGGAAATTCACGAGGAGGATGCGAGGGGGGTTGAAGATGGCATGCTAAGTGATGAGAAAGCTGTTGAGGATCATCAGTATTCTTTGGTTCGAGAAATTGGACACGATGAGATTCTTGCATCGGACATTGATGGAGCCCATGGAGAGTCGGTTGAAGCTTACAAGGAAGATCACTTAGAGTCTTCACAGCCTGCTGGTGGCGACGATGATGTTCTTAATAATGAGGACGATGAAGAGGATGACTTTTCCTATTCTGAGTCTGATAGGGCAGAGAGTTCGTCACCTGATGCTTCATTGGCTGACATAATTCCAATGCTTGATGAACTGCACCCGCTTTTGGATTTAGAAGCTCCACAACCTCCTCATATGTCCCACGATGAGTCTGATGTGGCTTCTGAACATTCCCATAGAAGTGACGACAGTGCCGATTCAGATGCGAAAACTGAGAACCATGCAGATGAAGCGGAAGGGGATGGTGCTGACGATAATGATGATGATGAAGTGCACGGAGGCAAGGAGGACGAGAGTAAAGCTGCAATCAAATGGACAGAGGATGACGAAAAGAATCTTATGGACTTGGGTACTTCGGAGCTGGAAAGGAATCAACGCTTGGAGAATCTCATTGCAAGAAGAAGAGCTCGGAAAAGCTTCAGATTGATGGCTGAAAGGAATCTAATCGACTTAGATAGTGCTGATCTTCCCTTCAATGTTCCACCAATTGCAACAACAAGGCAGAACCCATTTGACCTCCCATACGATTCCTACGAAAATATGGGCTTGCCACCAATTCCCGGCTCTGCGCCATCTATTTTGTTGCCAAGAAGAAATCCCTTTGATCTTCCTTATGACTCTAATGAAGAAAAACCTGATCTCAAGGGAGACAATTTTGAGCAAGAGTTCTTGGCATTTCACCAAAAGGACACATTCTTCCGAAGACATGAGAGTTTCAGCTTGGGAACATCGGGCTTGGGGGGTTCCAGGGAAGATACTAGGTGGAAGCCTGTATTTGTACCGGAACGATTAGCTTCAGAAGGAACAAGCTATCTCTCATTCCAAAGGCAATTAAGCGAAGTTAGAGAGTCGAAGTTGAGTTCAGTTCCTGATACTGAATCAGTAAGTTCAGTGGCAGATGCAGATGAGAAGAAGCTCGTGGTGCAAGATTTTTCCAAAGAAGCGGAACTTCCATCCAACGCTTATCAGGCTTCTGATCTTGTTGACCATGGAAGTAAAACCTCTGATGACGTAGATTCTGTTGAGATAGACCACGATGTGAAAAGAGATGTTCAGCATGATAAGGATGTAATAACGTTGGGGGAGGTGGAAAATCACCACGAAACAGAATTGGACTTGTCTGAAACAAGAGATGTGGTTGCTCATGTGGCGCTTAATGCTGGCATTGCCCATTTGGAAACCAAACCACTCAAAGAGGAGGAATGCCTCAGTAGATCGAGCTTGTCCTCACTATCAGAAGTGGATGATAGAATTCCTGATGTGAAAAATGAAGACTGTTCAACAAATTTGGGGGAAGGAGGTGACTATAACGATGGATCCGTCATTTCAACACAATCTTCACTTGAGGAGTCACAAATCCGAATTACAAATGACACAGTTGATGACAATCAAAATAAGGAGCCCATTTATGATTCAAGCCCACGACCAGCTGAAAGGTTACTCTCCCTGATGTCCATTTCTTCCGACATGCAAGTAGAGATGTCTGAAATGGCTAAACCTTCCACATCAGGAGAAATTGGTGAATCCTTTGAAAGCCAGGAGTCTACAAGACAGGGTGAGAGCGTAGATAAGGATACTTCTAGGTGTGAAGAACTGGTTTCTACTTCCTCAAAGGTAGATGCAGTGTCTAGGGAATTTGATGTCTCAAAGGTTGCCTTGTCAGAAGACGGTCCCAAGAATGATGATCAAACTATATCTAAGGTTCCTGAATCTGGTCCTATACATGTTGCGGTTGATTCAGTTTCATTTTCCGCAGAGATTCAATGGGTAGAGGGTGTGGAGAACCAGGAAAAGAAGAGTAGTCACGATGAGCATGGTCTTCTGCATTCTCCTGATATCGAACTTCCCACTACAACACAACTTCATGAAGATGACAAGCTTCATACGATGACTTCAATCGATCTGATTTCTTTTGAGGATATAACTTTGTCTGAACAACGTGGAGAACAGGCTTCGACTGTTGTTGAGCATGCCTCAGTTTGCTCAAATTTGTCTACTTCGGAAACCGAACCTCTAGAAAGACAGGCTGTGGTTCAGGAAGAAATTATTAGTCTTGATCAGCACCAAATCCAAGAAGATTGGTCATCGGATAAAATATTAGGAGAAGAAGAGGTGTTCAAGGGAGAAGTTATTCATACCGAGAATAATGAGGTCCAATTATTGAGTTTTGATTCAGAGATTGAAGTTAAGAGCTCCCGAGATTTGGCCGTGCAGTTGGAGACGTTGGAATCTTCTTACCAGCACGCACCCTCCAATGATTCAACTTCTTTGGAGGAAGCACAACCTCCTTTGGTGGTTGAACAAGTTTCTGCAGTTCATCTAGGTTCATCTTCTTTTGAAAACGACCACGAAGAGGAAGTTCCAGCAAATGGTGATGAAGCTATTAAGTTTGAATGGGACCAACTCCACTCATCAAGTTCAGAGGCAAAGGTCGAGGCCAGCATTCTCCAAGATTCTGATTTGACGGTGGCTTCTGAGAATGAATCTCCATCCAAATTGAAGAGAGAACATTCCTGGTCAGATAAACCTATCGTTGAACCGGAAATAGATGACCATGGTATAACCAATGTAAGTCATGCAATCGATTTTGCTACTTGCTTTTATGTTTTTATTTTTCCCAGTGTGCGGTTCTTGTTTTTGTTGTTTGTTACTGTTGTTATATATATATATATAAAATATTATCTTCATGTTCAAAAGATTGGCTTTATGACTGTTTAAATGCTGTGTTCATGCACTTGGTACATAACTGACGTCACGATTTCCTAGAGGAGGCTTTTGGATCCCATACTCACCTAACATGGCGTGCTTTCATTGAAACCATTTAAGAGAGTTCTAATTGTTACTCCATATTCCAATAAATGAAAAATATCCTTGTGTTCGTTGTTCATGTGGTGGTTTCAAAACCTTAAGTTTGTAACTTTGTATCATTGGGTCATCTATTACTAAGGAACAATAATGTTTTCATATCTTAACTGCACATATATTTATGTGTGTGTGTGTGTGTGTGTGTGTGTGTGTGTACATTTATATTTTGAAGTAAATTTCTTTCAGTGTTAAGTGGGTTTCTGATGTGTCCATGATTGTGGTAAATTCATGATCTTATATTTTGGCCTCTGCTTCCATTCTCCTTGTTCATTTTAAATTGGATGTATGTAATTGGTAGATGGTGGGTTGATGAGGATTAGAATTGTTTAGAGAGAACTAGATTGTCATCTTATTTTTGTATGATTTACTTTTTATTTTCTGTTGTCTCTCTATTGTTGAGGATTTCTCATCCTCTTTCCTTGTAATTATTCATAATCAATGAAAAGGCTTTTTTTTCTATAAAAAAAATTAAAAAAAAATGTTTAAGCCTCTGCATGTATACATGATGCTCTGACATTTTCCATAATACCTGTCATATCTTTTGATCGATCGAAAAACTTTTCTGGCTTGAGTAAGCGATTTTTATAGTCTTGCATCCATGTCGATACTAGACCGCTATTTTTCTTTGAAAATGGTTGAGAGATTAATCGGGGATGCTCACTGCCTGATATTTTGTAGGAATCATCCATAACTACGGAAAAGATTGAAGGGGCTTCAAGCACAAGTGGTGATGTCTGTGATCCTGTTGACATAGTTTTGACTAATTTATCTTCCGGAACTTCTGATGCTGCATCAATCCCGTCTGACCCTCTCGAATATAAGCCACTTGCTGGTGAAATTGATCTGCAGGATAACATCCTTGACAGAATTGTAAATGTTGAGTATGCTGAGCTCTCGGACCACTTTGATTGTGAGATAAACGCTACCGTTGCAGAGGAATATATGAAGGAAGAAGTGGGTGACATAAAAGATATTGATGCAGGATTGTTGTCCGAGTTAGATACAGTTGGGGACTACAGAGTTAAGGAGCTTGATGGTGAGTTGCTCCGTTCTGAGCTGATACTAGAAGAAGCCAATGTTGTGAATACTGAACCTGAGATATTGCCGAGTTCTTCAAACCCATCAGAAACTAGACCGGAGTTGCCAGTTCTTGAAGTAAGATCACTTGAAGATATTGACTTGGCTTTTATGCAACTTCATGAGGGAGCAGATGTCGAGGAAGTCATTCTTCCTAGTAAGGTCGAGGAACGGCTTGTCAGCAAAGAATCTCCCGAAACTATTTCCGACTTGAAAGTTGTCGAAGCTGGATCCTTGGAAGATATTGAAATTGCTTTGAAGCAAGTCTCAAAAGGTGATGTCGGTGAGCTTCCAACACCGTTGAACACTATGAATGAATCAACTGAAGTAGGAACTGGTTCAGACTTGAAAGTTGTCGAAGCTAGATCTTTGCAAGATATTCAGATCGCTTTGAAGCAAGTCTCAGAAGGTGACTTCGGTGAGCTTCCGACACTGTTGAACTCTAAGAATGAATCAACTGAAGCAGGAACCAGTTCTGTATTGAAAGTTGTTGAAGCTAGATCTTTGGAAGATATTCAAGTCGCTCTGAAGCAAGTCTCAGAAGACGATGTAGTTGAGCTTCCGACACCGATGAACTCTAAGAATGAATCAACTGAAGCAGGAACCGGTTCTGTCTTGAAGGTTGTCGAAGCTAGATCTTTGGAAGATATTGAAGTAGCTCCGAAGCAAGTCTCAGAAGACGATGTCGTTGAGCTTCCAACGCCCTTGAACTTGAAGAATGAGTCAACTGAAGTAGAAGACAGTGAAGTGGATTCTACCATTGAGACCAAGACCGGGAATGTAGAATTGAAGCATGAATCCACAATTGCCTCTGATGAATGGAAAAACAAATCCACAATTGCTGTTGATGAACCGAATGAATCCGTGGGAGATTCAAGTACAAGCACATCCAACAGTAAAGATAAGAAGTCGAAAGATCGTCTAGCGAGATCTGGTTCCAGCTCCAGCTCCAGTTCCAGCTCAAGTTCAAGTTCTAGTGATTCCGAGTGAACATCAAAACTGAAGAATGCGTTTGCGGTTTGGATTTTTTTTTCCTGTGATTTTCTTTTGTAGTGGTGGGGTTTCTTTCTGACCTCTTTTTTTTTTTTTTGGCCTTTAATTTTGGTAGTGTTTTTCTCTGGGTCCTTTTTTGTTTTTGTTTTTTTCCTTTTGGATTGATCAGTATCTTCAAGAATGAGTTTTGGTTTGATTTCTTGAAGTGTGAAATTTTACCTTTATTTTATTCCACAATGAAGGAGTGAGCAGTTCAGTGACTTTTTTTTTTTTTTTTTTTGAGTAAAAATGTTTGTAGTTGTTGATAATGTACAATGTACATTGTATAGATGTTGAGTTTTGAGGATGTGATCTTTTGTAGACATGCGTTATGGAATTTTCATACATTCCTTGGTTAGATTTCGTGAACAAAAACTAACATTTGGAGATATCATATGGACATATTAATACACACACACACACACAAATATGGAGGATATAGAGAGAAGGTAATGCCTGGATCCTCGTCCTATTTTTGGAAAAACCAAAACGTCATTGGATCCCGATCGTCCATTGTGATTTGAATGGCTGATATTGATTCAAGGTCGAGCAAATAAATAGGTATCCCGCGTTTTGTTATGGTAACTATGATTATTACAAGTAACTTTAACCGATTTTTATCATGTCAAAGTTGGATACAGTTGGGATCAAATTTTTTATTATGAGTAAGCCAAAAAAACAAAAATAAAAAAAAGTTTATTATGAGTTTGTGTTTTGGTAAGGCACTTGAGGCCTCAAAGTGCGTGAGGAAAACAAACTCTTACAAATAAAATGCTAGATGATTTATTGGGCTAATGACACGATTAGACAGACAGTCACTTCAGCTTTATGAAGTTTTAGTATGGGAATCGTCACCATACCACAATTCATGAAGTGACTTGACTTACCTTCCAGTCCAATATGTAGATGGATAATAACTACCAAATCAAGTGTGTGAATCCAACCCTAATTATGGATGTAATTATAGTCGATTTGAAAATGACCAATTCGATTCCTTAATGTTATTGTAATAAATCAATATACTATGCAATTAAGGTGAATGATTTCTCAAACATCGTCAGGATTGAACTCATGAGGTTAACTGTTAAATTTCATCTCAAACCCACCTCATTACTAATCCAAAAATTTGGACAAATATCCATAAAAAAACATAAAATGATGGAAAAAAAAAAAACTTAAATTACATTACATTACATTATGGTCCCTCCAAAACTTTTTCTGTAATATATCCACTTAGTCATTAATCCAAAGTTCCATCAACAACACTTGCCCTCCAACCCACTATCGATTACTCCATCCCTTACTGTGATTGTCGCGTTGTTATCGATCACGAATTTCAAACAAAAATACAGTAACAATGTCAAAACTACTCTAAATAACAGTATAGTCCTTAAAATCCCTCATATTTGCATAGCAACCAACTGTTCCTATCCACCTACTCAAACACTTTCAATTAAAAAAGAAAAAGATAAAGAACCTAATTACTCATCAATTTAGATCTTCTCCAACCCATTAATTGCTGTCATTTAACTAATATCTGACATGCGTCTGAAACAAAGGGAAAGGCAAGTGATGACTACACTAGAAGACCAAATAATTTCAGTGGCAAAAGTTACAGCTACCGTGGTTAGGCTCAACGCCTGCGTTTAGAAGAAAAGGAGGCCTCTAGGTACTAGCGCATGAGGTATTTTTTAAATAAAGAAAAATTACATAAGTAGGCAGTTTTAAATACTCACTTAAATAAAATGACCAAAATTTTTCATTTACAATATTGATAATCAATTAGTGAAAATACATATTAATATGGATCAATCATTGATTAATTATGATTAAATAGTAATTGATTAATTAAGTTCTTTTTTTTAATTGTTATTTTTTTTATTTTACAGACCATTTATTAAAGGGACATGTGGGTAAAAATTGACCCTTTTTTTTAGAATTTTATAATAAATGGCTAAAGTTTTGTAAAAAAAAAAAAAAAAGACCGTTTAAAAAAATGACCTATCAATGATTAACTGAATGATTGAATATTGACCAAGATTAATCAGTTATTGATCAATACTATATATTTTCAATGATCGTGTATAACTAATCAGTTAATCATTGATTAATTATAATAGATCATAGCCAACAATTGATTAACCACTACTTTCTTAAATTAAAATATATATATATATATATATTTATTGGCCCTTTACTTAAGTAAGTATTTAAAAAAGTGTATTTATCTAAATTTTTTCATCATTAAAAAATTGGATAAGAAAATGCTAGATAACCATAAACCCCTTTAAATAAATGACAAGAGAGAACAACAATCATTTGGTGTAATTAGTGGTGCATCCTAATTAAGTCAGCGCTCATTAGACACTCATATACTAAGATAATAATAATATGTGGAAAATGGATAAAACATCCCAATTGGAATACCATCAAGAAGTTAAATAAATAAATAATCAATTAAAAAAAAAAACTCCTTGTAATTGTGCAAATCTTGACATTCAGATTTTTAGTGATTAACAACATTGGTCACCATCTATTCTTGAACGGCCAAGGAACTACAGCAGCAGGAGAATTCCTAAACAAGTGAATCACGTAGTTAGAATCATATTCAACCTATATATTACTCTAGCGAAATTACCAAACTCTTTTAATAGCCAAAATAGCAACCATAATTTCAGCCTCAAAATTTTATTTAAAGAGGCCACATGGTTTTTTCTTTAATTTCTCAACTTTTGTGTTTGTATAATAAGAAAGCCCAAAAGATTTTAGCAAAAAAAATGAAGAAACTTAAATATATACATGGGTGGAATTAAAATATAACAAATGTTTTGAGATATTTTAAGAATAGTAAATTTTAAAGGAGAACTCTAGAATAAGGTTTTTAACGCAGTTGATGGAGTAAAAATTTTATATCAACTTTAAACTGTTGATTTCGAAAACCGATTTTTTAAAAAATAGAGGAAGAATTGGTACGGATCAAATTGCACATATAAAAATTTTCTCAAAATTTTATCTGACGACAATATTTATATTAATTTAATAATAATAAATTAAGAAGAAAGTTTAGAGATTGACCGTTGTCCGATTAGGTCGAAATTTTTGAACTCCTTAAAGAACCTTCTTAAGAACTCCAAATCCTTCGGAAACACCAATAATTCTTTCTCAGCGTTCTCCAGGTCACGATGAACAGGAAACGAGTGGGTATTTCTGAAATTGGGTTTGATCACATATCTGAATTTTGATTCACTTTGCGTTCTCAACTCATGAGACAAAGTGAAGGAGAAAAGGAGAAGAAAACTCTCTGAAAAAAAAAAGTATGTTTCTCTTTTTTCTCTATCAAAAAGGAATTAATATATCATTTTTCCTTTTCAGATACATCGTATGTACCTTCTTTTTAATATTACAGAGAAATAACTGACAATTTTTTATTTAATTAATTAATTAATCCACTTCTCCATGTGGAACAACACACACGCCCACTACCTCCCTAGAGTGGGCGTGTATGATAGATATGGGAGAGAGAAAAATATCTCCCATTATCGATTCAGTTATCTTTTTTTTTTAATAATTTATTTTGAACTATTCAAAATAAAAGACAAATGATCTTTTCTTTTCCACATGTGTCAAAATTCAAAATTTCACATACACTTTGTGGATATAATGTGAACTACCATGTGGTGCACAACTACGGTGTGGTCCTTACCACACTGTATAATCTTTAATTTAAAATTATTTTAAAATTTATTTTAAATAATAATATTATTTAAAATACAAATTAATCAAATTAATTTGTTGTGTGAATATTAATATAGAATTCTCAATTCTAAATTAATAAATTAACCCAACTTAAGATAATGTTCACATGATTCAATGGTGTCATTGAGAAGAACTATGGACTTTATAATTTTAAGCTCAAATAATTTTGACAATTAATTAACACCTTAATTAAAATATCAAAATAATTAAATCCAAATTATTTCACTAAAAATTTGGAATTGTACTCTTAAAATTATAAAACTAATTATATTCAAATGATTTGAACTGCCCATTTATATAGTCACTATATATAAATCAATCCTCCATAAACGGTTGACCTCTTTAATTATATCTTTTTCCATAAGTACCATTGATTTTTTAATAAATAATATATTTATGATCTAATCATAAATTGAGCGCTCTTATTATTCAATCCCCGAATCAATACTTATGGAAACCGTCTATCTGACTTCTTTACGGAGGAATGGATTTCACTTGTATATTAATATTCCCGGTTATTTATTATATTATATTTCCAATATTCCAAGAATTTGACACTATTCATTTGTGTCATTACTCGATATGACAAAAAATATGATACAATAAATATGAGTATATTAATTATTCAGAATTAAGATCGATTCATATATGACCATCATTGATTAATTTTGAATGTTTTATATGACAACGGAAATTATTAGAGATTCATAATTAATCGTGTACTAGTCCGATATAATCAAATTATATAAAGCGTTTTCATTCCAATAATCTCATTATTACCAATCCGGATAAGATTATTTCATTCAGAATGCAATGAACCGCGCTAGTAATTTTAAATTAAAGATCCCAACTTTAATTTTTAATTATGGACAAATTTAAATTATTTTACTTTAAATATTATCCTTCTGTATATAACATTTATTTACAATATTTAAAGTCACATTTAAATAATCTAGAGTTTACGATATTTATAAAGCATCTAAACATTCATGCAAAAAAAATATTGAAAAAAATTCCTCAAATTAAATCAGCGAAATAATACATCTCATTTGTTTATGGGCACACATCCTAACAATCTCCCACTTGCCCTAAAGCAAATGTAACATGTCTTTAAGTCCCATCCCTTCAAGATGTTGCTCAAAACTCCGAATTGGTAATGTCTTGGTAAACGAATCAGCTATGTTATTCGCGGATGCGATCTTCTCAACTGAAAGTCTCTTCTACTGACAATCTCTTTCACCAAGTGGAATTTCCGCTCTATATGCTTTCCTCTGCAATGATTTATGGGTTCTTTGGAATTGGCCATTGCTCCACTATTATCACAATAAAGTTTAATTAGCTCATGCATATCTAGAACAACTTCCAGATCTCTCAAGAATTTGTCAAGCCAGACTGCCTCTTTAGTTGCTTCACAAGCTACTACATATTCAACTTCCATGGTTGAATCAACAACACAAGTTTGCTTGATACTCCTCCATATAATGTCTCCACTTCCCAAAGTGAACACCGTCCCTGAGGTAGACTTCCGAGACTCTCTATCTGATTGGAAATCATAATCTGCATATTCAATAGGAATCAAATACCTACTAGAATATACAAGCATATAGTTTCTCATCCTTCTCAAATATTTGAGAATATGCTTGACTGCCACCCAGTGATCTAATCCTGGGTTCGATTGGTATCAGCTAACCATTCCCACTGCAAAGTATATGTTAGGTCTGGTACACAATATTGTATACATTAGACTGCCAACTGCTAGTGCATATGGAATTCGTCTCATATTCTCCTCTTCTTGTGGTGTTGTAGGACACTGCTCTTTAGAGAGATGAACTCCATGTTGAGAAGGCATGTTCCATTTCTTGGATTTCTACATCGTAAATATAATAAGCACCTTATCAATGTACGAAGCTTGAGACAATGCCAGAAGCATATTCTTGCGATCTCGTATAATCTGGATACCAAGAATGTAGCTTGCTTCTCCCAAATCCTTCATTTGAAATTGACTGGCTAGCCAATTCTTTACCTTTGATAGAGATTCTACATCATTCCCAATGAGTAGAATGAATGTCAAAAACTTGTTTAGCAAAAACTATGTAAGCGAAAATACTACGCAAGTGCACGTAATCAAACAAGTAATACAGTAGTGAGTTAAGTATCGTCTCCACAGGGATCGTATTATCAAAAATCAAATTACAGAAAACAATTGTTCTAAAACAAAATTTAGAATAATTTTTGGGAGCAAAAATAAAATGAATGTAAACAATATGTGTAATTAAAAATGCAAACAAAAGGTAAAACGTGGCAAAATCTAAAGCTTAGGTTGTGAATCAATGATGGATAATGGCTACAATTACTGATTTTCTCTTGGTTGTAAATCTGACCGCAAATGCTGTAGGAATGCTATAGCAAAGTTAATCCAGTCAACTTAAAATTCTGCACAATCCTCTTCCGAAAGATTTATGCCTTCAATTCTTTAAACCAAAATCAACATATTCCTATGCATCTCAGTTTTCCAAACATAAGATTAAGCACCAATTTTAATGGGTTGTACAAGGTAATAATATATTCCTATATCATACACTAATATTATCTAAGCTAAATCCAACCAAAATTAACCTTCCCAGAATTAATTACAGTTTTTATACTTTACCAACTGATGGCCAGTCAATCAACATAGATTAAACAATCAACACACTTGAATAAACTGAATTGAAAATTACTAAGCATTTAACATAATAAGCAAATCTTCATTACAACCTCAGTTCCATCAATAATCCTAGCTAAGGGAATTAGTTCATGCTTCGTTCAATAAAATCAAAACCAAAAGTCTCAATCGATAAAATCATGATTCACAGAGAAGGAAATAAAGAAAAACCAAAAGGGTGAATTAAAAAATAGAAAAATCCCAAAACTAAGTGTGTATGCTCTCGTGCGGTTCCTTGCCCAGCCAATAATCCAAAGGCTATGCTATACTGCTTGCTTCAGAAAATTCCAGATCTTCCTCTCTCTTTCGTCCTCTTCTTTTCCCAATATGATGTGTGTTTTTTCCTCTGCCTCCTCTTTGCTTTTTCCCAAAACCGGACTCCCCTTTCTCAATGGTTAACTTTCCCTTTTATATTGGTACCAAAAAGATGCCCTAGTTGCACGTGTCTTTTTATTAGCCAAAGATGGTGGCCACCTCACAGCTGTAGTGTTTAGACAAAATAGGCAAGTGAACCACTGCTAGCTGTAAAGCAAATCTTGAGTCATCATATGCTTTGAAGTTAATTCTTCACTGCTAGATCATTACTGTGGTATTTCTATAGCATTCCTGTAGCAATCAGATGCATTCCAGCTGTCTATTCCATAATCTCCTCTAGTCCAGTGGGCCTCCATCTTTTTGGCACCGTGGGCTCCAGCTGGAAGGCAAAACACAAAATTAAACTTAAAAATATATTAAAGGCCAAAATCATCTACAACGTTTTGCCCTTTCTTTAACTAAAGTAAACTATCTAATATTATATAAAAGACTAAAAACTATGGCATATTATCTTGAAATAATAACAATTAATAAGCTTAAAAGCATGTCAAATAACTCTATTTTATAGAGTTATCACACCCCTAAACTTAAATCATTGCTCGTCCTCGAGTAATACCACAATTAACACGAGACACAACACATAAAAAGAAAACTCAAAACACAAAACAGAAAATTGTTCTGGTTGCTAAACAAGTTGATTCTCCATTCTCAGAAGTACTTCTTAATTTCCATCTCATGGTCAAAATCAGCATTCATTAAATATCAGTATTTGTTTTTTCTGAACTCACTCCCAAATGAGACTCCTCTAAGGTGTATGTGTGTGACTATAGCTAAGCATCCTTGAATTGCTTTGGTCATTCAAACCACGATCATTGAACCTAGTTAACGATTCAATAGGCTAACTGCATAATTCCTTCTCCACTATTATTAGTTTACCAAACACCTGGGACTAGACATGCTCCACTAAATAATGCTTAGGGTATTGAACAGGGTACTGTATTTTTTTTTTTGAATCTTCATGTCACTGTTACCATTTTACGCGAATGTCAATATTGGTGATGAAGACACCCGGTTACTTAGCAATGTCACCATTCAAATTTGCTGTAGCATACTCGTATTCATAACCACTTTTTGATGTAAAAAATACACATAGGGCTCATGTTATTCCTGGTTACTAGGCGGCTCCAAATAGTGGAGTTCTTTATTCATAAATATATATTTTTTTATATCACCCTAAAATCAACCCTTTTTGAAATACCAATACTTTAAATGCACATCAATCCACCCGAGAATGTTTGACCTCCTAACGTTTCACCTTGAAGGTTTCATACAATCAGTTCTCAAATCCCAAACCCTCACAGTGATTTAAAATTTCCTTGGCTTTTCAAAAGAAGCACAAAGCTATAGTATAATGTGCATCATCCAAGCAATCTCATTTAAGGAGCAAACCAATAATAAACATCAACAATATTCAACTCATGCCAATTCATTCCATCATCTGAGAATCTCAAAATACTATTTCTCTTCATAGAATTTCCTCAACCCAACTTTGCTATAGCAAAACCAAAGCAAACAAAACATACTAAATTTTGTTTTTATTTTTTTATATAAGAGAAAAACAAAACAAAATCAAACCGAAACAAAACAAAACAAATAACACAGATCAAGTCCTTACCCTCAAACTTAAAATTAGCAGTGCCCTTACTACTTGAATAAAACAGAACAAAAACAACAAAAACAACAAGACATAACAAGACAAAACATGACATTGTAAAACAAAGAAAAAGAGAATGTTAGAAACTCCCTGAGTGATGGGTGGTGGGTCAGTGGTTTGACGCTGGCAATGAGGTGGAGAGGTGGGTCGGTGGCTGTGCTCCTGGGCTAAGTCGGTGCCCTCGGTTGGCGGCTGAGTGGCTGGGCACTGTTCAGTGACTGAAATGGTGGCTCATGTTGTGGAGTCGGTTTGGCAGTGGTTGGGCACTCGGTGTGTGGACTGGTGGCCTGGTGCACTGGCGCGATTGGCTGGCAGGGTTGGTTGCTCAGGCGGTAGAGCGATGGACTGGTTGGTCGGCGGCAATGGTTGATTTGTTGCTTAGTTGACGGCGCAGAAGAAGAAAACAAAAAGAAAGTGGGGTCTTGTAGGGTTTCGGAATATCTGACTATATATATATATAAATTTATTTATTTATTTTTTCATTTTTTCTTATTATTTTTTTCTATTTATATTTATTATTATTATTATTATATTTATTTATTTTTATTTTTTTCTTTTTGGAAATGTTGCAGCATTTCTGCAGCATTTTAATACAGATTGCTCCCCAGTTCTTTTTCTGAAATGCTGCAACATTTTAATATAGATTGCTCCTCACTGTCACCCGACTTTGCTGCAGCTTTCGCTACTGCAAACTAATTCATCAGAAAGAAATGCTGTAACAAATTCACCAGAATTCTGTTGCAAACCTTACACCAAAGAAAGAAAAATAAAAATAAAAACTCAAGAACAAAGTAGAACAGGAAATAAACTGAAAATCAACAAAAATAGCAATTTAAATGTAATTAAAGAAATTGAGAATATAGGGTTGCCTCTCTCAAGCGCTTGTTTTAGAGTCTTTAGCCTGACTATGCAGTATTTCAGGCATCCTGTAGCGAGATAGAAGTTTTCTGACGGCTGAAACCATCACCCCAGTAATGCTTAAGTCACTGTCCATTAACTTTGAAAGTTCTCCCTGAATTCTCTGCAGCATTTCTTTCTAACAAATAATTTTTTCTACAGTAAAACCTACAGCCGATGTCCTGTGAATCTAGTTTTTTTTTTTTTTTTGCTTTTTCTTTCTGCTACCACTATCCCTCAAGTGTATAGGTAGAGGTTTTAGTTGTAAAGCAGGTGGTTCTTCGACAGATGATTTATGTGATTTGAGGGTCCTTTCTAATAACTCAAGGGACTCAAATTGCTTCCCAACTCTAGCTGCTGTATGCTTGCTCTCCATCCAGAAGACTTGATTATGATTGGTTCCCTCATCTACTTCAGTATTAGCCAGGTCATCTTCCTTTGTCAGTTTAGAAGAGCATGACTTCTCAAATTCCCCAACCACTAGTGAATCCAAAATAGTGATGGCCGAACATTCCTCAACATCATCAGCAAAACGCATCACCTTAAATACGTTGAAAGTAACCTGTTGATCATGAACTCTCATAGTCAACTCGCCTTTCTGCACATCTATTAATGTTTTGCCTATGGCCAAAAATGGTCTTCCCAGAATAATCGGCACCTCCTTATCTGCTTCATATTCCATAACAATGAAATCCACTGGAAAAATAAATTTGTCCACCTTCACGAGCACATCTTCAACTTTCCCTTCTGGATGAGCAAATGAACTGTCAGCTAATTGAAGAGTGACTCTTGTAGGTCTTGCTTCCCCAATTCCCAGCTTTTTAAATATAAACATGGGCATCGGATTTATACTTGCTCTTAAGTCACATAATGCCCTTCCAAAGTATCGGTTCCCAATGGAGCATGGTATGGTGAAACTGCCAGGATCTTCCAGCTTAGGTGGTAGCTTGTTCTTCAACATCGCACTGCACTCTTCAGTTAGTGCCACCATCTCGAACTCACCTAGACTTCGTTTCTTCGAAAGAATGTCCTTCATGAATTTAACATAGCTAGACATCTATTCCAAAGCTTCCACAAGTGGAATGTTGATGTGTAGCTGCTTAAACACGTCTGAAAACTTTCCAAATTGCTTGTCCTGCTTTTGATTCTAAAATCATTGCGGAAATGGTGGTGGAGGTCTCTCTGATCCGCTTTGCTGGAGCTTTGCTGTAGCATTACGCTCTACCGCATCATCCTGAGCTTCTTTGCTGCTGCTTTGCCGTTGCTTTGCTGCAACATTTCGCTCTGCTTCCTGATCTGCTCTGCTGTAGCTTTGCTGTAGCATTTCGCTCTGCTGCAGCATTCTGATCTGCTTTAGTTTCTGATTGAGGACCTGGCTGATTTTGTATTGAAGAGGGTTCTGCCTCTTTGGCAGGTTGTCGAACTGGTTGTTCAATTTGTCTCCATTACAAAGTGTGATAGCTTTGCAATGCTCCTTACCATCTCTTCTGGGATTTTCTGTATTGCTAGGAAGTGATCCTTGAGGTCTATTGCTCAAAACATTCACTAACTGCCCAACTTGATTCTCCAACATTCTCAATGACACAGTTTGACTCTGAGTGAGGGCTAATTGATTCTGGATGATGGCATCATTCTTCGCCATGTATTCCTTGAGCAGTGCCTCAATGGATTCGGTTGTTCTTGAAGCGGATGTCTTTATTGCTGCTGTTGAAAACCTGGTGGGTGTGTCGGTTTATTCAGCTCTGCTGAAGAACTAGCTCCCTGATTACCCCATGAAAAATTAGGTTGCTGCCTCCACCCTGGGTTGTAAGTGTTGGAATATGGATTGTTGTTCCTATTGAAATTATTCACATAGCAAACTGAAGCTGGGTTAACTGGGCAATTCTCAAATGTATGACCCTCACCACAATAAACACACACAATATCCACTGCCTGCACCGAACTTGCTCCTGCTGTCATATTCATGGATTTCAATATGTTAGACAATGAAGATACTTGAGCTGTCAAAGCTGTAATGGCATCTACCTCATGAACTCTCGCTACACGCCTTCCCGTAGCAACTCTCTCAGTAGGCCATTGGTAGTTGTTATTAGACATTCTCTCCAAAATCTCATAAGCTTCATTGTAAGACTTCATCAAAAGAGCTCCATTCGTAGACGCATCCACCATACTCCGAGTTTAAGCATTAAGACCATTGTAAAAAGTCACCATTTGGATCCAATGGGGAAGTCCATGGTATTGGCATTTTCTAAACAACTCTTTAAAACACTCCCATGCTTCATAGAGAGTCTCTCCATCCACCTGCTGAAATAATGTGATGTCATTCCGAAGTTTAGCATTTTTATTCGGAGGAAAATACTTAACCAAGAATTTCTCAGCCAAATCATTCCATGTTACTACCGAATCTGGTGGTAAAGTATTCAACTAGGCTCTTGCACTGTCCCTTAGAGAATAGGGAAATAACTTGAGTCAAAGAGTTTCTTCAGTTACACCATGTAGCTTGAAAGAGTCACTCACTTCCATAAACAATCTCAGGTGCAGATGAGGATCTTCGATTGGCATCCCACTGAATTGACCCACTATTTGGAGCATTTGAAATATAACAGGCTTCAACTCAAATTGTTGGCCTTGAATTTCTGGTCTAAAATGCTAGGATGCAGCCCGTGCAACATAGGTACAGCATAATCCCTTATTGCCATGTCTCTATCATCTGCGATTGCTTCAACATTGTTGACATTATTATTCACTACTGCTCCTTCAGCCCTTTCTTCCATTCTTGTAGCACCCTGTTGATCTCTTCTTCTTGCTCTGAAAGTTCTTTCAATTTCTGGATCTAAGGGAACTAAATCTGTGTCCCTAGGCCTGTTCATGCAAGAAAATCACACCTGCAAAGAAAACAATCAGAGTTTTAATTAGCTTAAAGAAAGCAAAATAAAGAAAAAATAATTGGTTTCTATAATAGTAATTTTCAATAATCTCAATCCCCGGCAACGGCGTCAAAAACTATGCATGCGAAAATACTACGCAAGTACATGTAATCGAACAAGTAATACAGTAGTGAGTTGAGTATCGTCTACATAGAGATTGTATTATCAAAAATCAAATTATAGAAAACAATTGTTCTAAAACAAAATTTAGAATAATTTTTGGGAGCAAAAATTATGTGAAATGAATGTAAACAATATGTGTAATTAAAAATGCAAACAAAAGGTAAAACGTGGAAAAATCTAAAGCTTAAGTTATGAATCAATGACGGGTAATGGCTACAATTACTGATTTTCTCTTGGTTGCAAATCTGACTGCAAATGCTGTAGGAATGCTATAGCAAAGTTAATCCAGTCAACTTAAAATTCTGCATAATCCTCTTCCGAAAGATTTATGCCTTCAGTTCTTTAAACCAAAATCAACATATTCCTATGCATCTCAGTTTTCCAAACATAAGATTAAGCACCAATTTTAATGGGTTGTACAAGGTAATAATATATTCCTATATCATATACTAATATTATCTAAGCTAAATCTAACCAAAATTAACCTTCCCAGAATTAATTACAGTTTTATACTCTACCAACTAATGGCCAGTCAATCAACATAGATTAAACAATCAACACACTTGAATAAACTGAATTGAAAATTACTAAGCATTTAACATAATAAGCAAATCTTCATTACAACCTCGGTTCCATCAATAATCCTAGCTAAGGGAATTAGTTCATGCTTCATTCAATAAAATCAAAACCAAAAGTCTCAATCGATAGAATCATGATTCACAGAGAAGAAAATAAAGAAAAACCAAAAGGGTTCGAGTGAATTAAAAAACAGAAAAATCCCAAAACTAAGCTGTATGCTCTCGTGCGGTTCCTTGCCCAGCCAATAATCCAAAGGCTGTGCTATACTGCTTGCTTCAGAAAATTCCAGATCTTCCTCTCTCTTTCGTCCTCTTCTTTTCCCAATATGATGTGTGTTTTTTCCTCTGCCTCCTCTTTGCTTTTTCCCAAAAACCGGACTCCACTTTCTCAATGGTTAACTTTCCCTTTTATATTGGTACCAAAAAGATGCCCTAGTTGCACGTGTCTTTTTATTAGCCAAAGATGGTGGCCACCTCACAGCTGTAGTGTTTAGACAAAATGGGCAAGTGAACCACTGCTAGCTGTAAAGCAAATCTTGAGTCATCATATGCTTTGAAAGTTAATTCTTCACTACTGCAACATTACTGTAGTATTGCTATAGCATTCCTGTAGCAATCAGATTCATTCTAACTATCTATTCCATCATCTCCCCTAGTCCAGTGGGCCTCTATCTTTTGGCACTGTGGGCTCCAGCTGGAAGGCAAAACACCAAATTAAACTTAAAAATATATTAAAGGCCTAAATCATCTATAACCTTTTACCTTTTCTTTAACTAAAGTAAACTATCTAATATTATATAAAAGACTAAAAACTATGACATATTATCTTGAAATAATAGCAATTAATAAGCTTAAAAGCATGCTAAATAACTCTATTTTATAGAGTTATCATCTACATAAAGAACTGAGAAGACCACTTTATTCCCTTCTATTTGCTTATAGACATAAGGTTCATCCAGATTTTGTTCAAAATCATTAGACTTTATGGCTTCGTTGAATCTGATGTTCCAAATCTAGAAGCTTGCTTAAGTCCATAAATGGACCTTTGTAGTTTGCAAACTTTCTGCTCTTGGCCTTCGATCATGAATCCTTTTGGTTGGACCACATGAATGGTTTCTTCAAGATGACCGTTCAAGAACGTCGTCTTGACATCCATTTGTAATATCTTATAATCATAATGAGCAACAATGGACAAGAGAATTCGAATGGATTTTAGCATGGCCATTGGAGAAAAAGTATCCTTATATTCTACTCATTCTTTTTGGATAAAACCCTTTGCCACTAGCCTAGCTTTGAAAGTCTCCACTTTCCCATCGGCTCTTCTCTTTTTCTTATAGATCCATTTACAACCAATAGGCTTAATGCCTTCTTGTAGATCTATGAGCTCCCAAACTGAATTGGAGTACATAGACTCCATTTTGAGTTTCATGGCTTCTTGCCATTTTTCTCGATCAACATCATCCATTGTCATCTTGTATGCCAGTGGATCATAATCATTGCCATCAGTGACTGTAACTTGTGTTTCTCCATCTTCACAATAGCGGATGGGCAATCTTATTTCCCCCCCCCCCCCCCCACTACATTGTGGTGGCTGTGATGTTTGTTCTCGAGTAGTGATCTCTACACTTTGTCGTTCAACAACTGTTGTTGCCATGGGGCTGATCTCATCAGCCAGCAACTCTTCCAAGACCACTTTACCTTTGAGTTTGAAATCTGCCATACAGTTGTGCTCGAGAAACATAGCATTTGTCAACACAAATACTTTATAATCTTGAGTGCTATTAAAGATACCTCCTCTCGTTCCTTTAGGGTAGCCCACAAACATGCATACCTCCAAGCGAGGTTCTAACTTCCTAGTCTTTCCCTTTAACACGTTTCTTGGGCACCCCCATATATGGATATGTCTCAAACTAAGTTTGCAACTATTCCACAACTCTAGGGGAGTCTTAGAGACTGACTTAGATGGAACTAAATTCAGAATATATACAGCTATTTGTAGTGCATATCCCTAAAATAAGGTAGGCAGAGAAGGATAGCTCAACATTGATCATATCATGTCAAGCAAAGTATGATTTTTTTTTTCAGCTACACTATTTTGCTGTGGTATTCCAGGTGCCGTGAGCTGCGACAATATTCTGCTCTCAATCAAGTGGTCCTTGAATTCATAATCTAGGTACTCTCCTCCTCAATCCAATCGAAGAGTTTTGATTGATTTACTGAGTTGCTTTTCAACTTCAGGACGGAATTCTTTGAACTTTTCAAAGGTCTCGGATTTTCTTTGCATCAGGTTTGCATATCTATATCTTGAATAATCATCAATAAGTGTGACAAAGTATTCATAGTCCCCTTTAGCTTTGACATTCAAACGGCCACATACATCAGTACGCATGATCTCTAAAGATGCTTTTACTCTTTCACCTTTAGCTGAAAAAGGCCTTTTTGTCATTTTACCTTCTAGGCAGGATTCACAGATTGGTAGAGTGTTTCTCTCAAATGATCATCCTTTACTAGTCTTTCTATCCTATTTATATTAATGTGAACAAGCCTTAAATGCCACAAACATGTATCATCTTTATCATTAGAAATCTTTCTTGTTTTAGGGGTTGGTCCAGTGACTTTAAACATTTCAGTTTGAAGTAAATTATTGGAAATTGGTTTAACAAAATATAGACCAATATCTACATAACCAGAACAAATATTCATGCCATTCTTATAAATTGAAATAGAGTCAACTTCATAAGAAACTGAAATAAATTTTTTAGGTAACTTTGAAACCGAAATCAAATTCCGTTTGAAATCTGGACTGAAATAAACATTGTCCAAAAATAAATATTTATTATTATTAAATGACAGTTGCACTATCCCTATTGCTATCGCTGATTGCATTTGTAGTCACAACTGGCTTGGTTAGGCACAGCCAACCCAAGCCGGTGTTCCCCGCCAGCTGGCGATCATGGCCGATGATCAGCCATGGTTACCGTACAGTGCCGCCGGCGGCGTCCATATGGTCACTGGCTCCACCTTTTGTTTTTTTTTTATTAAAAAATTAAAAACTTTTCTTTAAAAAAAATATGAAGAACAATTCTTCATTAATGGAAAAATTACAACATAAATCATATTTACAATTGATCTAATCAAAGGAAAATTACACCATGATTCCTATTTACAATTGAACTAATCAAAAGGAAAAATACAAACTACTTTCCATGAAACCAAAAAAATTTACGACCATTCCATTTGCATAAACATTAATCATCATAATCATAAATAAAAACATACATCAATATGCACAAGTGTCTACCCAAAATCATACAAAGATTATCATATAATCACTCATTAAATTAATATAAGGTATTGCCGGCTCTGATATCAATTGTGGGTTTCGAAAACCAGTTTTTAAAATTAGCGAAAGCATGGTACGGATCAAAGCGCATATATAAAAATTTTTTATCAAAATGTTATCCGGCGACAATACTTATATTAATTTAATAAAATAAATTAAGAAGAAAGCTTAGAGATTGACTGTTGTCCGATTAGGTCGAAATTCTTGAACTCCTTCAAAAACCTTCTTGAGAATTCCAAATTCTTCAGAAACACAAACCTTCTTGAGAACTCCAAATCCTTCGGAAACACCAACGATTCTTTCTCAGCGTTCTCCAGATCACGATGAATAGGAAATGAGTGGGCTTTTCTGAATTTGGGTTTGATCACACACTTGAATTTTGATTCACTTTGCGTTCTCAACTCATGAGACAAAGTGAAGGAGAAGAAACTCTCTGAAAAAAAAAGGTACGTATATCTTTTTCTCTGTCAAAAAAAGGAATCAATATATCTTCTCCTTTTTTAGATATATCATATGTACCCTTTTTTTTTAGATTCATCGTATGTAATCTCTTTTGATATTATAGAGAAATAACTAATACTCCTTTTTTTTATTTTTTAAATTAATTAATTAGTCTTCTTCATGTGGAACAACCCACACACGCCCACTACCTCCATATAGTGGGCATGTTTGATAGATATGGGAGAGAGAAAGTCTCTCTCACATTATCTAACCATCCACCCTTTTTTTTTAATTTTATTTTGAACTATTCAAAATAAAAGAACCGATCTTTTCTTTTCCACATGCATCAAAATTCTGTGAATATAATGTGAATCATCCTGTGGTGCACAACTACGGTGTGATCCTTACCTCACTGTATAATCTTTAATTTAAAACTATTTTAAATTTATTTTAAATATTCATATCATTTAAAATATAAATTAATCCAATTAATTTGTTGTGTGAATATTAATATAGAATTCTCAATTCTAAATTAATAAATTAACTCAACATAAAATAATGTTCAGATGATTCAATGGAGTCATTGAGAGGAACTATGGACTTTATAATTTTAAGCTCCAAGAATTTTGACAATTAGTTAACACCTTAATTAAAATATCAAAATTATTAATTTCAAATTATTCCACTAAAAATTTGGATTTACACTATTAAAATTATAAAACTAATTATATTCAAAAGATTTGAATTGCCCATTGATATGGTCATTACATATAAATCAATCCTCCATAAACTGTTCATCAATAAAGCTAGGTATTTTCCGTTAACATCTTTAATTATATCTTTCTCCTTAAGTACCATTGATTCTCAAATGAATAATATATTTATGATCTAATCATAAATCGAATACTCTTGTTATTCAAGTCCCGAATCAACACTTATGGGAACCGTCCATCTGACTTCTTTATGAATGAATGGATTTCATCTTGTATATTAATATTCTCAGCTATTTATTATATTATATTTCCAATATACTAAGAATTTGACACTATTCATTTATGTCATTACTCGATATGTCAAAAAACATAATACAATAAATAGAAGTCTATTAATTACTGAGAATTAAGATCGATTCATATTTGACCATCATTGATTAATTTTGAAAGCCCTATATGACAATGAAAATTATTAGAGATTCATAATTAATCGTATTCCAGTCCTATATAATCAAATTATATAAATCGCTTTCATTTCAATAATCTAATTATTAACAATCCGGATAAGATCATTTCATTCAGAATGTAATGAACTACGCTGGTAATTTTAAATTAAAGATCCCAATTTTAATTTTTTAATGACGGATAAATTTAGATTATTTTACTTTAAATATTATCCTTTTGTATATAACGCTTATATACAATATTTAAAGTCACATTTAAATAATTTAGGATTTTTGATATTTATATAGCATCTAAACATGTATGAAAAAATAATATTGACAAAATTTCTCAAATTAAATCAGCAAAATAATACATTTCATTTGTTTATGGGCACACATCCTAACACCCACACCATCGTCACCATTGGAAAAATCACCCACCTCTGTGCCTGGAATGCATATCTGATGACGGCATGGCGATCAGAAAGTAGCCCTCTCAACGCCGCCGATTGTCCGTTCACCGAGTTGTCGCCTCCCTGGTCCGTGCCAGTTCTTACACTGACAAACTCGTACGTTGCTTCCGAAATCTGACCAACGACTATGAAGGGACCCCTGTTGGGGACCATGGATTTGCTGCCGTTGGTGAACAACCTTGTCGGGGACCATGGAGGCCATTTGGTTGTCGGTGAATGGTTGATGCAGATTTAAGATTATTATCATTATTATTATTTTTTCCATATTTTGTGTAATAGTGTAGTCAAACTCATACTTATTAGTTTTTTTTTTTTTTGAACCGTCCAAAATCAATGGAGTGGTCAAAATTTTTTTGCTTATTAAGGAAATAAAATAAAGAGTCTCATTAGAATTGTCCAATTTTAAATTTTATTTTATTTTTGTGGTTTATGTTTACCTTTTAGTTGATCTTTTTTGTTGGCGAGGTCTGCATGCTATAGAAGGCCAAAAGCAATGGCGCAATGGAGATGGTTCGAATCAAGCGTCCAAAGGAAGGAACCGCTACCTGCGATCTCGGCCCTTACATTTTAGCAAGGCACCTGACTGCAGGAGAATCCTAATTTGGCTATTCCTAAAATATTCTAAAACTTTTACTAAACATGCCGATTGGCATGCTTGACTTGAAAATTTTAAATTAAAATTATTTGACTTTTTATAAACTAATTAAAAAAATTAGAAAATTGTCATAAATTTCCATGAACTATTTATGTCACTAGCTTCAATATATCTCTTAAATTATGAAATATATCTGTTGTATCCTAAACTTTAACAGATGTGTCAAATTACCTTTTCTATTAGTTTTCATTAGTTTTTCTATCATTTTTAATGTCAAAATGCCCCCTGAACTTTACATTTATGTTAAAATACCCCTTGAATTTATGTCAAGCTATCCCCAGATTTTTAATATGTCTATCAAATTGTCTTATCTATTTTATTGTAGTTATCTAATGTTATAGAATTACCTACTAAATTTTTAACATTTTAGAATAGGTAAAAAAAAATTATATTTTATTCAAATAAAGTAATAAGCAGCTTTTCTTAACACAAAAAAAAAAAAAAAATTTTTTTACTAAGTTTAATTCAAGTTTTTTTGGGTTATGAGTTTATTTATGCGTAACTATAGTTGGTAGGACTTTGAAGGAGGATTTAGATTTCGAATATGTTGTTTACATGGCATACATAATTCGAAATCATAGTCATAATAAATCTCATTCATGCATATACTTAAACCCATAATGAGAATTAGGTATTGTAAATTTACTCTTATACACATTCATAATTATATTTTTAAATTAAAAAAATGATAGATTTGCAATTTTTGTTACAATATTATCGATCATAATTAAATAAAAAATTATTATATTAGGACAATAAAATAAAAAACCTAAGATGTGCAGTTATTTTTGTTCAAGAAAATTGAAATAAATGTAAACTTGAATTAAAATAAGTAAAATAAAAAATAGTGTGTAAAAAAAATACATATAATTCAATAAGATAATTTTTTTTTACCTATTCTAAAAAGCTAATAATTAGCAGGTAATTATCAACATTATTAGATAAATAAAATAAGATAGATGAAGCAGTTTGACACAAAAACTTAAGATCAGGGGGCAGTTTGAAAAAAATAGTAAAGATTAGTGGGCATTTTACTGTAAATTTAAAAATCAATTGACATTTTGACATAAAAGCAAAGATTAGAGGGCATTTTAAGATTAAAAATACTGAAAAACTAAGAGAAATTAACAGATGAAGTAACTTGACACACATATTAAAGTTCAATGGATACAGTATATACATTTCATACTTCAGAGAGTATATTAACATTAGTGATCTAATTCATGGGGAATTTATGAAATTTTTCCTAAAAAATAAGTTGACTTTTAAAAAAAGATAAAATTGCATTGAGTTCCAAACATAAGATAAGCGTCGAACTTCACTATTAGAATTTTACAATACGTCTAACTATCCCAACCAAATCCAAACATCTGGACATTACAGGTTATCATATTACAAAAACCCAAAAAGATTTAAGTTCAAATACAGTTAAACTTCGATATTCGATAAATTAATAACCTTACTTAAATAATTAAAATTTCCTATCCTAACTCGGATCAAAATTAATAATTTCTCTAAATGCATAAAATAATATATATTTATTTTCTTTGAAATCCTCTAGGGCACCCAAGACAAATATAAATTAATAATGAGAAAAAGAGGGAAAAAACGTAAATGAGACTTAGAATAGAAAATTATAGCATAAATTTCACATTATTAAGATAGTAAAATATCTAAATTACCCTTGTACTCAAAATCTATCTCATCTCTCTCCTCAGACATCTTTTCTCTCTCAAAGGTTTCTCCTCTCCCCTCTCTCCTCTCTCCTCTCTCCGTCCGCCATCGCCGTCGTGAGCGACAACGATGAACGTCGCAAGGCACACAGGCCTAGGGACGACAAACTCGAGCACGAGAATCGCGACGAACACTGAATCTCCAGCCTCTCGTTGCCGGACGTTGCGAAACTACTGCAATCGGTCGCGACAGTCGCGAGAGGAAGACGCAACCTCCCTGCCCAGATCTGGTTTCCACCGTCCTAGTCGACTTCTCTGGTGACAGCGGCGCCGTGGGCTCTGCGTCCTCTCCGGTGACATCGCCTTCCCTTTGGTCGCAAGCTGTGAACGGAAAATGCGAGCTGGAAACAACAACAGATAGGGACGGCGTTGTGACGATGGTGACGAGGCTGCGATAACCGATTCCGGTTGTGGTGACGGTGGGCTGGCGGGATCTGTGTATTTGGTTTAGGGTTGTTTTTGGATTTGGGATTTAGCGTTAGGGTTTGAGTTGTTTTGGGCTTTAATTTAGGAAAACTTTAGGGTGTATTTTGTAATTTAAAAAAGTTTTTAAAAGTAAAAATTGTTAAATAAACTATTAATAAATATATATTTTTTAAAATAATTATTAAAAAAGTGAGAATATGTGGTAGATACTCTTGTAGAGTAAGTACCTATAGGTCTCCGTCTAACGGTTGATAGTTGATGTTCATTTGTTATGGATGGTGAGATGAAGTTATTGTTTTGAGATGTGAAGTATCTGATTTGGATATTAAGATAATTTGATATTTTGCTTTATTCTCTTTCCCTCTCTCCTCACACCAATTCTCTGCCTGTTGGCCTTTTTTTTCCCCTCTCCTAAGCGCAAATCTTTCTCCTCGTCCGCGACCATGGCGAGCATCTCTCTGACGGTTCCTCAGGGAGGTGGATTTCACGACAATGATCACGATCTCGTCGGGCACTCTTCAACAAGCGATTTAGTGGCCGAAAGACGTCTTAACCCAAACACGTCGCAGAGGAGGCCATCATCGGAGACAACAACGAGCTCGAGTTGCCGACAACATTGTAACGACCCGCCTAGCACAGGCCGTTACCGTACATACATACATACGTACTTACATGCATACATACTTATACGTAAAATAGCGGAATAAATTTTTTTTTTTTAAGCTGTATCAACATAGTTGCACATACGTAAATAATTATACTGATTAATTAAAAACGGTGCGCAGGCATAAATGAAGCTTATAAAATAATTACATAATTAATCAAAAAGCATGGCGGCATTGTTCCCACATTTCACAGTTCAGCACACCTCGCCCTCCATCTTGCATCAAGGGTTGCTACTAGGCTGCTTACCTACAGCATAGACGTAAGACAATGAGCTAACGCTCAGCAAGTACAACTATTAAATACCGCAATAACATAAACACAACACGATCTAACCTAACATAACATTTCATGACATATCATAACATATCATTTCTTATCATGACTTATCATAACATATCATTTCTTATCATGACTTATCATAACATATGCATGAATCGTTTATGCTTTATTATACTTTCTTATATCATCATATCTTTCTTTCTTAACTTATCTTTACTTATGGGCCCCGTAACATGAGTGTTCGTACCGGGCGCGCTCTATGGACTTACTCTTGCCATAGCTCAACCCGACCTGACGCGGGTCGGTACGACACAGGCAATTGCTTGCCACCATAGCTTAATCTTTCTTTTGTTAATTAGTGAACATGCATCGTGATGTTTCACTCAATTAATCTTAACATATCTTAACCCTAATCATGCTCCTATAAATCATAGCATACTTGACATTTCATACATCATGACATACATTCATAACATAAAATCATAGCACTTATCATTCATATAAAATCATAACATTCCTACGATATTCTATAGCACTTAGCACATAGCATGTAGCATTCATGAATAGCAAACATACTTAGGCAAGTATTCACAACAAGCCTATGCTGTAGGCGGAGTTGTACTTACCTTGTTTGTAAAAGCTGTGTCCGATGTGGAGTTAAATTCCGCTGGGACACTTCCGCGTATAACGTTCTGAGATAAAATAAAAGTAAGGGTTAGAACTGTTGGTAATATAACCAACATTCTTTCATAACCTTAGTTATAAGCCCTTACTTATTTTTACGTTATCCTAATTGGTTACTTTGGTAACCCTAATCGGTTTGTTTTTAACTCTGGTTTTAAAATCTTATTCTTAGAAAAGAAAACCTTAATTTTTGGTATAAAAATCCTTTTTGTTTAACTTTAAAACTGAAAATCTTAAACTGAGACTTATAAAATTATTGATTATTAGAAACTGCCTTTGGAATAGTTTCACAATGTCAATTTGCAGGGAAATTGTGGAATTACACTTTTTCTGTGTTAATTTATAAATCCTGTACAGAGTTTTCCATAATTCCTGTACAGTTTTCCGAAATCCATTTTCATCTTAAAATCAAGACTGATTCTGAAAAACTTGTCTTCACGAAAGTTTTAGACATTGAAAAGTTCTACAACTTTCGTGTTTTGGATAAAACCTAGTTCGGACGTTTTCGTGATCAAAAACCCTGTGGAACTAGTCCTGGCCGTGCACGGGTCCTGGGCACTTTAGGCACGGGTTTTGGTAAAAACCGAGGCCATTGGAGCCTCATTTTACAAAACTGTCCACGATGTTCTCTAGGAAAAACTCTACTTAAAAACTTTCATGTTTTGAGTTTCTCCTGTTTCGGCCTCTAGAGGCCTCAAAAACTGTTTTTCCCGAAACTGGCTAATTTCTACCCGAGTTGGCAGTTTTCGGTTTTAAACTTTCGTTTGCGTCCTAAAACGTCCACCCTAACTCAACCGAACTCAGCGGGAGCCTAAATCAGACATGCATAACGTTTCTAACGTTCGGATTTCAACATGCAAGCCAAATTGAACGTCATTCATAATCATACAAAAACCCTAAGCATACATTCAAACATCTAGCATGCACAAAATTGAACCACCAAACCCTATACCTAAACAAATCAAGCACATGCTCATAATTTACAAGCTAGGGCAGAACTTAAAAGTGGGCTTATACCCTTACAAACCATGGCTTAAATACATTTAAATTTCTCCATATGAAATTTAAATGAAAACTTGATTGGTTAAGGTTTTTACCTTACTCGGTTTGGCTCGGTGAGCTCGGGTTTCCACTTCCTTCCTCCTCCTCAAATCACCGGCTGTTTTGGTGATTGGCAAGTGCAAACTTGCTGCCTTTCTTACCCTAAATCCGGTCACCAATTGGCACAAAATCCGGCTGCCTCTAACTCCAAAACCCGGTTTGGATCCAAGCTTGGTTCCTCCCCCCCTTAGAACCGGCCTTGCTAGGGAAATGGGCACTAAAATTTTTTCCAACTTTTTGCTTGGTTTCCCACTTGAATCCGACCACCCCTAAGCCCTAGACACTCTTGGTTTTGCAAAATTTCCTTGTCTTTCTCTTCCACTCTAGGTTCGGATTTTGTGGAGCAAAATTGCAAGAGTTTGGCTAACAATCCCAAATTATGAATAATGCTCACCCCTATTTATAGAGGTTGAGAACTTCTTGTATTTGCACATTTTAGTCCTCAAAAAAATCAGAATTTGGACTTTAGGGGGGGCATGTGGCCGGCCATTAACCATGGTGGAAGACAACTAATTTTCCAATTTTTCTTAAATCAACTAATGATGTCAAAATTCAAAAAGTTAATGAGGTAAGCAAGGCTTAAGCTTGTTTGGCTCTTTTTACTATTAAGCAGTCCATTTTTAAGTTACCACAGGTATTTTCAATACTGGATGCACTTATGCACAGTATTGGTTTACCGAACTGCAGTCCAAAATTCATCCGTGTAAAAATGGACGGTATGAAATTTTTCTTATTTCTTAAAACCCTTTTTGCCCTATACTTAACTTAATGTGCTTGATTTTCTAGGGTGGTTCTTATATCTTAAACATAACTTTTTATCTGTAAAAACACGGTTTTACCCGGTGTAATTTTATACAGATAAACGTTTAAACATAATGTCATTTTCTTGAACTTTTCGGGTCTACCATCGACTTTCTTGTCAATTAGTGACCTTCTTGTCAAGTTTTAACTTTCTTGGTCAACAGTTGACTTTTTGGTCAACCGTGACGTTTTTGTCAAACTTTGACCATTTTACAAAATTTCATGATTTTGTTCCTTATTACCTAAAAAGGTCGATTTCTTAATTACATAACCATTTTTGAGTCTTATAAAGCTATAAAACTCTCAAAACATAATTAAAAACCCTTAACTGGGCTTTTTCCATAAATACCTTTACGGTTCAATGTAAATTTATACATAGAATCGTTCAGACATAAAAAATTAGGTATTACAATCTACCCTCCTTAAAGATTTTCGTCCTCGAAAATTAGAACAAGCCGGGGTAGTTCTTTCTTATTTCATTTTCTAATTCCCAAGTGACTTCTTCTACTTTATGGTTTCGCCATAAAACCTTTACCATGGGAATTGTCTTATTTCTTAGAACCTTCTCTTCTCGATCTAGGATTTGTACCGGCTTCTCTTCATAGGTCAAGTCTGTTTGAACCTCTACCGGTTCTTGACTGAGGACATGCGAAGGATCTGGCACATACTTCTTGAGCATTGATACATGGAAGACGTTATGCATAGATGCTAACTCTGGCGGCAGGGCAAGCTTGTATGCTACTTTTCCAACCCTCTCTAGGATTTCAAAAGGTCCAGTATACCTTGGACTAAGCTTCCCTTTCTTTCCAAATCTCATTACTCCCTTCATAGGAGCTATCTTGATAAAAGCTGCATCTCCGGTCTGAAATTCCAAAGGCCTTCTTCGCTTGTCAGCATAGCTTTTCTGACGACTGAAAGCTATGTCGAGCCTTTGCTTAATTTTCTTGATATCTTCAGAAGTCTTTCTGATGAAATCTGTAGTCTGAAGCTGCTTTTGTCCAACTTCTTGCCAGTGAATAGGGGATCGACATTTTCTTCCATATAGTGCTTCGAACGGAGCCATACCAATTGAAGCATGATAGCTGTTGTTGTAAGAAAATTCGATCAAAGACAGCTTCTGATCCCAGTTTCCTTGAAAATCCAGAACACAAGATCTCAGCGTATCTTCTAGTGTCTGGATAGTCCGTTCTGACTGGCCGTCGGTTTGGGGATGAAATGCCGTGCTGAACTTCAGTTTCGACCCCATAGCAGTGTGTACGCTTGTCCAAAATCGGGAAGTGAAACGTCCGTCTCGATCTGAGATGATCGATTTTGGTACTCCATGTAGTCGAACAACCTGGGATACATAGACGTCGGCCAATTTCTCCACTGAATAAGTGGCTTTGATAGCGATGAAGTGGGCAGATTTGGTTAATCGATCAACAATAACCCAAATCGTGTCATTCCCACTTGAAGTTCTGGGCAGTCCCACGACAAAATCCATGGTAATTTGTTCCCATTTCCATTCGGGAAGCTCTATTTTCTGCAATTCTCCACCAGGATGTCGATGTTCTGCCTTAACCTTTTGACAAGTTAAACACTTTGACACATACGTCGCTATCTGATTCTTCATGTTTGGCCACCAATAGTTTTCTCGGAGATCTTTATACATCTTGGAGGCTCCTGGATGTACTGAATACGGTGTCATGTGAGCCTCTGCCAGTATCTGATCCTTTAAAAACTTGGAGTTAGGAACGCAAATTCTCTCTTTGAAGTAGATCATGCCATCTGCAGAGGTTCTAAACTCCTTATTTCTTTCGCCGAAGAGTTGTGCCTTGATCAACAAAGGATCCTTTCCTTGAAGGTTCTTGATGGACTCCATTAAATTTGACTAGAGGGTTAAAGCGGATAACTTTCCCGTTATCATCCTTAGGTTGAAATCGGAGATTTCCTTTTGAAGCGGCTTGGGTAGCAGTATTAAGGACATCAGCATGCCCGATGACTTCCTGCTTAAGGCATCTGCTACTTTGTTTGCCTTGCCCGGATGGTAAAGGATCTCGCAGTCGTAGTCCTTTACGAGTTCAAGCCATCTTCGCTGCCTCATGTTAAGCTCCTTCTGGGTAAAGATGTATTTGAGACTTTGATGATCTGTGAAAATCTCACATCTATTCCCATACAGGTAGTGCCTCCAAATCTTCAATGCGAACACCACCGCAGCGAGCTCTAGATCGTGCGTCGGGTAATTCTTCTCGTGATCCTTCAGTTGTCGGGAAGCATACGCGACCACTTTGCCTAGCTGCATTAGGACTGCTCCTAGACCTGTCTTAGAAGCGTCGCTGTAAGATCACGAAATTTCCTGCTTCGACATCTGGAATAATCAAAACAGGCGCACTTGTCAGCTTCTTCTTGAGCTCTTGGAAATTCTCCTCGCATTTGGACGTCCATTCGTACTTCTTCCCTTTGCGAGTAAGGGCCGTAAGAGGGGCTGCTATCTTAGAAAATCCCTCAACGAAGCGGCGATAATAACCGGCTAATCCGAGGAAACTCCTTATTTCCGTTACGCTCTTAGGCCTTGGCCATAAGCTAACTGCTTCTACTTTAGCTGGGTCCACAGAAATCCCTTCTTGTGACACCACGTGGCCTAAGAAATGCACCTTTTCCAACCAAAATTCACATTTAGTGAACTTTGCGTAGAGCTGATGTCGTCGCAACATTTCCATCACCATTCTTAGATGCTGCATAGGCTCTTCCTGGGACCTTGAATAGATCAGGATATCATCGATGAAGACAATAACGAACTTGTCCAGATATTCCTTGAACACTCGGTTCATCAGGTCCATGAAAGCAGCTGGAGCATTGGTTAGCCCAAAAGGCATAACCAAAAAATTCATAATGTCCGTAGCGTGTCCGAAAAGCCGTCTTGGAGATATCTGAATCTTTGATTTTGAGCTGATGATAGCCAGATCGTAGATCGACTTTCGAAAACACCTTTGCTCCTCTGAGTTGATCGAACAGATCGTCAATCCTTGGAAGAGGATACTTATTTTTGATGGTGATCTTGTTCAGCTCGCGGTAATCGATGCACATACGTAAAGATCCATCTTTCTTTTTCATGAATAGCACAGGTGCTCCCCACGGAGAGTAACTCTGTCGGATGAATCCTTTATCTAGCAGCTCTTGCAGTTGTACTTGGAGTTCCCTAAGTTCAGCAGGTGCCATACGGTAAGGCGCCTTCGATACTGGAGCAACTCCGGGCATTAGCTCAATTTCAAATGAAATTTCGCGTTCCGGTGGAAGCCCTGGTAGCTCTTCCGGGAAGATATCCACATACTCCCTGATAACAGGAACATCTTCCGGTGTTAGCTCCATTTCGTGTTCTTTGTCCACCATGTTAGCTAATACCCTTGACAGCCATTAGCTAACATCTTCCAAGCTTTCATAGCCGAAACCAATCTGGTTGTTGAGTTCCGAGCTTGTCCGTGGAAACTGAACTCTTCCTCGCCATAAGGATTGAAAATCACACAACGCTTTCGACAGTCGATCTTAGCGTTGTACTTGCTAAGGAAATCCATACCTAAGATCACATCGAAATCCTGTAGCTTGATTGCGATGAGATCTACATACAGTTCTCTGCCACAGATAATCACGGAGGTATTTCGTATCCAATAATTGGACCACAAAACTTCTCCGGATGGCAAGGAGGTCTTAAAAGGTTGGCTTAATCTATCCGCACCTCTTCCTAATTTCTGGGCGATCTCCACTGATATAAATGAATGTGTGACACCAGAATCAAACAGGGCAATTGCTTCATAAGTGGTGATAGAGATCTGACCTGTCACCACATGTGAAGTGTTTGCTTCCGCATCACCCCTTGTGTAGACGTAGATTCGAGCTTGAGGTTCAGGAGCTTCCAATCTACCTTGGACAACGGAGGTCCTTCTAGTCTGGCCTGGGCAGCATGAAGCTGACTGCTTATGTTCCTGTTCTGGTACGGAGGGTTCTGCCTTGTTTTCATGTTGCATTCTTCGCAAATGTCCTCCTTTCCGCATAGATAGCACCGTTGGTCCCATTCTGCAGACACCCGGATATTTTCTCCCGCACTTTGTACATACCGGGTAGTCAGAGTTATTACCCTCATTTCCCCTGTTGTTCTTCTTCTGAGGGAAATTTGTTGCTGACCCTGTCCCGAGAAATTTCCTTTCCTCTTGTTCCTCCCAAACTGTTTGGAACCTTGAGCAGGTTATTGTTCTGGCCTTTCTGATTCGTCTCAGCACTCTGACGGGGCTGTGTCTGCTAACAACGGCCTTTTTTTCCTTCTTGGCTTTGAAAAACTGCGCCCTTGCTTCCCTGTCCTGGTTGATCCAATATTCTGCCCTTATCGCTCTGCTCACGCAGTCGATACCAGGGTAGGTGGGCTGCTTCCGGCACTAACTTGCTTGGCTATGTCTGTCCGGACATCTTCATCATTCCGGACTTTTTC
>CM046373.1:2995814-3046403 GCA_025413025.1 Ficus hispida | reverse complement strand
ATCATACAAAACCCTAAGCATACATTCAAACATCTAGCATGCACAAAATTGAACCACCAAACCCTATACCTAAACAAATCAAGCACATGCTCATAATTTACAAGCTAGGCAGAACTTAAAAGTGGGCTTATACCCTTACAAACCATGGCTAAATACATTTAAATTTCTCCATATGAAATTTAAATGAAAACTTGATTGTTAAGGTTTTTACCTTACTCGGTTTGGCTCGGTGAGCTCGGGTTTCCACTTCCTTCCTCCTCCTCAAATCACCGGTGTTTTGGTGATTGGCAAGTGCAAAACTTGCTGCCTTTCTTACCCTAAATCCGGTCACCAATTGGCACAAAATCCGGCTGCCTCTAACTCCAAAACCCGGTTTGGATCCAAGCTTGGTTCCTCCCCCCTTAGAACCGGCCTTGCTAGGGAAATGGCACTAAAATTTTTTCCAACTTTTTGCTTGGTTTCCCACTTGAATCCGACCACCCCTAAGCCCTAGACACTCTTGGTTTTGCAAAATTTCCTTGTCTTTCTCTTCCACTCTAGGTTCGGATTTTGTGGAGCAAAATTGCAAGAGTTTGGCTAACAATCCCAAATTATGAATAATGCTCACCCCTATTTATAGAGGTGAGAACTTCTTGTATTTGCACATTTTAGTCCTCAAAAAAATCAGAATTTGGACTTTAGGGGGGCATGTGGCCGGCCATTAACCATGGTGGAAGACAACTAATTTTCCAATTTTTCTTAAATCAACTAATGATGTCAAAATTCAAAAGTTAATGAGGTAAGCAAGGCTTAAGCTTGTTTGGCTCTTTTTACTATTAAGCAGTCCATTTTTAAGTTACCACAGGTATTTTCAATACTGGATGCACTTATGCACAGTATTGGTTTACCGAACTGCAGTCCAAAATTCATCCGTGTAAAAATGGACGGTATGAAATTTTCTTATTTCTTAAAACCCTTTTTGCCCTATACTTAACTTAATGTGCTTGATTTTCTAGGGTGGTTCTTATATCTTAAACATAACTTTTTATCTGTAAAAACACGTTTTACCCGGTGTAATTTTATACAGATAAACGTTTAAACATAATGTCATTTTCTTGAACTTTTCGGGTCTACCATCGACTTTCTTGTCAATTAGTGACCTTCTTGTCAAGTTTTAACTTTCTTGGTCAACAGTTGACTTTTTGGTCAACCGTGACGTTTTGTCAAACTTTGACCATTTTACAAAATTTCATGATTTTGTTCCTTATTACCTAAAAAGGTCGATTTCTTAATTACATAACCATTTTGAGTCTTATAAAGCTATAAAACTCTCAAAACATAATTAAAAACCCTTAACTGGGCTTTTTCCATAAATACCTTTACGGTTCAATGTAAATTTATACATAGAATCGTTCAGACATAAAAAATTAGGTATTACAATCTACCCTCCTTAAAGATTTTCGTCCTCGAAAATTAGAACAAGCCGGGGTAGTTCTTTCTTATTTCATTTTCTAATTCCCAAGTGACTTCTTCTACTTTATGGTTTCGCCATAAAACCTTTACCATGGGAATTGTCTTATTTCTTAGAACCTTCTCTTCTCGATCTAGGATTTGTACCGGCTTCTCTTCATAGGTCAAGTCTGTTTGAACCTCTACCGGTTCTTGACTGAGGACATGCGAAGGATCTGGCACATACTTCTTGAGCATTGATACATGGAAGACGTTATGCATAGATGCTAACTCTGGCGGCAGGGCAAGCTTGTATGCTACTTTTCCAACCCTCTCTAGGATTTCAAAAGGTCCAGTATACCTTGGACTAAGCTTCCCTTTCTTTCCAAATCTCATTACTCCCTTCATAGGAGCTATCTTGATAAAAGCTGCATCTCCGGTCTGAAATTCCAAAGGCCTTCTTCGCTTGTCAGCATAGCTTTTCTGACGACTGAAAGCTATGTCGAGCCTTTGCTTAATTTTCTTGATATCTTCAGAAGTCTTTCTGATGAAATCTGTAGTCTGAAGCTGCTTTTGTCCAACTTCTTGCCAGTGAATAGGGGATCGACATTTTCTTCCATATAGTGCTTCGAACGGAGCCATACCAATTGAAGCATGATAGCTGTTGTTGTAAGAAAATTCGATCAAAGACAGCTTCTGATCCCAGTTTCCTTGAAAATCCAGAACACAAGATCTCAGCGTATCTTCTAGTGTCTGGATAGTCCGTTCTGACTGGCCGTCGGTTTGGGGATGAAATGCCGTGCTGAACTTCAGTTTCGACCCCATAGCAGTGTGTACGCTTGTCCAAAATCGGGAAGTGAAACGTCCGTCTCGATCTGAGATGATCGATTTTGGTACTCCATGTAGTCGAACAACCTGGGATACATAGACGTCGGCCAATTTCTCCACTGAATAAGTGGCTTTGATAGCGATGAAGTGGGCAGATTTGGTTAATCGATCAACAATAACCCAAATCGTGTCATTCCCACTTGAAGTTCTGGGCAGTCCCACGACAAAATCCATGGTAATTTGTTCCCATTTCCATTCGGGAAGCTCTATTTTCTGCAATTCTCCACCAGGATGTCGATGTTCTGCCTTAACCTTTTGACAAGTTAAACACTTTGACACATACGTCGCTATCTGATTCTTCATGTTTGGCCACCAATAGTTTTCTCGGAGATCTTTATACATCTTGGAGGCTCCTGGATGTACTGAATACGGTGTCATGTGAGCCTCTGCCAGTATCTGATCCTTTAAAAACTTGGAGTTAGGAACGCAAATTCTCTCTTTGAAGTAGATCATGCCATCTGCAGAGGTTCTAAACTCCTTATTTCTTTCGCCGAAGAGTTGTGCCTTGATCAACAAAGGATCCTTTCCTTGAAGGTTCTTGATGGACTCCATTAAATTTGACTAGAGGGTTAAAGCGGATAACTTTCCCGTTATCATCCTTAGGTTGAAATCGGAGATTTCCTTTTGAAGCGGCTTGGGTAGCAGTATTAAGGACATCAGCATGCCCGATGACTTCCTGCTTAAGGCATCTGCTACTTTGTTTGCCTTGCCCGGATGGTAAAGGATCTCGCAGTCGTAGTCCTTTACGAGTTCAAGCCATCTTCGCTGCCTCATGTTAAGCTCCTTCTGGGTAAAGATGTATTTGAGACTTTGATGATCTGTGAAAATCTCACATCTATTCCCATACAGGTAGTGCCTCCAAATCTTCAATGCGAACACCACCGCAGCGAGCTCTAGATCGTGCGTCGGGTAATTCTTCTCGTGATCCTTCAGTTGTCGGGAAGCATACGCGACCACTTTGCCTTGCTGCATTAGGACTGCTCCTAGACCTGTCTTAGAAGCGTCGCTGTAGATCACGAAATTCCTGCTTCGACATCTGGAATAATCAAAACAGGCGCACTTGTCAGCTTCTTCTTGAGCTCTTGGAAATTCTCCTCGCATTTGGACGTCCATTCGTACTTCTTCCCTTTGCGAGTAAGGGCCGTAAGAGGGGCTGCTATCTTAGAAAATCCTCAACGAAGCGGCGATAATAACCGGCTAATCCGAGGAAACTCCTTATTTCCGTTACGCTCTTAGGCCTTGGCCATAAGCTAACTGCTTCTACTTTAGCTGGGTCCACAGAAATCCCTTCTTGTGACACCACGTGGCCTAAGAAATGCACCTTTTCCAACCAAAATTCACATTTAGTGAACTTTGCGTAGAGCTGATGTCGTCGCAACATTTCCATCACCATTCTTAGATGCTGCATAGGCTCTTCCTGGGACCTTGAATAGATCAGGATATCATCGATGAAGACAATAACGAACTTGTCCAGATATTCCTTGAACACTCGGTTCATCAGGTCCATGAAAGCAGCTGGAGCATTGGTTAGCCCAAAAGGCATAACCAAAAAATTCATAATGTCCGTAGCGTGTCCGAAAAGCCGTCTTGGAGATATCTGAATCTTTGATTTTGAGCTGATGATAGCCAGATCGTAGATCGACTTTCGAAAACACCTTTGCTCCTCTGAGTTGATCGAACAGATCGTCAATCCTTGGAAGAGGATACTTATTTTTGATGGTGATCTTGTTCAGCTCGCGGTAATCGATGCACATACGTAAAGATCCATCTTTCTTTTTCATGAATAGCACAGGTGCTCCCCACGGAGAGTAACTCTGTCGGATGAATCCTTTATCTAGCAGCTCTTGCAGTTGTACTTGGAGTTCCCTAAGTTCAGCAGGTGCCATACGGTAAGGCGCCTTCGATACTGGAGCAACTCCGGGCATTAGCTCAATTTCAAATGAAATTTCGCGTTCCGGTGGAAGCCCTGGTAGCTCTTCCGGGAAGATATCCACATACTCCCTGATAACAGGAACATCTTCCGGTGTTAGCTCCATTTCGTGTTCTTTGTCCACCATGTTAGCTAAATACCCTTGACAGCCATTAGCTAACATCTTCCAAGCTTTCATAGCCGAAACCAATCTGGTTGTTGAGTTCCGAGCTTGTCCGTGGAAACTGAACTCTTCCTCGCCATAAGGATTGAAAATCACACAACGCTTTCGACAGTCGATCTTAGCGTTGTACTTGCTAAGGAAATCCATACCTAAGATCACATCGAAATCCTGTAGCTTGATTGCGATGAGATCTACATACAGTTCTCTGCCACAGATAATCACGGAGGTATTTCGTATCCAATAATTGGACCACAAAACTTCTCCGGATGGCAAGGAGGTCTTAAAAGGTTGGCTTAATCTATCCGCACCTCTTCCTAATTTCTGGGCGATCTCCACTGATATAAATGAATGTGTGACACCAGAATCAAACAGGGCAATTGCTTCATAAGTGGTGATAGAGATCTGACCTGTCACCACATGTGAAGTGTTTGCTTCCGCATCACCCCTTGTGTAGACGTAGATTCGAGCTTGAGGTTCAGGAGCTTCCAATCTACCTTGGACAACGGAAGGTCCTTCTAGTCTGGCCTGGGCAGCATGAAGCTGACTGCTTATGTTCCTGTTCTGGTACGGAGGGTTCTGGCCTTGTTTGTTCATGTTGCAATTCTTCGCAAAATGTCCCTCCTTTCCGCATAGATAGCACGCGTTGGTCCCCATTCTGCAGACACCCGGATATTTTCTCCCGCACTTTGTACATACCGGGTAGTCAGAGTTATTACCCTCATTTCCCCTGTTGTTCTTCTTCTGAGGGAAATTTTGTTGCTGACCCTGTCCCGAGAAATTTCCTTTCCTCTTGTTCCTCCCAAACTGTTTGGAACCTTGAGCAGGGTTATTGTTCTGGCCTTTCTGATTCGTCTCAGCACTCTGACGGGGCTGTGTCTGCTTAACAACGGCCTTTTTTTCCTTCTTGGCTTTGAAAAACTGCGCCCTTGCTTCCCTGTCCTGGTTGATCCAATATTCTGCCCTTATCGCTCTGCTCACGCAGTCGGATACCAGGGTAGGTGGGCTGCTTCCGGCACTAACTTGCTTGGCTATGTCTGTCCGGAACATCTTCATCATTCTCCGGACTTTTTCAGTTTCGCTCGGTACCAGCTCCGGGCACAAGCGTGCTAACTGTTCGAACTTCTTAACGGCTTCCATCACCGTCATAGACCCTTGCTTAAAGCTGGTGAATTCGTCCTGTTGAGTGGCAAGGATTTCTCTGTTGTAGTACATACCACGAAACTCAGCCACAAAATCCTGCCAACTCATTGTCATGACATTTTGACGCATCTGAACGGTTATCCACCAGTGTCTCGCGTCCTTCTTAAGGGCAAACGAGGCACATAGAACCTTTTCCTGTTCGGTGAGCCGCATAAAATCCAAGATAACTTGGATATCTATCAACCAGTTGTCTGCGGCTATTGGGTCTGTCGTCCCCTCAAATTCGGGCGCTTTCATCCGCCTAAATCTCTCATACAACAAGTCCTCTCTTGCCGGAGGTGGATCTGCCGGTACCCCAGCAGGTGCTATTGGTACCTCAGCATATCGCGGAAAATTAGGCACTGGAGGTGCTTGGTCCGCGGGTAAGGGAACCTCATTGACCTGGGGTCTTTGATTTAGCTGATCCAGTTGCTGTCTCAGCTGGTTTGTCTCTTGTTGTTGTTCTAGCAACTGCCGTTGTAAATTGGCTACAACGGTCGCTAGATCCGGCGCAGGTGGATTAACTGGTGCAGCCTTGCGCCCTCGAACCATCTTAATATTCCTATTTAAATCATAAGAAAAGATATTATTAACTCTTAATATCCTTTCTTTGCATTCATATCTTAACATATTGTAACAATATGCATTATGCCACAATATTGTCATACCATAATATTATATACTTATCATATCATATCGTAAACATTCATCACATTCATATCATATCATTCATAATTGAGATTCCATACATCTCACATTTAACTGCCTTTTTATATGTATATACAAAAAGTACATCATATTTACTTTACTTATAATTACATTTTCTTTACATCATATATACATCGTCAAAAATTCCAGATGGAAGTGTCTACCACTTTACCATCATACATAGGTACAAGCCTATTGTCAAAAATAATAAGCTGGTACATATAGTTTCAAAAATAAAAACATACATATTCGGTCTAGTGATCTAAACCTAATCTAACTCCGCTACTGTAACAACCGAAACATCGGAGTCAGCATCTCCATCATCGTCTGGGATCTCCTCGGGGTCCTCCTCGAAATCGTCGCCCTCATCGAGCCATCCTCCGAATCCTGGCTCGTGATTAGGCTCCTCCTCATCATCCTCGTCATCGCTAGATATAACGATGATCGGAGGGTCCTCGGGAGCATCCATATCCTCATCGGCATCATACCCATCATCATCGGCCTCCTGTACCGGGTCGACGGGTATCGGGTCCTCCGGGTCGGCTGGGCCGGGCTCATATACTGGCTCTGGCTCGTATGCTGGCTCGGGCTCATAAACCAGCTCGGGCATATCAGCATCGTCGTCTGGTATCTCAGGCTCCACTACATGGGCATCGGCCTGCAGATCCTGTGCGATGACCTCCGCAGCTAAAATGTACCCGATCATATGGGCCACTGTCATAATCTGCGTCGGTATGGGCGTGTGCTGACGGATCTGTGCAGGTAGTCCGTTCCGCAGGATCGCTAGAGACTGTAATCCTGGGTTTGGTATGTCCATGGGGATGTGAGGCAACATAGCCTGCTGGAACCTCCGACAGTAATGGTCCATCGGCTCGTGGGGGTATGCTCGCCAGTCTTCGGCCATAAGGTAGTACCGCACGTACTGCATAGCCCGATAAATGTCGGGATCTTGATAGTGCTCATCTGCCCCATCATCCAGCACTGGTCCGTAGCGGGTAGTCATGCAGACACGAAAATGTGCCCACGTACGGTCTGGCAAAGTCCCCTCGCCGATCGTTATCCACCATAGTCGCGCGTCAGCTACCAGACATCGACTAGCCAGCGAGACGTGTAGATGTGCCTCTACGTGGCAAAGGTGGAAAATCGTCTCCAGATCGTATAGCCAGACTGATAAAGCTACCGTTCGGGGTGTGCCGTCAAATAGCAGGGGCCGTGACTCGTAGAACGCTGAAACCGCGCGTCGGTCCTCTTCTACGGGTGCCGGGTCCATAATCGTAAATCTAATCATACATAATCGCATGATACATATTAACATATGAAAATAAAATTATAACTTGCAATTATGGCGGCGATGGCAGGCTGACTGTGAAATTTAGTCGCAGGGAACCGCTCTGATACCAACTCTGTAACGACCCGCCTAGCACAGGCCGTTACCGTACATACATACATACGTACTTACATGCATACATACTTATACGTAAAATAGCGGAATAAATTTTTTTTTTTTAAGCCGTATCAACATAGTTACACATACGTAAATAATTATACTGATTAATTAAAAACGTTGCGCAGGCATAAATGAAGCTTATAAAATAATTACATAATTAATCAAAAAGCATGGCGGCATTGTTCCCACATTTCACAGTTCAGCACACCTCGCCCTCCATCTTGCATCAAGGGTTGCTACTAGGCTGCTTACCTACAACATAGACGTAAGACAATGAGCTAACGCTCAGCAAGTACAACTATTAAATACCGCAATAACATAAACACAACACGATCTAACCTAACATAACATTTCATGACATATCATAACATATCATTTCTTATCATGACTTATCATAACATATCATTTCTTATCATGACTTATCATAACATATGCATGAATCGTTTATGCTTTATTATACTTTCTTATATCATCATATCTTTCTTTCTTAACTTATCTTTACTTATGGGCCCCGTAACATGAGTGTTCGTACCGGGCGCGCACTATGGACTTACTCTTGCCATAGCTCAACCCGACCTGACGTGGGTCGGTACGACACAGGCAATTGCTTGCCACCATAGCTTAATCTTTCTTTTGTTAATTAGTGAACATGCATCGTGATGTTTCACTCAATTAATCTTAACATATCTTAACCCTAATCATGCTCCTATAAATCATAGCATACTTGACATTTCATACATCATGACATACATTCATAACATAAAATCATAGCACTTATCATTCATATAAAATCATAACATTCCTAGGATATTCTATAGCACTTAGCACATAGCATGTAGCATTCATGAATAGCAAACATACTTAGGCAAGTATTCACAACAAGCCTATGCTGTAGGCGGAGTTGTACTTACCTTGTTTGTAAAAGCTGTGTCCGATGTGGAGTTAAATTCCGCTGGGACACTTCCGCGTATAACGTTCTGAGATAAAATAAAAGTAAGGGTTAGAACTGTTGGTAATATAACCAACATTCTTTCATAACCTTAGTTATAAGCCCTTACTTATTTTTACGTTATCCTAATTGGTTACTTTGGTAACCCTAATCGGTTTGTTTTTAACTCTGGTTTTAAAATCTTATTCTTAGAAAAGAAAACCTTAATTTTTGGTATAAAAATCCTTTTTGTTTAACTTTAAAACTGAAAATCTTAAACTGAGACTTATAAAATTATTGATTATTAGAAACTGCCTTTGGAACAGTTTCACAATGTCAATTTGCAGGGAAATTGTGGAATTACACTTTTTCTGTGTTAATTTATAAATCCTGTACAAAGTTTTCCATAATTCCTGTACAGTTTTCCGAAATCCATTTTCATCTTAAAATCAAGACTGATTCTGAAAAACTTGTCTTCACGAAAGTTTTAGACATTGAAAAGTTCTACAACTTTCGTGTTTTGGATAAAACCTAGTTCGGACGTTTTCGTGATCAAAAACCCTGTGGAACTAGTCCTGGCCGTGCACGGGTCCTGGGCACTTTAGGCACGGGTTTTGGTAAAAACCGAGGCCATTGGAGCCTCATTTTACAAAACTGTCCATGCTGTTCTCTAGGAAAAACTCTACTTAAAAACTTTCATGTTTTGAGTTTCCCCTGTTTCGGCCTCTAGAGGCCTCAAAAACTGTTTTTCCCGAAACTGGCTAATTTCTACCCGAGTTGGCAGTTTTCGGTTTAAACTTTCGTTTGCGTCCTAAAACGTCCACCCTAACTCAACCGAACTCAGCGGGAGCCTAAATCAGACATGCATAACGTTTCTAACGTTCGGATTTCAACATGCAAGCCAAATTGAACGTCATTCATAATCATACAAAAACCCTAAGTATACATTCAAACATCTAGCATGCACAAAATTGAACCACCAAACCCTATACCTAAACAAATCAAGCACATGCTCATAATTTACAAGCTAGGGCAGAACTTAAAAGTGGGCTTATACCCTTACAAACCATGGCTTAAATACATTTAAATTTCTCCATATGAAATTTAAATGAAAACTTGATTGGTTAAGGTTTTTACCTTACTCGGTTTGGCTCGGTGAGCTCGGGTTTCCACTTCCTTCCTCCTCCTCAAATCACCGGCTGTTTTGGTGATTGGCAAGTGCAAACTTGCTGCCTTTCTTGCCCTAAATCCGGTCACCAATTGGCACAAAATCCGGCTGCCTCTAACTCCAAAACCCGGTTTGGATCCAAGCCTGGTTCCTACCCCCCTTAGAACCGGCCTTGCTAGGGAAATGGGCACTAAAATTTTTTCCAACTTTTTGCTTGGTTTCCCACTTGAATCCGACCACCCCTAAGCCCTAGACACTCTTGGTTTTGCAAAATTTCCTTGTCTTTCTCTTCCACTCTAGGTTCGGATTTTGTGGAGCAAAATTGCAAGAGTTTGGCTAACAATCCCAAATTATGAATAATGCTCACCCCTATTTATAGAGGTTGAGAACTTCTTGTATTTGCACATTTTAGTCCTAAAAAAAATCAGAATTTGGACTTTAGGGGGGGCATGTGGCCGGCCATTAACCATGGTGGAAGACAACTAATTTTCCAATTTTTCTTAAATCAACTAATGATGTCAAAATTCAAAAAGTTAATGAGGTAAGTAAGGCTTAAGCTTGTTTGGCTCTTTTTGCTATTAAGCAGTCCATTTTTAAGCTACCACAGGTATTTTCAATACTGGATGCACTTATGCACAGTATTGGTTTACCGAACTGCAGTCCAAAATTCATCCGTGTAAAAATGGACGGTATGAAATTTTTCTTATTTCTTAAAACCCTTTTTGCCCTATACTTAACTTAATGTGCTTGATTTTCTAGGGTGGTTCTTATATCTTAAACATAACTTTTTATCTGTAAAAACACGGTTTTACCCGGTGTAATTTTATACAGATAAACGTTTAAACATACTGTCATTTTCTTGAACTTTTCGGGTCTACCATCGACTTTCTTGTCGATTAGTGACCTTCTTGTCAAGTTTTGACTTTCTTGGTCAACAGTTGACTTTTTGGTCAACCGTGACGTTTTTGGTCAAACTTTGACCATTTTACAAAATTTCATGATTTTGTTCCTTATTACCTAAAAAGGTCGATTTCTTAATTACATAACCATTTTTGAGTCTTATAAAGCTATAAAACTCTCAAAACATAATTAAAAACCCTTAACTGGGCTTTTTCCATAAATACCTTTACGGTTCAATGTAAATTTATACATATAATCGTTCAGACATAAAAAATCAGGTATTACAAACATGAGATCAGAGGCGATTTAAATCGTAATTGTTATTGCCTCCCAATTTTGCCGTTGCGTGAGGTCATCTTCGTCGTGGAGATTGCGATCGTGCTGCGGTGCCGGAGAAAACGAAAACACAGTCAAAGAATGGAGATCTCGATGGTTGCTTACAGAGTCGCTTGCGATGTCAAGTTCCTCTTTCCTCGTCGCCGGAGAAGTGGCGACGGACCTCCTAATGCATGGTATACAATAGCCTTTTTATATATGTATATTTTAATTTTTTAGTCTATGATACAATGAGTTAAAGTGTACTGCGGTTACCATACATATGCATAATTCCTAGTAAATCCAATATTTCTTAATAACATGGTATTTACATTATTTTTGGTTTCAATACACAAATAAATTCGGTATTTCCTAATAAATATGATATTTATAATATTAGAATACATGACAAAATACCAAAAAAAAAAAAAGTTTCTTTCCTAATTTCTTATTTAACAACAAAGCCCTTAAAAAGAAAATAATTTCAAATCAGCCCCAAATTCAATCCCAAATGAAAACCTAAACCCTAACTTCCCCCAACCACCGTCGCCACTGCCAAAGCTCCGTCTCCCATCGTTGTCATGGAGCAGAACCGTTGTGAACAAAACCTCTCTTCTCCGACGCGAAACTTCTCACTCCTCTCTCTAATCTCTCCGTCTGTTGTCGCTGTCGCCATCGCTATTGCCGTCGACACCGGAGAAGAGTCGCGATGGATATCTCCAGTTAGAGAAGAAGAAAACACGTGAGGAATCTCGTGACTCTGGCGATTCAACCTGCAAAACAGAAAACAAGAAAGATTGCTACGGAAAGTGAGGGACTAAGGCGCGGTTCGTGAGTCGCGGCGGCCTCTGTAGGGATCTCGTCGCCAGAGAAGTAGAGATCGGGAAAGATAATGGTTGGCGATATGCACATCACGCGACAGAATTGAGACCTCCTCGCGACCATTATTCGTCCTGGAGATCTGCTTTCCGAACCTGCGCCGGAGATCGCGACGAACCTCGTCGCTACTGTCGCGATAAAGCTCCCGCCGGAGAATGTTGGTCATTGAAGAACAAAAGCTGCTGGAGGTGATTGTCGACTTACTGTCGCAATGTGGTGGTGTGAGGTGCTTGGCGATCTGCACATCCCACCGGAGCTACATGAACGACGCAGACAGCCACCAAGGGTATTTTGGGCATTTGTGTTTTTAGTTGACCAAATGATTTGAAAATATGCAATACTTTAATAGCATTTAAAAAAGTTGCTATAATTTTCAATGACACTTGTGAAATATGTTATTCCTTAGTATTCCCCATTAATAATTGACAAAAAAGAACACATATAATTCATAATACTAAATAAATTTTTTTTTTTCTCGACAAATTCTATTTTCTCAATTCAACTCTTTTACAAAATATGCATCTAAAGTCATTTGTTTTTTCTTTGTACCTAGATTGAACTCAACCTCATCATTAGTTGTTTTTTTCGCAAAGCTTGCACTACATCTGGAACATATATTGTCATCATGTTGTAGCAAGTAGTTACTTAAGGTTACTATTACTTGAAAGTTGAAATGTCTTTTCTGGGAAAACATTTGGTAAAACACAACTGTAATATGGATCATGATCATCATGAGCAGGCGTATCTATTTTTCCCTTTAATGATCTCTTGATCAATAGGTGATTCCATCACTGCATTATTTTCACTAGGATAATTCAGAAGTTGCTCAACATCCATTGCATTTCTATATATATACCGTAGACTAGAAATAGTGTCATGCAATCCATGGATGCCTTCAATCTTCTCACCCGCTTGTTGTTCAGTAGCCACACCTTCATCTGATCGGATTTTGCTAAGTTGGAAAATAATTTACAATGGTTGTTGTCCTCACATCAATGTTCCAAGCTGCATTACTAAACTGAACCACTTTCACCAAATCTTCGATAAGACCTAATTCCATGTCTTGCCTTGAACCGTTCTGGCGAGCCACTTGAGAAGTTTAAATTCCAGATCAGTGTCGTCATACGTTTTCTGCAGAAACTCTTTTGCCTTGGTTTGAATCATTTTTCCAGTCATATCACTTTCTCTTGATATCGGAGAAACCACTCGTATAATACTTTTTCTAAGTCAGGATATTTTGCTGATTTGTGCCTCTTATCATTGTTGTTATTCATCTCATTTGACAAATAATCTGCTGACCTTTTAAGAGTATTTGATATTATTGATTGGCTGACGGAGAGCTGAAAGTTTTTTGGAGCCATTGTTGCAAATCTTTTTGACTTGAAGAGGGATGCTCATTTTTCATACTTGCACAATGCTCTACTTATCTCATCGGTCAATGTAGTTTTTTCTACTCCTTTCAAATGACATGCCATGAAGAAAAAAGACGAAAACTTTAATGATTTAGAGTCGACCAAAAATAAAAATAAAAATAAAAATAAAAATAAAAATAAATAATGACTATTTGTAGAGTTGATGTTTTACTATGTACTTGAAACATCTTGAAACACTTCATCTTCCATGCTATTCAATTTGAAAAATACATTTATTGTATGTCCATATGCTTATTAACCTTCATGTTAAATATGCATACATATACGTCAATTTTGGGCTTTTATACATGTACACAAATAATTAAATTTTTTTTGAATAAATGATAACTTTTGCAATTCTCTATGTATACGTATCAATTTTTGACCATATACTATTATCTTTCTTATTTATAACTTATGCATGAATCTTGATAAAATAAAAGGTGCATGTACAAAAGTAATTGAAACATAAAACTTTTTGTAAATTAATAAATTATTCATGAAAAATTAGGGTGGGTGACTTATATTTATTATCTAATTTATTAAATAGTCTAACTTCATTTTATTTAGTTAAATGGTCTAATATATATGTTTTGTTTGAGTAATTTTCATTTTTTCCAAACACGTCCTTTCTCTCTCTATCTATCTCCTCTCTCTCTCTTTGCGATTGACCTTCCGTGATGGTGATGAAAACCGGCGACCATCGACTAGATCTACATGTTGGCGGCGTTTGGGAGGAGATTGTGGCGGCGGTGGACGTCTGGTTGAGAAGATTCTAGCTCTCGGATGGAGAGTGGCCGAAGGAAATGGTGGCGGTCTGGGCGGCGGAGAAGCCCATGGAGGTGGGGGTAAAGGTGGGGAGCTGGTTGCAGACAGAGCTCGATCCCACCCATCGCTGCCAGACGGCAGTGTTGATGTCTAGCGGACGAGGACTGGACGAGGCCGAGGGATGTTTTATGGACCATCACTTGGCCAAAGTCGAGGGCGAGGAAAAGTTGATCGAAGTGGTTCGGAGTTGAGCGCTTTGGGGCAACTCAAATCAGAGCTGCAAGAGGCGATCAGAGCTATAGAAGCCGGTAGCGAAAGAGAAAGGATCGAGCGATCTGAAATTTCGTGATCGGAGCAACTAGAATCGGAGATGAGAGAGACGATTGGAGCTTCGGAGGTCAGCAGAAAAAAGAACAGAGCCTCTCGATTCCGATGATTTTCCTCACGATTACGGCTGCGATGAATAGACGGACGATGGCAAGGATAGCGCTCCCTCGTGTTCACGACGCCGACAATAAACGGAGTCAGGATTACGAGATTTAGTCATGATCTCCTTTGAATTGCGATCACTGGAGTCAGGATCGCGAACTTTCGGTCCGACGTCCTCCTGGTCATGAACACCGGAGTCGGGATCATGAGCTTTTGTTATGTCCTCCTCTGGAAGTTGAGCTTGCTCGACCATGACTTGGACAAGTTTGGGCATTCCGGCAAGGTCATCGCCGGACTTTGGTGTTTGGTTGGGCTGTCGTAGGTGAGGGAGAGGGAGAGAGGGGAAGAGAGAGAGTTGTTTTTTTTTAATGGTAAATCAATGATTTACTCATTGTTAATCACTGATTGACCATTGTCAATGATTGACTATAAAATTTATGAGTTATATCAGTTAATCATTTATTAACCCATAGTCATTCAGTGATTGACCGTGGTCAATCAATGATTTACTAATAATTAATAAGTGATTAACTAATGATCCAAGGAAAAAAAAATAAAAAAAAGACCTTTTAACTAATTTTCAAAAACTTGAGCTTTTTAACTAATTTTTAAAAACTTAGGGCATTTATTAAAAATCTTACTTAAAAAAAGTTATTTAGTTATAAACCCCATTATTCATTTACTGATAATTTAATAAACTATTCTTATTCATCAATAAATAATCTTTTTAAAATAATACATGTTTTTAATCCCAACAATGTTCATTTATAAATGTTTTACTGTATATTGCTAGAAAGAACATCATTGCCTTGTGTAAAATGTACAGAATGTGAAAACCATAGTACATGCTTTGTGATTATTTTCCCGTCCGTACATTCAGATATTGTGTACATAACAGTTAACTGAAAAAACAAAATTAATACTATATACTAAAGGAGAGTGGTTTTTTACTGTTCTTTGAACAGTGTTGCACAATAAATTTTTTTTCCTCCCCCTTCCTTTTCGCGTTACTGCTACAGCAACACACAGTTCTGCACAGTGTATTTACTTTTTTGCCCTTCTCTCCTTGCCTGCCGGATGGGGTACCACAGTAAAAGGGTGATTTTGCCCACGCCATGGTGTGAAGACAGTTTTGCCCCTCACTCCTTACCTGCCGGTGATTGTTGGTATAGTGCATGGACGACTTTGCCCTCCAAATCCTAATTTCCCCTTTCTCCTTCCTGCTGCCGCCCATTGTCTCTTGCCCTTTCTCTCTCTATTTTTTTTCCTTGCTTATTCTCTCTCTGCCGTTCTCTCTTTCTTTCTATGTTCTTGGAATTTTTGCTCTCCAAACCCTATTTCTCCCTTTCTCTTCTACCTTTCACTGTCGATTATGCTCCTTGATTTTGTGTTTGTGTATTTTATATTTTCCTTCTCTCTCTCTCTACTGCTCTGTTTCTTTTTGGCTTATTCTTCTTTGGATTTTTGGCGTCCAAACCCTCGATTTTGGGGTTCTTTTGCACTGATGGCCGATCATTTTGTGTTTGTTGGTTTTGGTTTGTATTGTTCATGATTTTTTTTGTTTGGTTGTGTTTGTTCTCTCAAGATTTGGAGGTTCGGTTTTTGTTCATTGTTCTTGGAATTTTTTTTGTTTTGATAACTTTTGAGTGATTTTTTCTATTGGCTTTTGTTTATTTCATTTTTTTGCAATGCTCACTTTTGATTTTTGATTTTTTGTTCCCCTATCTCCGAACCCTAATTTTGAATGCTGCATTATTTTTTTTTCACCCAGATATTTTTTATGTTGAAAGTGTAGATACTCATTTTATCCTTCAATGTTGTTTTTATTCCGATTTTGTTTTTTTTTTTTTTTTTTTGCCTCAGAATTTGGGGGTTTTGGTTTAGGAACCCTAATTTTTTATTGAGGGTTCTCCCCCCCCTTTTTTTTCCCTCTCAGTATAGTATTTGTGGTGGGAGCATAAATTTTTTTTCAGATTATTAATTTTTCCCTCTCGGAACCCTCTTTTTTTTTTTAGGCTGTTTTCTTTTTCTTTTTTTTTTTTTGCCTTTTTTGTGTTCGGTACATTTTTTGTGGAGCAAGTGTTGGTTTTAGTCTTGAGTATGTTATTTTTTGCATTCATTGTCGTTTTGCTTTGGTTTTTTTCGTTTTCTCAGTCTTGGCTTTCGATCTTTACTCTTGAAACAGTTCTTCTTTTTTTTATTTTGAGTATTTTTTCATCTGTGTGTTTTCATTTTTTCAAACAAAGGCAGACTGAGTAACGTAAACAAGAGATTGAGTATATTGAAGATTTTTTTTTTTTGGGTTTATTTCGGTATTATTTCCGATTTTTTTGCTTTTGTTCATTTTTTTTATTGGTTTCTACAGATTGGCATAAAAATGGTGACGAAATGGACAAATGCAACTATGAAGAGGAACGTTGAAGATTTTTTCTCGCTTGATTTCTAAATCTATAAATTTTTTTTCTTTTTCTCCTCAGGTAATTTTATTTGTTGGTTTTTTTAGCGATTTTGATATAATTCGTTTACCGTGTGTGATGTTTTGTTTTCATGTTTTTTTTTATTCTGTTTTAAGCATTTGGTCAAAAATTTACTAATTGTAGTATATAATCATTTAGTTTGATTCAAACCAGGTTTTAAATATTTTTACTCTTTAGTTATGTGGTTATGATTACAGTTTTTGAAAGCTTTCTTTAACATTTAATACTTTTATATTTTCTGTTTTATTTTTTTCCATGTTGTAATTTTGTGATTTGTTGGATGGCTGTATGTTACCGTTCATCATTACTTTGACTGAGATATCTTCCCGGTTACACCTCTGTCATTAATACAACTCATTATGCAAAATTTTTTTCCCTTATCTGTTATCTCCAAAAAATTCGTGCCTATCTCTTCCACCGACTCTTCTCATTTACTTAACTCTCTTTTATAAACAAATTCTTTTCATTTATTGTTTCACCCCTATCCTGCACTATTAAAACTTCTGTAAAATAGTTTTAACTGCTTTGGTTTGAATCCTATTTGCCTCATGTCCAAACCTGCTCTGTTATCTAGGTACTATATTTAAGCCTTTTAATTAGTCTTCATTGCCGTTTTCATTTTGTATGTTGTTAGTAGTTGGTTTTTCGGATTTCCTGTTAATTTACATATTCTGTCAGTATGTTTATTATTATGATGATATTGTAAAGGGATTGAATTTTTTTTATTGTCGGCTTTTACCCCTCTGTTTTTTTTTCCCTCGCTGTTTTTTTTTTCCCTTTGCCGTTTTATGTTCTCACAGTGTATACAGTTATTTTTCTTTTATGTATAAATGTTCTATAAATATTATTCAAACAGGTTATATGATTATGTTATATATGATAAGTTGATTATTTTGTATTGTGTTTCTTCTTCTTTTTTTCCCCTCATTTCTCCTATTCTGATTTGCGTGTTCTGTTGGTCTAAATATTTTTACCAAAAAGTTTTGAATCATAGTTTTTATATGCTATGATGATCTCTATTTAACTTTACAATAATGCATATACCAGATTTCTTCTTTAATTTGGTCTATGATGCTGAATATGGTATTATTGATAGCATATGTTACATATACTGTTTGACCATCTTTTACTGTTGCCGTAGGTGTTTGGGATTTGTGTTAAATTTGATTTTGTTACTATATAATAGTATTCATTATATATTGCTGATTTCATACTATTATAATATTTTAAAAGTTTTCTGCTTTTTTTATCTATTGATACTACTTTTCCTATTTGCTCTCTCTCTGTTCTCTCTCTGTTTGATGAAAACATTTCTAACACCTATCCCCTGGTTTTTTTGTTCTTTTTTTTTTTGACACATTCCCAAACATCTTACTTGGTAGCTATTAAAGATGCTGCTAAATTATATTATGACTATTATTAATAGATACTATTACTGAGATCTGAGCATAGTATAAAATATTTTTTAAAAAATTTTATGTTAGTTTTTTATAGTATATATATGTTTATGTATATGTATGTATTTGGTTATATATTTAGATTACTTATATAATTAAATATAATACACATTTAGCATTCTGTTTTTTCATTCTTTTATTATTATTATTATTCCAAGTTAATTTGTTGTTTTATACTTGGATTTTTTCCTTGGCTTTTTTTCCCCCTGTTACCCGAGGATTTTTTTTTTTTCAGTATATTGTTGTAATATTTAAATTTATTCTCATAATTTGTTTTTAACTTTTTTTTCCTGCTACCGTGCAACGCACGGGCATTAGACTCGTTAATACTAATAACAATAATTAATTATCAAGCAGAGTTATCGGACTGCTTTTGTTTCTTCTGCATTGGCTCCAAACAAGTTCCAATCTGTGAAAAACATAACACACAAGACAAATCTTAGATCTTCTAGAATGGATATTACAAAATTAATGAAATTTTTTCATTAGTAGTGAATATTATAATTCAACCATTGATGGTGATGGTATGATGACAACGGAGGTTTCACTTGGAGCCTTCGCTTCTAACAGGTTAGGGGTTCGAGTCATGCATCATGCAGGTCTTCTATTTGGCGACTATTAGTTGATGGACTCTGTGAACCCCTAGCATGTTTGCTGATGAAGGCTCAGGGATATGATTCTTTACCATCCTAGGATGGGGGTGTGAAAACATTATTGATCTTTTTTTTTTATTTACCCAAAAAAAAAAAAAACAGTAACATAATTTGCACTATTTGAAGGAAGATGGACGAGGGAAACAAATCATCTGCAACCTTGATCTCCATTTTTTACCTAAAGCATTGTGGTTTCTTGTACGAACATAAGATGGAATGGCTTCGAACACCCTTGGTGCATTGAGACGAAAAAAAGTACAATAAATTATTCCCCTCTCTATAAAGCTAAATCAAAATGCATGATTAACCAGGTACAAATTTCTTCCTCGAGTTTGTGTTTTCTTTCATACATGTCGACTGAATTCACCATTTTATTTTATATCGAATGGAATACATTTATGTCGGAAAAATTACACATCTAAAAAACTAATGACTGCAGTATAACTTTAAGTGTAGACAGCTATTAGCCTCAGTTTTCACCCTCCTTTTGTTCCACAACACTTTTCGATCGCCAGAGAGTTGTGCCAATTGGCAAAAAAAAGGAGAAGTTATGCTTTCTGCTTTCTCCTTTTCCCTCGTTTCTTACTTGTCAAGGTAAAATATATGGCACCCTAAATTTTTCAAAGATTTTGGAAGCTTAGCATAGCAACACCGGCACGAATTTCATGTTACACTCTTCTCCTAGGCTACTATACAAATTGCTTTCCTCATCACCATTTAATAAAACTGATATTGTGCTTGCCGTTCCCCACGAGAGCTGATCATTTATGTAAGTCATTGATCTCAGCATAGCTTCAAGCGTATCTCCAGTGAGTTGAAACTTCACTTCCGTTTTGCCTGAAGGAGACTTGGTATAGTCTTGCAGCAGCAGAAAATAATACGAGATATAAGAGAAATAAAAAGAGAACTAAGAAAAATGCTCAATGAGTCCATGTAATTAAAGTCCCCCAAAGCTAGCAGCTCTCTCAAATGCTACTTGTCTAAGAAATGCCACCAGAACTTGCTTAAAACTCTAAACCACAATTGCATAAATTAGAAAACAATGAACGAAACTTCATAAACTATGGAACAAATCTACTGAGCGGTATCAATTGTTAATAAAGGACAGAAAAAAATTTCTTGCACAGATTTTACAATACATAAAAAAATAATAAAAATAATAAAAATAAAAACTAAAACTGGTAAATGCTAGACTTATCACGGGACTTAGAGATCTTTACTCAGTCAACTGGATAGTCTATCTTTACTACCTGCCTGCATCAGAAGCAAATAATTAGTAAATAAAACCATAGAGCTCAACGCTTAGATGCTTTACCATTCTACACCATTATTTCACATCTTTCATCCAAGCCGCTTGGTATGATGCTAATCTCATCTCATGTAACGATCCGACTTTTCGGATTGTTAACTAACTTACTTATTTTTAATTCATTTAGTCTTAACAATTATTTATGTTTGATTCCAAAAAATACATCTGTGTAAATATATTTTTATATGCAGATTATACTTGTACTTGAAGAGTTTAATAAACTAAAATTTTAACTAAGAAAATTGAAATTTCTAAATAATAAATATCCTATACAAATTCGTACTTAGATAATATTTAAAAAGTTATAATGTCATGTGAATTAAAGGAACGACTCTAAATTTTTCTTTTTTTCCTGATAAAGTACTCCTACTAGTTTAGTAGTACCAAAAATATAAAAAACATAGTTATAAATATAGTCGATACAAAATAATTTAAGAAGTCTAAATGCAGAAATTAAGTTCATGGTGGTATCCCACTCCCTTCCTTTATCGCCTTCGCACAGCTTTGTCAGTCTAGAAAACATCTAAGTGGTGGGCTGTCTACCCGCATTACCTGCTGCATAAACATACACGTATGAGATTCCTCTCAGCAAGTACAAACAACATCTCGCAAAATAATTTCATAAAATCATATCATCACACGTAACAACATGAATGTTCAAAAATACAGGTGATCTATGTGTGTTCAATTATGCTTCATTATATACATGTCTTGTCTACTTAAGGATCCTTATCTCATACCCATATATGCGCAACCAATGGGGAGTTGGGGGAGCAACCCTCCAACCACCTCCAATGTCATAATTTATAACTTTCATTCTTATCATATCCTCTCTCTAATTGGAGGTTGGTACGACATTTATTTCTATCTTTCATTAGCCTCATTCTCATTAATTATGACAATGTGAAAGTTTACATGCCACTATGCATATATCATTATGACATAAATATATGTGGGGCATGTCGATCATATTAGTGCAAGAGAAATTATGAATGCCAAATACTTAATCAAAGCAATACATATAGCTCATATACCTATCACATCATCAAGGCAAATCATAGGAAACGTAAAGCATAATGATAGCTTATATACCAATAACATCATTTATTAGTTTAATAATTAATTAATCTCTAATTAATCATCCATAGTTATATTAACAACTATATCAATGATTAATGATCAATTAATCTCTAATTAATCACGTATTATAATTATGTAGTTACTTAACATATTAATCTTATAGCTAATTATCACTTATTAATTCTTATAATTAATTAATTAATAATTAATTATTAATTAATTTATTAATTACTAATTAACTTTCTTAACATAATTACATTTTGTTATATATTTATTAGTTTATTTGCTTGTTTATTTCTTAATTAATTAATCATTCAAGCTGATAAGAAGTCACCTAAGTGTAAACCTTCCATTTAGTATTGGGCTTGTAAGGCCCAATCCATTAGTTATAATAATTTAGTTGGGCTAAAGTAGTCTCTTGGTATACACCCAGTAATCCTCTAGTGTACTTTATCTTAATCTATTTAAAAACTTGTGATTCAACTTTATAAAGTTAAGATTTTTCATATTATTTGATCATACACTCAATACCAACTCATTTCATAAATAAATATGTCTATATGTATGACTTACCCTTATGTCACATTTTAATGTTTAATTAATTATTTTGTTGGTGTAGGACTTTAATTTATAAGATTTATTTAAATTCGAGTATAATTCCATTTTGGACACTTGATAACTTGTTGGAAAGTTGAAGTGTCTAGTTTCTGTTTTTATAATTTGCTTTCCAAATTTTCAAGCGTTTCAAACATTAATATGGACGTGTTCCTAACTGTCTTATGATGAAATCTCAATTTATCAAATTATAATACAATATTATATGATTTATTAAAATTTATGTGTATATCCGTTTTAAATGTATGATAACTCATTTCGAAACTTAAGATGTCTACTTTATAGTCATAAAGTTATTTCATTTAGTGTATGAGTATTGTGTACCGTAAACTTAGGTTTAATTACTGTTGATCCCACATATGTACCATATGTCCAGATTTATGGGTAAATTTAGAAAACTCTTAACAATTCACTTGCAAATCCAAATAAGGCAGAAGATATGTCATTGGAAAGCTTATGGTATTTAGTTCATACATTAAGAACAATTTTGTAAAACATTATGGTTTACTAACCTAAAATATACCATGGTTAGTATAGGGTTCCAGCAAAAACTCTCGATTCGTAGTCCAAATTTTTAAAATTCACCAAAAATTGCACATTTATCAGTTTGAGGCGCATGATATCTTGTTGGAAAGCTTAAAGATCTAATTTTAGATCTATAATTTATAATCCAAAATTTTGAGACTAAAGGATTCAGAGTACATAAAACCCGTGGCTAGATTATAACCTAGAGGTTACTTTTCTCTCTAGTTTTGTGTCACAATTTCAAATGCACATAACTTTAGATATATAAAAGCAAACTAAGTGATTCCAAAGCCTAAAATGAAGCTTATCCTCAACAGAATCTTATCATATAATTTATTTTTCATACCAAAGTTTCTAATGCATGCCATATTACCACAACTCCCACAAGCTCTAATTCGTAGATCTTACCGAAATACTTCGTGGATCCTTTAAGATCTCGGATCTCTAAAGTTCTTCTCAAAATCTTTTTCTAGATAAGAAGAACTCTAACATTAAGATTTTATCTAATCATCATGCTTTAGTTCTAAAAAAAAAAAAAAAAAAGACTAAAACACAAATAATACCACTAGGTTACTTCAACCTCTAACTCCGCTTCAAACTTCTTCAAACTTGGTAACGGGTTGTTTAGAGCTTGAAAATATAGGGAGGAGGGTGCTATAGGGGTGTTTAAGATGGAGAATAGTGCTGGGATTTTTTATTTTTTGTTTTTTTGTTTTTTGTTTTTTGTTTTTTGTTTTTTTGGAGCTTGGTGGTGGCTAGAGAAGCTAAGGTTTTCGAGTTTAACTTGTGTGAGAATAAAATGGGATGTTGGGGGCTTATTTTCAGTCAACAGTTGCTCTAAAGGAGCGTATTTTGAGGGGCAAAAATAAAAAATTTTTGGTTGAATCTCCCCTTGCATTGCCACCACTTAAAGGAGGGAGTTGGTGTGAAAATTTTATCCAACAAAGTGGAGACAAGTGGTCACTTTCACTTGTACCATCTTTGTGTTGTATTACCAAAACAAACCATGCCATTTCTTACATGAGGTTATATGCATGCGCTACTTTTTTTTTTTTTTCTCATTTGTTCAAATTTCTTCTTGCTTTTGACCACAACAAATTCAGATCTCCCCTTTGGTTTTCTCATTTTTATTTTATTTTTTTTTCTTCGAATTTTTCCACCATTGATCAAAGGTTGTTATCCTTATTGTCATCCATTAGATCTTCCATCACACCAATTCTTACTTTAAGCTCTCATTAGTCACTTATCATCCAAAGCTTGGCCATTGATTTGCCTAGGATCGTTTAACATAAAATCTACACCATTGATTTCAAATCTAAGCATAATTCTTGATCAATCTTCCACCTTTGGATTTTCTAAGAGTAAATCCTAATTATTCATCTCCTATCTATGCGACATATTAATTTTTCCAATCATATTCTCAATACTTAAATATTGATGATCTTAGTATTTATTTTGATCATATCAATATTTAAGAATTGAGAGTATGATTGGAAAAATTAATATGTCACATAGATAGGAGATGAATAATTAGGATTTACTCATTAAATTGACCTACTAATAAAAATCGGGGTTCTTTACAAAAATTAACATTTATCCCTCTAATACCACATAATAAATTTTTCGTATAAATTTATATGTCGTTCGACTCATCTTCTATGTATCTATAATTTCTCATTTAAATAGAGAAACTCAACATTATTAGATCATCAACATCATCATACTGATGATATATATACAATCATTCATGATCTTGAAATTTAATATTTATCAAAATAATTCATTAGAAGTATATTAATGAAGGAAATGCATGATAATAATTCATGAATCAAGTTTATGAATTTCTAGGGCACTACACCTCATGTCATCGGTAACCGGTAATCCTAACTTTAATTATCTATTTTCCATTAATACTTGCTTAACGAGACATAAAATTTTGTGCATCTTTGCAAAATATTCCTCTCTGCACAATGGTATCTCAAAATAAAACATTTAAAGACTAATGTTTTTGTGATCAGTCGAGGCTTCCACTTACTTTAAACAGATCATTGTCAAAGAGTACATGGTTTTCACTCTCAAAAACTCATGTAAGCTCTAAAATTCGGATGTAAGAAATCGGCTGCAAGGCAACCTGTCTATGGGAAAAAATTTGGGCTGCGATTCCTTTGGGAAAGAGATTAGGCAAATGATTGGTACCATTACTTTCTCATCTCTTTGGAAATCTTGTGCTCAATCATGATTAGCCACCATTGAATTTTTATCCCTTTTTCTAAGCTACCAACAATTCAAGCTTCTAACTACTGACAATTCATGCTTCTTGTTTCTCTATCTTCTTATCCCCTTCGCCACCTTGTGCTTGGTTGTGATCAACAATCATAACCCATTTATCCAGAAATCACGACAAGCTATCCCTTCCTTTATGGTAAAAATCTCTGAAATCCTTTGAAATTAAATTCTCAATTCTCAAAGGCCCCAAAAATAAATAAAAAAAAAAACTTATATGTTTTGAAAATATTTGCAACAAGAACCTTAAAATTGCAAAAGCAGACAAGAACTTTTGTAAGACCGCTCCATGGAGTTGGTTCCACAATTCAAAAATTTTTATTCTTTCGTTGTTCTTCATGGTTATGCAACCATGGTCTAAAAGTTTTTAAGCAAGTTTTACTGGCGTTTCTTAAGCTAATGGTGCATGAGAGAGACACTAGCTTTTTGGGGGGCGGGGGGACATTACGGTCGGACTACTCAGAAAGAAATAGGAAACAAAGCATTATAATAAAAGGAAAATTTTACGAACATCTGCTTAAAACTATATGATAAAAGGATACAAAACTTGGCATGATTAAAGTCCTGAATGGTACCAAACATGAAGAGAAGCATGAATGAGAACAATCTATGAGTAGCAATACTCGGTTAAAAAACGAAAGAAAAAAACAAGAAAAATACAACAAATCGGAAGTCATTTGAAATAAAATGTTTTGGGGTAAAATGACGAGGCTAGAACCTTAATCTGGAACACAGTAGGTGGTATATGGGTCTACTTACCACCATTCATAATGAAAGATGTGCTGTAATTGGCTGTAATTTTGATAGGAACTAAACCAGTTCTCAAGAAAATAACAGGAAAATTGCACCAAAAGAACAATAAATTCTTGTTGCGGATATGAATCAAGCCCTTGGGCTAGTACAACCCGTGGATATTCCAGATTCCACCAATCTCCCCTACTTGGTGTTCCTCCAAGACTTTTCCCTCAATTCACTCACTCAATTATTGCCTAACCTCCCCTGATTCTCTAACTCCCCTTTTATTATTCCCTTCATGTAACGCCCCGGCCATCTACGTAGGGTTGATTACGTAAACGTGGGCCGTTACTTTATTTACTTAACTTACTTTTTAGTTTCTAATACTTGAACTTTCAGAAATTTTTTTTTAACATAACTTAAATAAACTTATCCATATGGGTAAACTTCACCATGCCTACCCATTACTTGTTAAACCGATTAAAACGTCATGCCTAAATCACTTAAACCGGGATTTTGAAACATCACATACGTAACATGGTACATATTACTTAATCATACATGTACAAGTTCATGGTTTAAAGAGTTTGCAGAAAATCTACGTAGTGATATCCCACACTGCCCTTCACTTGCTGCATCATCTTCATGGCCCACCGAGTAAAGCTGCAGGCATCTTACCTACAGTATGAAATAAACTGATGAGCTTTCGCCCAGCAAGTACAAACATAATCTCACAAAAACATAACAAATATCGTACATTTATCGATGAACCAATTATGATCAATTATAGATCTTTTATAATCAATTATGGACTTTAACTTATTATCTTGCTTAATATGTGGGCCACTTGTGTACATACCAAATGCGCCCAATCCACAAAAAGTTAGGGTTTGCAAGGTCCATATAATTCTGGGAATCATGTAAGCCTTCACGATCTGGCGGAAGGTCTTAGTATCTTGAAACTTGTATAATCCTCCACGATCTGGCGGGAGGTTGGTACGACGCTTTACTTGTCTTGGTTTAGTCTTAGTCTTGTATTTTTCCAAGACTAAGAATCTTTAAGTGTGATCTTATTAGTCATGATACATATGATACATAGACATGACATGACTTAAAGATGAATAGCATAAAATAACTTGTGGCATGTTTATTTATTAAAACATGGCATTATCATAAATCATGGTATATTTGTAAAAACATAACATATCCATATGCATTGCATATCATGGCATAACATGACATATATGAAAACATCTCATACTTGAAAATAATATTTACTATTTTCATACTGTAGGTGAGGTTTGTACTTACCTGATATCCTACGCTCTTGGCCTAATGTTCCAACAAGGCACATCAACAGGTTTAATTCATGTTTTCACAAAAGACGTAAGATAATGATCATCTTATCTTACCGTAAATCATTACATTCAATGCTGGTATCCTTAACCAGCATTCATCAGTAATCCTAGTTACATGTCTCCCACATATTACAATAATATCTGATTCGGTTACTAAATGTAACCCAAATGCACATGACCTAATTACGATCAAACAATATCTTATTTGATTATTTAATAAAGTCTTGGGTTAAAGGCCCAATCATACGTGAATAGTAATTAGCATCTTATTAGGTTACTAAATATACTAAGGCCCAATTACTTCTTAAGTAATACCCTATTAGGTTACCATTGGTAACCATGGGTTTTAGGTCCAATTAATTTTAAATAAATATCACATTAGGTTACTATTGGTAACACTAGGGTAAGGCCCAATTATATTTGAATGATATCCTATTGGATTACTAGGGCCCAATTACTTTCAAAGTACTACCCCATTAGGTTACTATCGGTAACCATAAGATAAGGCCCAACTCAATAACTTGGGTATCCTAACCAGTTACTATCAGTCATCTTTTTGCTATTATGCCTTCGAAATACTTTTTGGCCCAAGTATTTATTTTTCTCTTTTGTTGACAAAACTTTGTCAAGTTTTCTTTAAAAATCTTTTGTAAAACTTTATATTCCTTATAAAAACCATATTTTTTTATAAACCCGTAACTTTTAAGCAAAAACAATTAAAAACTGTCAAACTTTGAAAACAATCTTTGAAAATAGTTTCTCAATTTCAGTTATTAGTGCATGTGTAGGAATTTCCTACTTTTGCACTGTTTTCTGAAAATCTTGTGTAGGAATTTCCTGTTTCCTGCACAGGTATTAAGATCTAATTTTATCTTAATAATTTGTTTAGAATTTGAAAACTATTTCTTCATGAAAGTTGTAGATCTCAAAAAACCCTACAACTTTCATGTTTTACTCAAAATCTAATTATGCACTTAAGTTATTCATATTCCTGGTTGAATCCGGCTGGCCGTGCACTGGGTCTGGGCAGACTAGGGCTAGAGTTTTCATAAAAACAGAGGCTTTTGGAGCTTTATTTTTAAAAACCGTCCATGTTACCCCCTATAATTTTCAATTTTCTACAACTTTGTAGTTTTAACTTTCTTCAAATTAGGCCTCTAAAGGCCTTAAAATCCTATTTCCAGATTACTGCCCAGTCTTGACTCGAGACTGGTAGTTTTTGTTTAAGTTGGTTCTTACATAAAATTACGTGCACACTATCTCGAACGGTTAAAACTGTGAGCCTACATCAAGCATGCAGTGCATTACTAATGTTTTCATTATCATGCATTCATTTTTTATTTATATAGTCCTTCATGCAAACCCATACGGTGATCTTCACCAAACTAGGGCTTTTAGGGTTTTCTTGAACCCTATATGCAACATACATCTAACTTTGGAAGAATGGTTCTAGACCTTGCATGAGCCAAAATTGGCTCCACCACCTTCCGTACCACAACTGGCCATGCTCTCACTCTCTCACTCTCTCTCCTTTTTTTCTTTTTTAAGTCTAGAGAGGAAAAGTTGAAAAGAAACTAAAAGTTGAGAAGTCCACTAACCACCCCTATTTATAGGTGGAAATTTCAAAATTTTCCACAATTGTTTTTATTTCTAAAATTCTCCTTGACTTTGCATATTTGTCCTTAAAAGACAAAAATATTTGCCCTTTGATCCTCTTAGTTGGTCGGCCATGCATGAGTATGAGCCAAGAAAAATCTTTCAACCTTATCTATAACTTAATTACGTGTTCCCCAAGGCCAATTACTCATTCCCCAATGTCAATTGCTTGCTCTCTAAGCCACCCCTTGACAATCGGCCATGTGGAACCCTTGGAGGCGAAGAAATTTCTTCAAACTTATCTTCACTTTGCCGCCCCCCCCCCCCCCTCCCCGACAACTGGTCAAGTGTTGGCTTGAACCAAAAAAAATCTTTCCATACTTATCTTTAATTCCTTGTTCTCCAAGCCACCCAATGTAACTGGCCATTTGGCCTAGTTCAACTCTAGTTGAAGGCTTTGGTCAGGAAAAATCCATAATTCAAAAATTCATATTTATCCACAATTACTTGGCCTCCAAATAAGGCCATGTTTGGCACTACCCCTAACACACAGTATAATTTCTTGATAATCATATAGTGCAATACTATTATACTATCAACAGTCCAGGAATACTGATCTGCAGTCCAGAATTTATCTACACTTAACTGGATTGTGTATTGGATTTTCTTAGGAGTTAAAGCTACTCAGTCCTTATTGTTCCAAATATTATTCCTGATTTTTCTAGAATGATCTCAATCCTTATTCTTACTTCTTCATCCATAATGACAGTTTATCGCAGTATAATTTCCATACTGCTTACTAAACTACAGTACCGGCTTAATCATCTCTTAAATCATCCTGGTCAAACTTTGACCGGAATAAAGTCATAAATCCTTATTATGCCTCTTTCATCAAAAGACCTCATACTTAACATATTAACTTATTATTGAGTCTCATAGCTAATTAAACGAGAACTCAAACATATACTGATAATAAAATTATGAATTTCACATTGATATTCATAATTTTCATGAAGCATTACCTAACACATAGTATGGACTTAAATTTCTTTACATATATGAGTCCGTAAATATTCTGGGTATTACACTTCAAGCCTAAATAAAAATTCTGTTAATTCCCCAAACCCCACTCTAGCAACCTAACTAACATAACCAATCATCAATTCAAACAGTACAAAGCCAACCACATCAATTTGCCACCTCGACGCTTGCCACATCACGAATGGAACTTCCATTGTTGTACTTCTTGTGCACATAGGCGAACTTAACCGGTGGCTTGTCAAATTTGTAGTGTTCCAATGTGAATTCTAGTTACTTTTAATTTCAGGTTCTCTACGGTCTTGAAAATTAAATCATATAGTGATGCAGTGTAGAAGCTAAAAAAGAACCAAATCATTAGCTAAAGGGGAAGAATCCCAAAACAGGGTAGAACAACTCTAATTTCACTATCAATCTTCAAGTCTGACTACTAGAATAACCAAACCAGAATTGAATGCTCTGTTACAATCAAAACAATGTAGTGAATAACAAACGACAAGAGAGGGGATAATTCTATGAAACGACATTTACTTGAGCTAGCTGTAGCAAACGATAAGCATCGCCTACATCATATACTTTATAGATTATGATGCTGTTTAAATCTCTCCTTCCATGTTATTTTCTTTCTATTTAAAGAATCTACTCCAAACAACAAACTATAACCTAGTTTCATTGGTTTCTTTCCAGCATCGTTTTCGTACCAAAATGCAGGAAAACCCGACAAATTCAATACGTCCAAGAAACAGTCACGCGTAAGCATGAAATGATTCTGGAAACCGATGGGGCTTTTTTTCCATTAAATATTAGACATCATGCTCGGGGAACTTTCTTTCCATTGTTTATTAAACACCCGCTCGAGTAATGTTGACCCGCTTCAAAGGTAAAAAACCGGAAATTACATATTTGTCTCACCTTTGTTTCTATTCCTTTAGTGGATTATATACACTATCTCGTTATTATTATTATTATTATTGAATAATCACTATTTCATTATTAACCTTTGACAGCATATGCATAAATACTTCTCCGTGGAAATACGCACAACCACATCTAGATACCAACAATTTTGAAAATTGTCAGGAATGGTAAAAAACTGAAATTCATTCATCAAAAAATTATTACACGTACAGTAAGGTTATAAAACACAGCCGATAGCCCATAAATCAGGAAACTACCCTAATTGAAATATACAGTTAACTATACAGCTAATATAATCCCTGAAACTCAGGGATTGAACAAAATCTCCTATACTACACTCGGTTTCCTTTTTAAACCGTGTTTGACAACACTCCCCCTCAAGTTGGTGAATGGATATCCTCCATTCCCAGCTTGCGGATTATGGTCTGGAAAACGGCACCAGGCTATTCTTTTGTAAGTACATCAGCCAATTGATCATTGGTTGAAACAAATAGAATACAAATTAAGCCACTATTCAATTTCTCCTTAATAAAGCATCTATCAACCTCAATGTGCTTCGTTCGATCATGTTGCACCGTATTATGGGCGATACTAATAGCTGATTTGTTGTCACAATATAACCTCATAGGTCCTTACCATTTAATACCCAAATCATCTAGAATTATCTTTAACCACAACAGTTCATAGACCCCAAGCGCCATTGACCAAAATCAGACTCTGCACTTGACCTTGCCACTACACTCTACTTTTTTTACTCCTCCATGTCACAAGGTTGCCTTTGAGCTCCTACCTACGAGGGAACCTGCATAATCAACATCGGCATAGGCTTCCAGTGTCATGCTTCCTCCTTTCTTGAACAAAATTCCTCTCCTGGGAGTGCCCTTCAAATACTGCAAGATTCTATACACAGCCTTGAGATGCATTTCTTTGGGATTATGCATAAATTGACTAACAACACTTACAGCAAAAGCAATATCGGGCCTTGTATGTGCCAAGTATATCATCCTTCCTACTAATCTCTAATAGGAACCTCTGCCTACCACCATATATTCTGGATCTTCACACATCCCATGATTGAACTCAATTGGTGTGTCAACCGACTTACTCCCAAGCTTTCTTTTCTCCTTTAACAAGTCTAACACATACCTTTGCTGTGATATGAAGATTCCCCGGTTTGAATGAGCAACTTCAATGCCTAGAAAATATTTTGACTTCCCAAGTTCTTTAATGTCAAAGTCTCTCTCCAAACATTGCTTCAAGTTTCACATCCTATTACGATAATATCATCAACATATACCAGTAATGTCGTCACTCTCCCTGGCTTTGTGTGCTTAACAAACAGAGTGTGGTCCCCATCACTCTGCCTCTAACCCAATGTGATTATCACTTTGCAAGTCTTCCGAATCAAGCTCTCGATGACTGCTTGAGTCCATATAGAGCCTTCTTCAATTTACATACTAACCCTTTTTTGGATTCAAACTGGGAAGGAACTTCCATGTAAATCTCCTCTTCAAGGTCTCCATGCAAAAAGGCATTTTTAACATCGAACTGTTGTAAATTCCATCCAAAATTGGTGGCTAATGATAAAAGCACCCGTACCGTATTCATTTTTTGTGACCGGAGCTAACGTCTCAAGATAGTCTATGCCATACGTCTGAGTATAGCCTTTTGCAACCAATCTTGCCTTGTATCTCTCCACTGAACCATCTCACTTGTATTTTACCATTAAAAACCAACTGCACCCTACTAGTTTCTTTCTATTCAGCATCCTGACTAAGTCCCATGTTCTATTATGTTCTAAAGCTTCCATCTCCACTTTCATAGCATTCTCCCACTTCTCATTTCCTAATGCTTTGGATAAGTTCCTAGGAATGGGAATTGAATGTAGGTTGCTAAGGAAGGCTTTATGCTTGGATAAGTTTTTGAAGGACATGAACTAGTATAATGGATGTTTTGTGCAGGCTCTGGTTTCTTTTCTAAGTGCAATTGGTATGTCATGGTCATTAGGCTCAACAGTTTCAATGGCTAGTTCTAAAGTGGATGGTTGTGTGGCTGTTTTAGTGGGTCTAGGTGTTACCTCAGATGATTGAACAGCAACTCGAATCAGTGATTGGATATGCTCGGATCTAGTGAGTGGCATTTGCTTCTTAGAATAAACCTTCAGTGGCAGTGTATTGTCTTGATTTCCTTTATCCTTGGTAATTTATGGCAACTTTGGTGTACCAGACTCGAGCAAACAACATTTGATGGACTTGGTGACAAATTGACCATAGGCAAGGATGGATTGACCATGGGTGACTCGATAGTAGAAGTGGGCTGACTAGAAGATGAAATCTGATTAGGGAACTCAAGATGGAACAAGTCATTTTCCCTATCTTCACTCAAAGTCTCCCTTTGAAGATAGGAATTTTGAAAATATGACTCTTTCTCAACAAAGGTAACATCAATAGAAATAAAGAACTTTCGTATTGGAGGATGGAAACATTTGTACGCTTTTTGAGTGGAGGAATAGCCAACAAAGGCACATTTGAGAGCATGTGGATCTAGTTTTCCCCTATTTTGAGAGTGGACATGAACAAATGCAATACAACCAAAAATCCGTGGAGTAAGATTATTAGGGACATTGAAACTCGGGAAGAATTTTGTGAGAGTTTCCATCCGACTTTTGAAATCAAGAACCTTAGTTGACAATCTATTTATGAGCTGGGCAACAGTTGGGACAGATTCTCCCCAGTATTGTTTTAACATGCTTGTGAAACAAGGATGCTCTAGTGATAGCAAAGAGATGACCGTTCTTTCATTCGGCCACCCCATTTTGCTAAGGTATGCCAACACAAGAGGACTCATGAAAGATTCTCTGTCTTTGAAAAAATGGAGAGAGAATTTGATTAAAATAGTCCCTAGCATTACTAGATTGAAACCTCTTAATTGCCACATCAAATTGGGTCTTGATCCTGCTGTAAAAGTTGGGAAAAATCGTGCTAACATCAGATTTATTTTTCATAAGATATATCCATGTAACATGAGTACAAACATCAATGAATGACGCAAACCATTTGACACCAAAAACATTAGGAACCATAGATGATCACCAAATATCACTATGAATGAGAGAAAAAGGGACGAATGTTTTCGTTTTACTTATTAGAAAAGAAGAACACTTATGTTTAGCAAACTCACAATCACTACAATGAAAACTTTCAATAATGGACCCTCCGAACAATGATTAAGAACACTAAATGATGAATGACCCAAACGATGATGATAAAGCCAAAATTTGTTAACTGACTCGGATAAGAATGATAAGGAAATGGAACTCTCAACCCTAGCATTTCCACTTTGTTCTTCTAGAAAGTTATGTCCATCTCTTTCACTTACATGTCCAATCATCCTCCTTGTGTCCTATTCCTGAAATACACAATGAGAAGGAAAAAAGTTAACACTAAAATTAGAATCCTTAGTGAGCTTTTGGATTGAAACAAGGTTTGTGTATAGCTTAGGAACATGAAGGAAATTTTTTAGTATTGGAGAGTTGTTAATAAAAACATCTCCCTGTCCTGCAACTATGGTGGTGGATCCATCGGCAATGGTTATTTTCCTATGGCTAGAACAAGGTGTATAGAAAATAATTTTGTTGGAAGAATAGGTCATATGGTCAGTGGCTTCGGAATCAGTTACCTAATTGTTTGAAGAAATCGTATTCGAAACATTAGCAACACAAGAAGAGGAAGATATATTTAAAAACGCCAATGAACATGTCCTGCCAAGGAGGGTTTTTCAAGCGATCTCAACAAGTTCTTCAACTTGTCAATTTCCTCTTTGTTCAAATCAGAAATTGAACTCTGTGAACTCCCTTTGCTGTTTGAATGAGTGCTAGCCACATGTGCTTGTCCCCGCTCATTTGAATTTCTGTCAAAAGAATTCCGATTCATGTTCGGTGGTCTGCCATTAAGTTTCTAGTAGGTTTCCTTCACGTGGCGATGTCTCTTACAATAGCTGCACCATAGAGGGTCTTTTGATTGCTTGTTGAAAGGCTTCATCATGTCGGCTTGCTTGTTGAATATGTCAGTGGATTGTGAAAGTGCCAAATCTTTACTTCCAGCAGACTTTGTCACCAAAGCTGAACTGTCTATAGCCTGTGTGTCACGACCCGACCTACGTAGAGCCGTGACTTCATACTTAACTTAAATACCAACTTTGTAATGACCTGATTTTATAGGGCCGTTACCTTACCATGCTTACTTAAACATACTTCCAGTTAAAACTTACTTTTGCTTTAAGTAAAAATGCGTAAATGTTTTTCTTTTTTCTTTTTAAACTCAATTTAAAGCTTAACTTATACTCATACTTATTTATATGTACTCACTAGAGTACCAAGCTTTAAAACCATATTTTACAAAACATAACAGATTTTACAAAACATATTTTACAAAACCCGTGGCGGTGTCCAACCCAAATTTCATAGTTTGCAGTACCATCTATCCACAGTCTTGCATCAAGCATTACCGGTAGGTTGCTTACCTACAGCATGAACGTAAGTCAAGAGCTTATGCTCAGTAAGTACAACTTTCTATTTCATAAAACATTTTTAGTAAAAGAATGCATGAACCGATTATGCTTTCTTATGAATCAATTATGCTTTCTTATGTTAATTTGGTTTTGGGTCCCCTACAACATATCATGTTTGCCTGTACCGTGGCGTATAGCCATGGAGTGATTAGGGCGACCAGTCCAATCCAACTTAAACCATGAACCAAGCTGTTTTAACATGGAGTAGTTGGGGCAGCCAATCCAATCCAACTTAATCCATGGACCAAACCGTTTAAACCCGCCCTCGTGGTAAGTCGGTACGACACAAAAAATCTTATTTGTCTTATCTTATTACATGAAAACTTGTTCTTGATTGATCATACTTGAAAACTTAAATCTTAACTGTTTCTTACTTGAAAACTTAATCTTGCATTTATCATGTGATTTATTATTAGTGAACATGCTTTCACAATGTCACAATAGTAAAACATAAAACATATGTATATCATGTAAATCAATGCATGAATTTTTGAAAAACATGTAATGCAAAAAAAAACATTTTGCCCGTGCTGTAGGCAGAGTTGTACTTACAAATTGTCCTATGCTCTTGGTCTATCGTTCCATCAAGGCACGGCAACAGGTCATATTCCTATTTCAAATAAAGCGTAAGATAAGATTCGTTCTATCTTACTATAAACCATAACATACTAGATCGGTATCCAATCCGATTACCTTTGGTAATCATAGATACAAATCCTATCATAGTAACCGGTATCCTATCCGGTTACCATTGGTAATTATAGATACAGGCCCTAACATAACAAATCGGTATCCCTCCGATTACCATGGGTAACCGTAAACATAAAGCCCAACATAGTAAATCGGTATACTATCTGATTACTATTCGTCATAGACTTGTTACCATATTTTCAAGTAGCTTGGGACTATTTCATTTTTATTTAAATCATTTCGAAACCATTTTCATAAAATCTCAGTCTCTTTTTAAAGAGATCATAAAACCTTAAAAACTATCTTTAAAACATCCTTTTAATTTACTTGAACGCATGTGTGCAGGAAATTTCCTATACCACGCACATTTTTGAAAATCGTATGTAGGAATTTCTTGTACCTTATACAGTTTTGAAAATCCAGTTTTGTCTTTAAATTGATTTAAAATTTGAAAATGTTTTCTTTATGAAAGTTGTATATCTCATCAAAACCTACAACTTTTGTTTTTGGTCTAAAACTTAAATCTGCATTTAGCTTACTCGTTTTTTCTTTTGAAAAATTCTGGCCATATACACTGTCTGTACTTACCAGCTTCGGATTTTGATAAAAACAGAGGCCATTGGAGCCTTATTTTCAAAAAATGTTCACGTTACTCCCTAGGATTTTCAATTTTCTACAACTTTTTGGTTATAAATTTTTCCAAATTCAGTATCTAAGGGCCTCAAAATTAAGTTTCCATAAAACTGTCTAGTTAAATATGAAAATTGACAGTTTTGTATTTTGTTGGGTTTACTTAAAAATTTACACACACTACCTCAAACGGTCATAGCCGTGAGCCTATATCAACATGCAGCACATCAATACATATTTATTATTCAATCAATCACTTGTTCATCTTCATGAAAAACACAATATTTGATAAACTTTTCAAGCTTACCAAATTGTGTTTTTAGGTTAATTTTCTTAACCCACATATACATCATCATCTTCTTCATCATTCATCATCATTCATCATCATACTTAACTTTTTCCTACTTAAACATGTGAAGGCATATTTACAAATACTTGGTAGGCACATGCAGCCCTAAAACTCATTCTAGAGCACAACTCAAATCCATGCTTAAAACTTAACAAGCAAGATAATCTAAGCTTAGATCAAGCATATAAAATCCATAACATGGCAAGATAAGAAGCATGAGCTTATGCTCTTACAACCCATCACTTGAAATACATATGAATCCTATTAATGAAATTCTTAGTTAGAGGGTTGAGATTATACCTCTAAAGCTTTGAAAAAGTGGTTCTAGATCCTTGCATGAGCAAAAATTTGCTCCACCACCCTCCATACCATAACTGGCCATCTTCTCTCTCTCTCTCTCTCTCTCTTTCTTTTTTTTTTTTTTTTTTTTTGTTTTTATGTTTTCTAAGTCTAGAGAAGAATAGTTGATGTTGAGAAGGAACTAGAAGTTGGGAAGCCAACTAAATGGTTCAACTCATCACTACCCACCTCCATTTATAGGTGGAAAATTTCAAAATTTTCACAATTGTTTTTATTTCTATAATTCTCCTTGAACTGCATATTGGTCCTTAAAAGACAAAATATTTACCTTTCAAGTCCCTCCAAGTGGCCGGCCATGCTTGTATTGGAGCCAAAAAAATCTTTTCAAACTTATCTCTAATTAGTTTCATTGTTCCCCAAGGCCACACAATGTAACCGACCATTTGGCCTAGTTGGAGACTTTGGTTAAAAAAAATTCATAAATTCTATGAATCAAAAATTTCATATTTATCCACAATTACTTGGCCTCCAAGTAGGGCCATGTTTAGCACTCCCCCTAATATGCAGTCTAATTTCTTGATAATCCAGATAGTGGTAATACTGTTATAACTATTAATAGTATAGTATTGCTGAACTGCAGTTCAGAATTTAACTGTACTTAACTGGACCGCGTAAAGGTTTTTCTTAGGACTTGAAGCTACTTAGTCCTTATTGCTCCAAATGTTATTTTTGATTTTTCTAGAATGATCCCAATCCTTATTCTTACTTCTTCATTCGTAATGATGGTTGACCATAATATAATTTCAATACTGCTTATTATACTGCATTACCGTCTTATTCAAGTCATAATTTATCCCGATCATTCATTGGCCCGAACAAAAATCATAATTCTTGGCTTGGCCTTTTTTCATGATAAAGCCTTATCCTTGACTTAATAAATTATCATTGAGTCTCATAATACTTATAAAAACTCAAAAATACTCTGATAATCAAATTAGATCATGAGCTTCATGTTGACACACATGATTCAAACTTAGGTTTTCCTTGTATCTAAGGAAATCATAAGTTCGTCAAAATTTTGGGTTGTTACACTGTGTCTCAAGCATAACACTTCTTTGTCATTACACTACTATAATATATAGATACCACGATGGAAATTCAATGATGGTTTTTAAAAAAACCATCGTCGTAAATTCGAAAAAACACGGAGCTGAAAAGCAACAAAAAACCCGTCGTGGAAGGACGAGATTCCACGACAGTTTTAAATAACCCTCATGGAAGCTCCTAGATTCCACGACGGTTAACAAAAATCGTCGTGGAAACTCAGAGCTTCCATGACGGTTCACAAAAACCGTCGTGGAAGCTCCGTGCTTCCATGACTGTCTTTTGACCGTCATAATTGGTCCCCAAGCACGCTGGCGCGCTCCTGGGCCGCTCGGGCAAGTGCCTGGCTCGGGCAGGAAGGAGGCAGGGCATTCCACGATGGTCTTTTGACCGTCGTGGTTGGTCCCCAAGTGCGCAACCGCGCGCCTGGTCTGCTTGGGCACGCGTGCCTGGGCCGCGTAGGCGCGCGGCTGGCTCAGGCAGGAAGGCGGTCGCCCAGGCGCGCGCCTGCACGCTTCTTTAACATCCTTCCATGACGGTCAAAAGACCATCGTGGTAACTTTTTATACCACGACGGTTTTTAAAAAAACCATCGTCGTATTCGTTCTGTAAAATTTTAAAAATAACCCCGGAAGCGTGCACGCTTGCGTGTTGTCCAAATTTTGCATCCTATATATATAAAATCAAATGCAAGACCTTATTTCATACACTTTCTCTCTCTAATTTTCGGTACATCTCTCCCCTCTCTCCCTCTTTGCTTGCCTTACGTTCTTCATTTACAACGGAATTTTCGGCCTCACATACTCCATTCTTTCTCAAATTTTTGGTAATTTACTCAACTTTCTCTCTCAAATTTTCAGCAACTCCACTTTCTTCCTCTTTGTTTGCCTTGCACCTCCATTTTCTCTCAAATTTTCGACAACTCCACTTTCTCCCTCTTTGTTTAAGAACCGTCGTGGTTGCACGGCTACCAAGACGGTTTAAAAAGGTAGCACGGCTACCACGACGGTTACAAAATCGTCGTCGTAGCCGTGCTACCACGACGGTTCTAAGACCGTCATGTAATCCGAGATACCACGACGGTTCTAAAACCGTCGTGGAATCCATATATTTACCACGACTGTGGATTTCACGACGGTTTTTAAACTGTCGTGGAAGTGTTACCATGACAGTTTTTAACCATCGAGGAATCTGGTTTCTGTAGTAGTGTTATACTAGTAAAAACTGTGGATTACACGACGGTTTTTTACCGACGTGTAAAGTTTACATGACGGTTCCACAACCGTCGTGTAATCCAGCATCGTGGAAGAAAGAACCGTCATGGTATCTCAATGTTACCCGACGGTTAAAACCGTCGTCTAAATAACTAATACAGTTGCAGAGAGTGGTAAATTGCCTACATTACACAACGGTTTTGAGCCAAACCCATCATGTAATGTTGAATATTACATGACAGTTCCGACTCTAAACGGTCGTGTAATATATATGTTGGGATCTAAATGTGCCCTAAGGATAGAAAATCAATATTAGGGATTTCTGTAAATATGACATTTTGATATTAATAAGAGGAGGTTATTCATGTTTAATAAGTCGTGTCCTATTTACTTTCATTTATTGATTGTATGTTTGAGCAAACATAAAATACTCCTTGACTGTTGGTAATATATCAGATTACCATATGTGTACGGGGTATACATAGAAGACATGGTAATTTAATAACAGTCAAAATAAATAGTCCGCAATCGATGGAATGAGATTTGGGGATCTTATTCATGATAAGATTGTACAGGTTATCTACTTCCTTGGAGGGATGGTTTGTCTTGACCATCAGATTGATTCCGAGTGGAAACTTTAATGTATACCAGTATTGAGGTATGACATTGGACTGGACCTAAAGCGTTAATTGATTCGGTTTAATAATTCCGTTTATAAGAATCAATGAAGCTTTGATTATCATCCTGTATTAATCTTAATCCTGAATGATTACTTGAGTTCGTATCCATGATTTGTGTACTTTAATGCACTACAAGTGAGACACTGTTAATTTATAGTCAATATACTTGTGTTTTGGGTGCATGACTTATGGATAAAGAAATCAAGATTCATAGATATGGAATCTATAGCTATCTTAACGATAGTACATGTTATCTACTTAAAAGCATTATTCAGGGATTGAAAGATAGTATAACAAGATCTTGGCCATCGGTTTACTTTGTGTTCTCTGATGGTTTACCAATTGTATGATTTTATAATTGGTGGTTCTTTCAATGGAGAAGAATGGAACTTTAAGTTAAAATGATTGAATAGGTAAAACGGAAAAAGTCCTTAATTCAATCATGGATAACATATGGGGATTAAGCAAGCAATGAATAAATCATGGAAGAAGCACTGCGTGAGAGAGCTTTCGTAATATGGTATGTAAACAGGAGTTCAGCTTCAAACTTTTAGTGGAATAGTTTTGAAGTTGATAATTGATGAATAATTAATATGGGATTAATTTTTCACAATTATAGGAGCCTCTTTACATATTTCCATCGGGTCCCTCTACTAGCTCATATAGTTCTATATAGCGTCTCGGGATTTGTTCCTAATGAGATCGGTAAATTTAAATGGAATTTTGTAATGTCTATTAAGACATGTACTCTCTAACATGTAATCCGGAAAAGGATTAGACATGTAGGATTATTGTAGACAAATAACATGATTTGTCAACATGTGATTGGTTAATTTGAATTTTGGAAATAAGATTGTGTATGAATTATTTAATTTTAGAAAACAAATTTTTCTCTCTTAATCTAAAAGAGGTGCATGGTTTTGGATAGGTGGAGAGAAGAAAATTTTGTTTCAAAATTGTTCAAATATATTCCTAACATTAAATTATTAATTGATTTAAATAATAGAGATTATTTAATGAACTTTTTTTCTTTAAATGTGGTGCATGGATTTTGAGAGGAAGAAAAAAATTCAAATATTCCATTTATTTAAATTAATTAATATGGTTGATGTTTGTGGAAAATATTAATTCAAATGAGTGAATCTTATTTAAATTCAAAAAGGGTTTAAAACAAATTTGAATCTAGAAAAGACTAGGATCTTTTCACTAGTCTAGATTCTTGATTTAAAATTTGAACCACCAATCTAGATATATCCTTAAGTGGCCGAATTTTGGAGGAGATTTTCTCCTTGGAAAAATGTTTCTAGGTTCAATGAATCTAGCCCTAAAGTTGTATGATCTTTTGGTTCAAAATTTATCCAGAAAAATAATTATTAATTATTTTTCAAGTAGGAATTAAATTTTGAAAAGGATTAGACTTCTATATAAAGACTAGGAATTCTTGAGAAACAAATTTTTGAGTATTTTACAAGAGAAAAACGTTTTTTGGAAGAGAGGAAAAACTAATTGTGGTTTCTTCTACTTCATAAAATTCGGCCATCTTATGAGAAAGAAAAAGAGAGAAAATTCCATTGAATCAAAACTATGAGGAAGGTTAAACCGAGTGAAAATTTTCATAGGAGGCTAACCGGTTCCTGTTTTGTAGTTTTGAAGATAGAAGTTGGATCATATTCTCAACAAGGAATATCGGAATTGAGAAGGAGGGATCTATACTTCGGAAAGCATTACCGGTCGCTTGGATACATAGAATGTGTGCCCACACACACTCTGAGACGTGGAACTCGAGAATAGTAGAGAAGACACGTTGGTCAAATGCTCTAGTGATTCCGGAATCCAAGAAATAAGGTACGCTTGATCATGTATTTAATTTATTGTTATATGCATCATGAGATTCTTTTCAAAACGGCATAAAAATTTTAAAACTTCCACTGTGCCATAACTCCGATATCGGATCCGTTTTTTCCAACAATTAGTATCAGAGACTACTCATGATTATGCATATAACATAAATTATTTGATCAAATAAATTTCTCTCTATGCATTAATGAAATATTTTAGAGAGTTGGCACTCTAGGTTTTATTTTGTGTATGTTAAATATATTATGAATGGATGTATGGATGAATGAATGCTTTATATTATTTTTATAATATATGATGCTTATTCAATTTTGCTGGTCATGATTCCATAGAGGTTAGAATTTGTATCTAGGTTTTTCAAGTGTAATAAATGCGGTCTATTATCACCACTAGGTCGTTCTTTCAATTCCTATAATTTTTGTAAGCCGGAAACGGCATAGGAATTTTTTTGTAAAATTCGGGATACAATGGATTCGAGGAGATTGAAGATGAACGAAGGTATGGAAATTTTCAAAGGATGTGATTTTATTTTTTTTGTTATATTTAATTAAAAAACATTTTTTTATTAAAAAAAATCACAGAATCTTTATGAAAATTTAATTTTCCAATGATATGTGATCTTGATAATTTGAAAATCAAAATTGAAAATTTAAACTTAAATTTAATGGATAGTATTATGAATTTTAAAATTTTGAGATTTAAATTTCAAATTTCAAATTTCAAATTTTTTTTTAATTTTAAAATTTAATAAACCGGATTTTTTATTTAAATTTTGATATTTTGTAATTTTGATTAAAATTAAAAATCACATATAATCTTTTTTGAAATTTGAATTTTAAATTTAAATTGAAAAAGATGTGACATTGGAGAAGGAAGACACATTGAAGAAGGATACAAGGCATAGATCTACAAATGAAGGCCGATATATGTTTCGATTAATTTTTGTAAATTTTGTAATTTTCTTTTCTCTAGGATGGAATCATGATCCACGGCTATTTACATATTTTGTAAACCATGGATGATGTGTTGCTAGATTAATATGTTATACTATTTCATGATGTATTGATAACATGCCATATAGATTAGGTAGTGCCACTCAATAAATATTGTTTATGCATGAAAAACAAAATCCCTAATTTAAAAGATTGAGTGGGAGAAGGTTTTATATACTAAGACCTACGGCCTCCATCATTGGTCCAATAGTTACGCATGGTAGTGCCTACTACTCGGTTTTGACCCGGGAATTCCCTTCGGATAGGTATATTACCTAGAGCGCACACTTATTTGGATTTCCGAAAGGATAACAATTTTGGGCATATTTTATGTTTAGATCACCCCTCGGTGGCGGATATAAAATATGGATTCAAAATTGGAAACGATGATTATACACTCATACTACTTTATTTATTAATCCTCCCTCGAGGCTTTGATATGTAAAGTAGTGGCCAAATAAACGATAGTTAGTATATATTTATTGGAGTTTGCTCCATGGACGAATATGTATTAATCGGAAGGGATCCGTATTCTTGGCTAGTTATTCTATGACTGCCCCTCGGTAGCTTAGAAAGCAGAAGCTAGGAATTATCGTTGTAAGGTATGTGTTTTAAGGGTTTTACACATAAACATTTAGATTGCATACAGATCTCTATGTTTTATTACAAAACCAAATTTTTATAAATTGATAAGATATTTGCTCGTACTTATTACATGTTTTCTTATTATAGATCAAAATGTCGAGCCCTTTATCTGTGATACTTACACAAAACAAATTAACTGGCGAAAAATTTAATGACTGGAAAAGGAACTTGCTTATTGTCCTGAATTTTGAGAAACATAGTTTTGTCCTATCCCAACCCAGACCACCTATACCTGCGATCGATGCTCCTGATAGGGAATTTGTAGCGCTTGAGCACTGGAACAATTCCAACCTAAGTGCCATGTGATATATTCGGGCGAGCATGTCTAACGTGCTCCAGAAACAGCATGAGGAACATCAAACTGCTAGGCAGATCATGGATAACCTGGAGGAGATGTTTGGTGAACAAACTATCCAGGCTAAGACCGATGCTATCAAAGGTCTCATGAACTGCAGGCAGAAGGTTGGAACTCCCATCAAGGAGCACATGATGAAAGTCATGGCTTATTTGTCTGAGGCTCAGACAAATGGGGCTGAGATCGATACTGCAATTCAATTGGTGATGGTTTTCCAAACCTTATCCAAGGATTTCGATTTGTTTCAGGCATTTACAACTTTAACCGGAAGGAGATGTCTTTAACGGAATTGATGAAAGAGTTGCAAGCCTTTGAGAACATTTTTAAAGGTTCTGGATCTAAGGCTGAGGCAAATGTGGCTGAACCTAGTTCGCCTGCTCCTAATCCAAAAAAGAAAGAAGGAAAAGGGGAAGAACAAGGGAAATGCACCTGTTTCTAAGAAGTCTACCAAGACTATGAAGCGAAAGGTGGATCCCAAAAAGGTTAAGTGCTTTCACTGTGGGAAGAAAGGACATTTCAAGAAGGATTGCCGAGAATACCTGGCTTTGAAAAAGCAGAAAGGTAATTTAATGTCCTGTATCTTGAGGGTTGTTTAGTGGAAGAATCTAAGGACAATTGGGTTATAGATTCTGGAGCCACTAACCATGTTTGTATTTCTCAACAGGGTTCAAGGTAACGAGAAGTCTGCGTGAGGAGAACTTCACGTTAAGAACCGGTGATGGGACATTGGTGCGAGCTGAAGCAGTGGGAGAAGAGCATCTTTATTTTGATGAATTTAGGTTTATTGTTTTGAGACATTGTTTTTATGTTCCTAGTTTTAAGAGGAACCTAATTTCGGTAGCTTGTTTGATTAAAGATTCTTATTCAGTTTCCTTTAATAATAAAGTTGTTATTAGGAAAAACAATTCTCTTATCTGTAATGGATAGATGCATGGAAATTTTATTTTATCAAACCTAAGATGCACTCACTGCTTGATACAGAATTGGAAAGAACTCTAAAGACATAAGTCTTCTACTCTAACAAATCATTGCATTTACGACTTGGTCACATAAGCCTTAACAGAATTCAAAGGATGGTAAAGGAGGAAAGCTTGACTTATATGAGGTTGAACCTTGGCCACAATGTGAATCCTGTTTGGAGGGCAAGATGACTAAACGGCACTTTGCTGCTAAGGATAGTCGTGCCGAGGAACTTTTAGAACTTGTGCATACGGATGTTTGTGGTCCCATGAACATAGAAGCACGTGGTGGGTATGAGTATTATATCACTTTTATTGATGATTACTCAAGGTATGGATATGTCTATTTGATGACCCGCAAAAGTGAAGCCTTTGACAAGTTCAAAGAATTTCGGGCTGAAGCGGAGAAACAATTAGGAAACTCCATTAAGACACTTCGATCGGATCGAGGTGGGAATACCTATCGGATGAGTTCTTAGGATATTTGATAGAGAATGGGATACAATCCCAATTAACTGCACCTGGTACTCCTCAACAGGATGGTGTAGCTAAGAGAAGAAATGGACCCTATTAGATATGGTCGGTCTATGATGAGTTATTCCACATTACCTTTGTCATTTTGGGGGCACGCCATACAAACTGCATGCTATCTTCTGAATAACGTTCCCTCCAAATCGGTTCCTAAAACTCCTTACGAGTTATGGACGAGTAGGAAACCTAATTTGAATCATATTCGAATTTGGGGTTGTCCGGCACATGTCCTGGATAAGGAAGCGAAGAAGTTGGAGTCACGATAGAAGTGTGCTTGTTTGTTGGCTATCCAAAAGGGACAAAGGTGCTCTGTTCTATAATCTGAAGTAAAATAAAGTCTTCGTTTCTACACATGCAACATTCGTAGAGGAAAGTTATATGGAAGACTTTAAACTCGTAGCAAAGTAGTGCTTGAGGAGATGACTTCGGGTTTAGAAATTCCTAAAGTCACAAAAACCCAGTGGAAAAACCACTAGAGAATCAACAACCACGGGAGCTTCGTCGTAGTGGGAGGATTATCAGGGAACCTGAAAGATACATGTTCAATGGTGAAGTTTTTGAAGCAGAATCCATAGAACATGTTGATGATCCGGCTACGTACAAAGAAGCTATGGAGGATGTTGATTCTAGTCTTTGGCAAAAGGCTATGAACACCGAGATGGAATATATGGATTCCAATAGGGTCTGGAAACTTGTAGACTTACCCCAAGGCATAAAACCGATTGGGTATAAGTGGGTATACAAGAGGAAGAGAGGTGTGGATGGGAAAGTGGAAACTTTCAATGCAAGACTTGTAGCAAAGGGCTATACGCAAAAGAAGGAATCGACTATGAAGAAACCTTCTCGCCTATAGCCATGCTCAAGTCAATCCGCATTCTTTTATCCATTGCGGCTGCTCTCGATTATGAGATCTGGCAAATGGATGTCAAGATAGCTTTCTTGAATGGCTCTCTTGAGGAAGATATCTATATGATATAACCAGACGGGTTCAAGGTAAAGGGCCAAGAAGACAAGGTGTGCAAGTTGCTTAAATCCATTTATGGATTAAAGCAAGCATCTCGTTCTTGGAATATTAGGTTTGATCAAGCAATCAAAACCTATGGATTCGAACAAACATTGATGAACCATGTGTTTATAAATGTATCAAGAACGTGAAAGTGGTTTTCCTAGTATTTATGTGGATGATATATTGTTTATTGGAAATGATATGGCAATGTTATCATCTGTCAAAGTTTGGTTAGCCAAACAGTTTGACATGAAGGACTTAGGAGAAGCTAGTTATGTTCTTGGAATTCAACTCTATAGAGATAGAAAGAACAAAACGATAGCACTCTCCCAAGCTTCATACATTGATAAAGTACTTAAAAAGTTTTCTATGAAAGATTCCAAGAAAGGTGCCCAATCTTTCAGGATTGGAATCAAGCTTTCTAGAGATGACTGTCCCAAGACATCGGAAGAAATGGAGCGTATGAAAAATGTACCTTATGCATCTGCGGTAGGTAGTCTTATATACGCTATGTTATGCACAAGGCCTGACATTTGTTTTGCAGTTGGTATGGTAAGTCGATATCAGTCGAATCCAGGACCGAACCATTGGGCTGCGGTCAAGCATGTAATCAAGTATCTACAGAGAACGAGGGATTATATGCTAGTGTATTCCGGTCAGGACCTTGTTCCTATAGGATACACAGATTATGATTTTCAATCAGATCAGGATTCAAGAAATTGACTTCAGGTTCTGTCTTTACCCTTGGAGGTGGTGCCGTTGTGTGGAGGAGTATTAAGCAATCTTGCATTGCTGACTCGACCATGGAAGCCGAGTATGTGGCAGCCAGTGAGGCATCAAAGGAAGCGGTATGGCTCCGCAGGTTCCTTAGTGACCTTGAGGTCGTTCCTGGTATGGATAAAGCTATAGTGCTCTACCGTGACAACAGTGCAGTAGTAGCTAATACCAAGGATCCTAGGTATCATAAGAGGAGTAAGCACATTGACAGAAAATATCACATCATCAGAGGCTTTGTTGAGAGTGGAAATGTGACGGTTTGCAAAATCACATCAGAGGACAATCTTGCCGACCCGTTCACGAAGACTTTGGTGGCCAGAAGATTCGAGAATACGTCGAAGGCATGGGGATGCGTAATATGTCACATTTACTCGCTTAGGGCAAGTGGGAGATTGTTGGGATCTAAATGTGCCCTAAGGATAGAAAATCAATATTAGGGATTTTCTGTAAATATGACATTTTGATATTAATAAGAGGAGGTTATTCATGTTTAATAAGTTGTGTCCTATTTACTTTCATTTGTTGATTGTATGTTTGAGCAAACATAAAATACTCCTTGACTGTTGGTAATATATCAGATTACCATATGTGTATGGGGTATACATAGAAGACATGGTAATTTGATAACAGTCAAATAAATAGTCCGCAATCGATGGAATGAGATTTGGGGATCTTATTCATGATAAGATTGTACAGGTTGTCTACTTCCTTGGAGGGATGGTTTGTCTTGACTATCGGATTGGTTCCGAGTGGAAACTTTAATGTATACCAGTATTGAGGTATGACAGTGGAACTTAAGCGTTAATTGATTCGGTTTAATAATTCCGTTTATAAGAATCAATGAATCTTTGATTATCATCCTGTATTAATCTTAATCCTGAAATGATTACTTGAGTTCGTATCCATGATTTGTGTACTTTAATGTACTACAGGTGAGACACTGTTAATTTATGGTCAATATACTTGTGTTTTGGGTACATGACTTATGGATAGAGAAATCAAGATTCATAGATATGGAATCCATAGCTATCTAACGATAGTACATGTTATCTACTTAAAGGTATTATTGGGGATTGAAAGATAGTATAACAAGATCTTGGCCATCGGTTTATTTTGTGTTCTCTGATGGTTTACCAATTGTATGGTTTTAGAATTGGTGGTTCTTTCAATGGAGAATAATGAAACTTTAAGTTAAAATGATTGAATAGGTAAAACGGAAAAAGTCCTTAATTCAATCATGGATAATATATGGGGATTAAGCAAGCGATGAATAAATCATGGAAGAAGCACTACGTGAGAGAGCTTTCGTAATACGGTATGTAAACAGGAGTTCAGCTTCAAACTTTTAGTGGAATAGTTTTGAAGTTGATAATTGATGAATAATTAATCTGGGATTAATTTTTCACAATTATAGGAGCCTCTTTACATATTTCCATCGGGTCCCTCTACTAGCTCATATAGTTCCATATAGCGTCTCGGGACTTGTTCCTAATGAGATCGGTAAATTTAAATGGAATTCTGTAATTTCTATTAAGACATGTACTCTCTAACATGCAATCCGGAAAAGGATTGGACATGTAGGATTAGTGTAGACAAATAACATGATTTGTCAACATGTGATTGGTTAATTTGAATTTTGGAAATAAGATTGTGTTTGAATTATTTAATTTTGGAAAACAAATTTTTCTCTCCTAATCTAAAAAGGTGCATGGTTTTGGATAGTGGAGAGAAGAAATTTTGTTTCAAATTGTTCAAATCTATTCCTAACATTAAATTATTAATTGATTTAAATAATGGAGATTATTTGATGAATTATTTTTTCTTTAAATGTGGTGCACGGATTTTGAGAGGAAGAATAAATTCAAATATTCCATTTATTTAAATTAATTAATATGGTTGATGTTTGTGGAAAATATTAATTCAAATGAGTGAATCTTATTTAAATTCAAAAGGGTTAAAAGAAATTTGAATCTAGAAAGGACTAGGATCTTTTCACTAGTCTAGATTCTTGATTTAAAATTTGAACCACCAATCTAGATATATCCTTAAGTGGCCGACTTTTGGAGGAGATTTTCTCCTTGGAAAATGTTTCTAGGTTCAATGAATCTAGCCCTAAAGTTGTATGATTTTTTGGTTCAAAATTTATCCAGAAAAATAATTATGATTATTTTCAAGTAGGAATTAAATTTTGAAAAGGATTAGACTTCTATATAAAGGCTAGGAATTCTTGAGAAAATTTTGGTATTTTACAGAGAAAAACGTTTTTTGGAAGAGAGAAAACTAATTTGGTTTCTTCTACTTCATAAAATTCGGCCATCTTGTGAGAAAGAAAAAGAGAGAAAATTCCATTGAATAAAACTGTGAGGAAGGTTAAACCGAGTGATAATTTCATAGGAAGTTAACCGGTTCCTGTTTGTAGTTTTGAAGATAGAAGTTGGATCAATTCTCAACGAGGAACATCGAAATTGAGAAGGAGGATCTAGACTTCAGAAGCATTACCAGGTCGCTTGATTCATAGAACGTGTGCCCATACACACTCTGAGACGTGGAACTCGAGAATAGTAGAGAAGACACGTTGGTCAAACGCTCTAGTGATTCCGAAATCCGAGAAAATAAGGTACGCTTGATCATGTATTTTTTATTGTTTATATGTATCATAGATTCTTTCAAACGGCATAAAAATTTAAAACTTCCGCTGCGCCCGTAACTCCGATATCGATCCGTTTTTTCCAACAATATAATCATTCGTGTAGGAAATTTTTTTTTAAGACACATTACACGACAGTTCTCGAAAGAATCGTTGCCCTAGGGACCGTCGTGTAATAAAAAATATTTTTTATTTTATTATTTTTTTTGTCTCCGGGGGATTACACGACGGTTCCTAAGAACCGTCGTGTAATCTTCAGATTACATGACGGTTCCTAAGAACCGTCATGTAATCTTCAGATTACATGATGGTTTAAACAAAATCGTCGTGTAAACCTCCGTTTACATGATGGTGTTGTGAAACCGTCGTGTAATCTCCGTCGTGTAATCTAACTTTTATAGTAGTGTTATTTAGCACGAATCGTCGCAATTGTCTCATTTAATGATGGCAAATCCTCTTTTCCTAAGATCTGCACCCTCACAGCATCAAACTCAATATTGAGTCCGGCAAGAAAGTCATAGATGCGATCCTTTTCAACAAACCTCTTAAACATCACTGCACCGCAGCTCAATACACTGGTAGTGGTTTATTTCTTGCCATAATCCCTGCAAGAGATTAGAATACTCCGTGACCGTACGAGTTCCTTGCTTGGTCGCAGAGATTTTTGTCTTTATCTCATAGATTTGTGTAGCATAAGG
>CM046373.1:2920602-2995714 GCA_025413025.1 Ficus hispida | reverse complement strand
AAAAAAACCATCGTCGTAAATTCGAAAAAAACGGAGCTGAAAAGCAACAAAAAACCCGTCGTGGAAGGACGAGATTCCACGACAGTTTTAAAACCCTCATGGAAGCTCCTAGATTCCACGACGGTTAACAAAAATCGTCGTGGAAACTCAGAGCTTCCATGACGGTTCACAAAAACCGTCGTGGAAGCTCCGTGCTTCCATGACTGTCTTTTGACGTCATAATTGGTCCCAAGCACGCTGGCGCGCTCTGGCCGCTCGGGCGAGTGCCTGGCTCGGGCAGGAAGGAGGCAGGGCATTCCACGATGGTCTTTTGACCGTCGTGGTTGGTCCCCAAGTGCGCAACCGCGCGCCTGGTCTGCTTGGGCACGCGTGCCTGGGCCGCGTAGGCGCGCGGCTGGCTCAGCAGGAAGGCGGTCGCCCAGGCGCGCGCCTGCACGCTTCTTTAACATCCTTCCATGACGGTCAAAAGACCATCGTGGTAACTTTTTATACCACGACGGTTTTTAAAAAAACCATCGTCGTATTCGTTCTGTAAAATTTTAAAAATAACCCCGGAAGCGTGCACGCTTGCGTGTTGTCCAAATTTTGCATCCTATATATATAAAATCAATGCAAGACCTTATTTCATACACTTTCTCTCTCTAATTTTCGGTACATCTCTCCCCTCTCTCCCTCTTTGCTTGCCTTACGTTCTTCATTTACAACGGAATTTTCGGCCTCACATACTCCATTCTTTCTCAAATTTTTGGTAATTTACTCAACTTTCTCTCTCAAATTTTCAGCAACTCCACTTTCTTCCTCTTTGTTTGCCTTGCACCTCCATTTTCTCTCAAATTTCGACAACTCCACTTTCTCCCTCTTTGTTTAAGAACCGTCGTGGTTGCACGGCTACCAAGACGGTTTAAAAAGGTAGCACGGCTACCACGACGGTTACAAAATCGTCGTCGTAGCCGTGCTACCACGACGGTTCTAAGACCGTCATGTAATCCGAGATACCACGACGGTTCTAAAACCGTCGTGGAATCCATATATTTACCACGACTGTGATTTCACGATGGTTTTTAAACTGTCGTGGAAGTGTTACCATGACAGTTTTTAACCATCGAGGAATCTGGTTTCTGTAGTAGTGTTATACTAGTAAAAACTGTGGATTACACGACGGTTTTTTACCGACGTGTAAAGTTTACATGACGGTTCCACAACCGTCGTGTAATCCAGCATCGTGGAAGAAAGAACCGTCATGGTATCTCAATGTTACCCGACGGTTAAACCGTCGTCTAAATAACTAATACAGTTGCAGAGAGTGGTAAATTGCCTACATTACACAACGGTTTTGAGCCAAACCCATCATGTAATGTTGAATATTACATGACAGTTCCGACTCTAAACGGTCGTGTAATATATATGTTGGGATCTAAATGTGCCTAAGGATAGAAAATCAATATTAGGGATTTCTGTAAATATGACATTTTGATATTAATAAGAGGAGGTTATTCATGTTTAATAAGTCGTGTCCTATTTACTTTCATTTATTGATTGTATGTTTGAGCAAACATAAAATACCCCTTGACTGTTGGTAATATATCAGATTACCATATGTGTACGGGGTATACATAGAAGACATGGTAATTTAATAACAGTCAAAATAAATAGTCCGCAATCGATGGAATGAGATTTGGGGATCTTATTCATGATAAGATTGTACAGGTTATCTACTTCCTTGGAGGGATGGTTTGTCTTGACATCAGATTGATTCCGAGTGGAAACTTTAATGTATACCAGTATTGAGGTATGACATTGGACTGGACCTAAAGCGTTAATTGATTCGGTTTAATAATTCCGTTTATAAGAATCAATGAAGCTTTGATTATCATCCTGTATTAATCTTAATCCTGAATGATTACTTGAGTTCGTATCCATGATTTGTGTACTTTAATGCACTACAAGTGAGACACTGTTAATTTATAGTCAATATACTTGTGTTTTGGGTGCATGACTTATGGATAAAGAAATCAAGATTCATAGATATGGAATCTATAGCTATCTTAACGATAGTACATGTTATCTACTTAAAAGCATTATTCAGGGATTGAAAGATAGTATAACAAGATCTTGGCCATCGGTTTACTTTGTGTTCTCTGATGGTTTACCAATTGTATGATTTTATAATTGGTGGTTCTTTCAATGGAGAATAATGGAACTTTAAGTTAAAATGATTGAATAGGTAAAACGGAAAAAGTCCTTAATTCAATCATGGATAACATATGGGGATTAAGCAAGCAATGAATAAATCATGGAAGAAGCACTGCGTGAGAGAGCTTTCGTAATATGGTATGTAAACAGGAGTTCAGCTTCAAACTTTTAGTGGAATAGTTTTGAAGTTGATAATTGATGAATAATTAATATGGGATTAATTTTTCACAATTATAGGAGCCTCTTTACATATTTCCATCGGGTCCCTCTACTAGCTCATATAGTTCTATATAGCGTCTCGGGATTTGTTCCTAATGAGATCGGTAAATTTAAATGGAATTTTGTAATGTCTATTAAGACATGTACTCTCTAACATGTAATCCGGAAAAGGATTAGACATGTAGGATTATTGTAGACAAATAACATGATTTGTCAACATGTGATTGGTTAATTTGAATTTTGGAAATAAGATTGTGTATGAATTATTTAATTTTAGAAAACAAATTTTTCTCTCTTAATCTAAAAGAGGTGCATGGTTTTGGATAGGTGGAGAGAAGAAAATTTTGTTTCAAAATTGTTCAAATATATTCCTAACATTAAATTATTAATTGATTTAAATAATAGAGATTATTTAATGAACTTTTTTTCTTTAAATGTGGTGCATGGATTTTGAGAGGAAGAAAAAAATTCAAATATTCCATTTATTTAAATTAATTAATATGGTTGATGTTTGTGGAAAATATTAATTCAAATGAGTGAATCTTATTTAAATTCAAAAAGGGTTTAAAACAAATTTGAATCTAGAAAAGACTAGGATCTTTTCACTAGTCTAGATTCTTGATTTAAAATTTGAACCACCAATCTAGATATATCCTTAAGTGGCCGAATTTTGGAGGAGATTTTCTCCTTGGAAAAATGTTTCTAGGTTCAATGAATCTAGCCCTAAAGTTGTATGATCTTTTGGTTCAAAATTTATCCAGAAAAATAATTATTAATTATTTTTCAAGTAGGAATTAAATTTTGAAAATGATTAGACTTCTATATAAAGACTAGGAATTCTTGAGAAACAAATTTTTGAGTATTTTACAAGAGAAAAACGTTTTTGGAAGAGAGGAAAAACTAATTGTGGTTTCTTCTACTTCATAAAATTCGGCCATCTTATGAGAAAGAAAAAGAGAGAAAATTCCATTGAATCAAAACTATGAGGAAGGTTAAACCGAGTGAAAATTTTCATAGGAGGCTAACCGGTTCCTGTTTTGTAGTTTTGAAGATAGAAGTTGGATCATATTCTCAACAAGGAATATCGGAATTGAGAAGGAGGGATCTATACTTCGGAAAGCATTACCGGTCGCTTGGATACATAGAATGTGTGCCCACACACACTCTGAGACGTGGAACTCGAGAATAGTAGAGAAGACACGTTGGTCAAATGCTCTAGTGATTCCGGAATCCAAGAAATAAGGTACGCTTGATCATGTATTTAATTTATTGTTATATGCATCATGAGATTCTTTTCAAAACGGCATAAAAATTTTAAAAACTTCCACTGTGCCATAACTCCGATATCGGATCCGTTTTTTCCAACAATTAGTATCAGAGACTACTCATGATTATGCATATAACATAAATTATTTGATCAAATAAATTTCTCTCTATGCATTAATGAAATATTTTAGAGAGTTGGCACTCTAGGTTTTATTTTGTGTATGTTAAATATATTATGAATGGATGTATGGATGAATGAATGCTTTATATTATTTTTATAATATATGATGCTTATTCAATTTTGCTGGTCATGATTCCATAGAGGTTAGAATTTGTATCTAGGTTTTTCAAGTGTAATAAATGCGGTCTATTATCACCACTAGGTCGTTCTTTCAATTCCTATAATTTTTGTAAGCCGGAAACGGCATAGGAATTTTTTGTAAAATTCGGGATACAATGGATTCGAGGAGATTGAAGATGAACGAAGGTATGGAAATTTTCAAAGGATGTGATTTTATTTTTTTTGTTATATTTAATTAAAAAACATTTTTTTATTAAAAAAAATCACAGAATCTTTATGAAAATTTAATTTTCCAATGATATGTGATCTTGATAATTTGAAAATCAAAATTGAAAATTTAAACTTAAATTTAATGGATAGTATTATGAATTTTAAAATTTTGAGATTTAAATTTCAAATTTCAAATTTCAAATTTTTTTTTAATTTTAAAATTTAATAAACCGGATTTTTTATTTAAATTTTGATATTTTGTAATTTTGATTAAAATTAAAAATCACATATAATCTTTTTTGAAATTTGAATTTTAAATTTAAATTGAAAAAGATGTGACATTGGAGAAGGAAGACACATTGAAGAAGGATACAAGGCATAGATCTACAAATGAAGGCCGATATATGTTTCGATTAATTTTTGTAAATTTTGTAATTTTCTTTTCTCTAGGATGGAATCATGATCCACGGCTATTTACATATTTTGTAAACCATGGATGATGTGTTGCTAGATTAATATGTTATACTATTTCGTGATGTATTGATAACATGCCATATAGATTAGGTAGTGCCACTCAATAAATATTGTTTATGCATGAAAAACAAAATCCCTAATTTAAAAGATTGAGTGGGAGAAGGTTTTATATACTAAGACCTACGGCCTCCATCATTGGTCCAATAGTTACGCATGGTAGTGCCTACTACTCGGTTTTGACCCGGGAATTCCCTTCGGATAGGTATATTACCTAGAGCGCACACTTATTTGGATTTCCGAAAGGATAACAATTTTGGGCATATTTTATGTTTAAGATCACCCCTCGGTGGCGGATATAAAATATGGATTCAAAATTGGAAACGATGATTATACACTCATACTACTTTATTTATTAATCCTCCCTCGAGGCTTTGATATGTAAAGTAGTGGCCAAATAAACGATAGTTAGTATATATTTATTGGAGTTTGCTCCATGGACGAATATGTATTAATCGGAAGGGATCCGTATTCTTGGCTAGTTATTCTATGACTGCCCCTCGGTAGCTTAGAAAGCAGAAGCTAGGAATTATCGTTGTAAGGTATGTGTTTTAAGGGTTTTACACATAAACATTTAGATTGCATACAGATCTCTATGTTTTATTACAAAACCAAATTTTTATAAATTGATAAGATATTTGCTCGTACTTATTACATGTTTTCTTATTATAGATCAAAATGTCGAGCCCTTTATCTGTGATACTTACACAAAACAAATTAACTGGCGAAAAATTTAATGACTGGAAAAGGAACTTGCTTATTGTCCTGAATTTTGAGAAACATAGTTTTGTCCTATCCCAACCCAGACCACCTATACCTGCGATCGATGCTCCTGATAGGGAATTTGTAGCGCTTGAGCACTGGAACAATTCCAACCTAAGTGCCATGTGATATATTCGGGCGAGCATGTCTAACGTGCTCCAGAAACAGCATGAGGAACATCAAACTGCTAGGCAGATCATGGATAACCTGGAGGAGATGTTTGGTGAACAAACTATCCAGGCTAAGACCGATGCTATCAAAGGTCTCATGAACTGCAGGCAGAAGGTTGGAACTCCCATCAAGGAGCACATGATGAAAGTCATGGCTTATTTGTCTGAGGCTCAGACAAATGGGGCTGAGATCGATACTGCAATTCAATTGGTGATGGTTTTCCAAACCTTATCCAAGGATTTCGATTTGTTTCAGGCATTTTACAACTTTAACCGGAAGGAGATGTCTTTAACGGAATTGATGAAAGAGTTGCAAGCCTTTGAGAACATTTTTAAAGGTTCTGGATCTAAGGCTGAGGCAAATGTGGCTGAACCTAGTTCGCCTGCTCCTAATCCAAAAAAGAAAGAAGGAAAAGGGGAAGAACAAGGGAAATGCACCTGTTTCTAAGAAGTCTACCAAGACTATGAAGCGAAAGGTGGATCCCAAAAAGGTTAAGTGCTTTCACTGTGGGAAGAAAGGACATTTCAAGAAGGATTGCCGAGAATACCTGGCTTTGAAAAAGCAGAAAGGTAATTTTAATGTCCTGTATCTTGAGGGTTGTTTAGTGGAAGAATCTAAGGACAATTGGGTTATAGATTCTGGAGCCACTAACCATGTTTGTATTTCTCAACAGGGGTTCAAGGTAACGAGAAGTCTGCGTGAGGAGAACTTCACGTTAAGAACCGGTGATGGGACATTGGTGCGAGCTGAAGCAGTGGGAGAAGAGCATCTTTATTTTGATGAATTTAGGTTTATTGTTTTGAGACATTGTTTTTATGTTCCTAGTTTTAAGAGGAACCTAATTTCGGTAGCTTGTTTGATTAAAGATTCTTATTCAGTTTCCTTTAATAATAAAGTTGTTATTAGGAAAAACAATTCTCTTATCTGTAATGGATAGATGCATGGAAATTTTTATTTTATCAAACCTAAGATGCACTCACTGCTTGATACAGAATTGGAAAGGAACTCTTAAAGACATAAGTCTTCTTACTCTAACAAATCATATCTGCATTTACGACTTGGTCACATAAGCCTTAACAGAATTCAAAGGATGGTAAAGGAGGAAAGTCTTGACTTATATGAGGTTGAACCTTGGCCACAATGTGAATCCTGTTTGGAGGGCAAGATGACTAAACGGCACTTTGCTGCTAAGGATAGTCGTGCCGAGGAACTTTTAGAACTTGTGCATACGGATGTTTGTGGTCCCATGAACATAGAAGCACGTGGTGGGTATGAGTATTATATCACTTTTATTGATGATTACTCAAGGTATGGATATGTCTATTTGATGACCCGCAAAAGTGAAGCCTTTGACAAGTTCAAAGAATTTCGGGCTGAAGCGGAGAAACAATTAGGAAACTCCATTAAGACACTTCGATCGGATCGAGGTAGGGAATACCTATCGGATGAGTTCTTAGGATATTTGATAGAGAATGGGATACAATCCCAATTAACTGCACCTGGTACTCCTCAACAGGATGGTGTAGCTAAGAGAAGAAATTGGACCCTATTAGATATGGTTCGGTCTATGATGAGTTATTCCACATTACCTTTGTCATTTTGGGGGCACGCCATACAAACTGCATGCTATCTTCTGAATAACGTTCCCTCCAAATCGGTTCCTAAAACTCCTTACGAGTTATGGACGAGTAGGAAACCTAATTTGAATCATATTCGAATTTGGGGTTGTCCGGCACATGTCCTGGATAAGGAAGCGAAGAAGTTGGAGTCACGATAAGAAGTGTGCTTGTTTGTTGGCTATCCAAAAGGGACAAAAGGTGCTCTGTTCTATAATCTGAAGTAAAATAAAGTCTTCGTTTCTACACATGCAACATTCGTAGAGGAAAGTTATATGGAAGACTTTAAATCTCGTAGCAAAGTAGTGCTTGAGGAGATGACTTCGGGTTTAGAAATTCCTAAAGTCACAAAAAACCCAGTGGAAAAACCACTAGAGAATCAACAACCACGGGAGCTTCGTCGTAGTGGGAGGATTATCAGGGAACCTGAAAGATACATGTTCAATGGTGAAGTTTTTGAAGCAGAATCCATAGAACATGTTGATGATCCGGCTACGTACAAAGAAGCTATGGAGGATGTTGATTCTAGTCTTTGGCAAAAGGCTATGAACACCGAGATGGAATATATGGATTCCAATAGGGTCTGGAAACTTGTAGACTTACCCCAAGGCATAAAACCGATTGGGTATAAGTGGGTATACAAGAGGAAGAGAGGTGTGGATGGGAAAGTGGAAACTTTCAATGCAAGACTTGTAGCAAAGGGCTATACGCATAAAGAAGGAATCGACTATGAAGAAACCTTCTCGCCTATAGCCATGCTCAAGTCAATCCGCATTCTTTTATCCATTGCGGCTGCTCTCGATTATGAGATCTGGCAAATGGATGTCAAGATAGCTTTCTTGAATGGCTCTCTTGAGGAAGATATCTATATGATATAACCAGACGGGTTCAAGGTAAAGGGCCAAGAAGACAAGGTGTGCAAGTTGCTTAAATCCATTTATGGATTAAAGCAAGCATCTCGTTCTTGGAATATTAGGTTTGATCAAGCAATCAAAACCTATGGATTCGAACAAAACATTGATGAACCATGTGTTTATAAATGTATCAAGAACGTGAAAGTGGTTTTCCTAGTATTTTATGTGGATGATATATTGTTTATTGGAAATGATATGGCAATGTTATCATCTGTCAAAGTTTGGTTAGCCAAACAGTTTGACATGAAGGACTTAGGAGAAGCTAGTTATGTTCTTGGAATTCAACTCTATAGAGATAGAAAGAACAAAACGATAGCACTCTCCCAAGCTTCATACATTGATAAAGTACTTAAAAAGTTTTCTATGAAAGATTCCAAGAAAGGTGCCCAATCTTTCAGGATTGGAATCAAGCTTTCTAGAGATGACTGTCCCAAGACATCGGAAGAAATGGAGCGTATGAAAAATGTACCTTATGCATCTGCGGTAGGTAGTCTTATATACGCTATGTTATGCACAAGGCCTGACATTTGTTTTGCAGTTGGTATGGTAAGTCGATATCAGTCGAATCCAGGACCGAACCATTGGGCTGCGGTCAAGCATGTAATCAAGTATCTACAGAGAACGAGGGATTATATGCTAGTGTATTCCGGTCAGGACCTTGTTCCTATAGGATACACAGATTATGATTTTCAATCAGATCAGGATTCAAGAAAATTGACTTCAGGTTCTGTCTTTACCCTTGGAGGTGGTGCCGTTGTGTGGAGGAGTATTAAGCAATCTTGCATTGCTGACTCGACCATGGAAGCCGAGTATGTGGCAGCCAGTGAGGCATCAAAGGAAGCGGTATGGCTCCGCAGGTTCCTTAGTGACCTTGAGGTCGTTCCTGGTATGGATAAAGCTATAGTGCTCTACCGTGACAACAGTGCAGTAGTAGCTAATACCAAGGATCCTAGGTATCATAAGAGGAGTAAGCACATTGACAGAAAATATCACATCATCAGAGGCTTTGTTGAGAGTGGAAATGTGACGGTTTGCAAAATCACATCAGAGGACAATCTTGCCGACCCGTTCACGAAGACTTTGGTGGCCAGAAGATTCGATGAATACGTCGAAGGCATGGGGATGCGTAATATGTCACATTTACTCGCTTAGGGCAAGTGGGAGATTGTTGGGATCTAAATGTGCCCTAAGGATAGAAAATCAATATTAGGGATTTTCTGTAAATATGACATTTTGATATTAATAAGAGGAGGTTATTCATGTTTAATAAGTTGTGTCCTATTTACTTTCATTTGTTGATTGTATGTTTGAGCAAACATAAAATACTCCTTGACTGTTGGTAATATATCAGATTACCATATGTGTATGGGGTATACATAGAAGACATGGTAATTTGATAACAGTCAAAATAAATAGTCCGCAATCGATGGAATGAGATTTGGGGATCTTATTCATGATAAGATTGTACAGGTTGTCTACTTCCTTGGAGGGATGGTTTGTCTTGACTATCGGATTGGTTCCGAGTGGAAACTTTAATGTATACCAGTATTGAGGTATGACAGTGGAAACTTTAAGCGTTAATTGATTCGGTTTAATAATTCCGTTTATAAGAATCAATGAATCTTTGATTATCATCCTGTATTAATCTTAATCCTGAAATGATTACTTGAGTTCGTATCCATGATTTGTGTACTTTAATGTACTACAGGTGAGACACTGTTAATTTATGGTCAATATACTTGTGTTTTGGGTACATGACTTATGGATAGAGAAATCAAGATTCATAGATATGGAATCCATAGCTATCTTAACGATAGTACATGTTATCTACTTAAAGGTATTATTTGGGGATTGAAAGATAGTATAACAAGATCTTGGCCATCGGTTTATTTTGTGTTCTCTGATGGTTTACCAATTGTATGGTTTTAGAATTGGTGGTTCTTTCAATGGAGAATAATGAAACTTTAAGTTAAAATGATTGAATAGGTAAAACGGAAAAAGTCCTTAATTCAATCATGGATAATATATGGGGATTAAGCAAGCGATGAATAAATCATGGAAGAAGCACTACGTGAGAGAGCTTTCGTAATACGGTATGTAAACAGGAGTTCAGCTTCAAACTTTTAGTGGAATAGTTTTGAAGTTGATAATTGATGAATAATTAATCTGGGATTAATTTTTCACAATTATAGGAGCCTCTTTACATATTTCCATCGGGTCCCTCTACTAGCTCATATAGTTCCATATAGCGTCTCGGGACTTGTTCCTAATGAGATCGGTAAATTTAAATGGAATTCTGTAATTTCTATTAAGACATGTACTCTCTAACATGCAATCCGGAAAAGGATTGGACATGTAGGATTAGTGTAGACAAATAACATGATTTGTCAACATGTGATTGGTTAATTTGAATTTTGGAAATAAGATTGTGTTTGAATTATTTAATTTTGGAAAACAAATTTTTCTCTCCTAATCTAAAAGAGGTGCATGGTTTTGGATAGGTGGAGAGAAGAAAATTTTGTTTCAAAATTGTTCAAATATATTCCTAACATTAAATTATTAATTGATTTAAATAATGGAGATTATTTGATGAATTATTTTTTCTTTAAATGTGGTGCACGGATTTTGAGAGGAAGAATAAATTCAAATATTCCATTTATTTAAATTAATTAATATGGTTGATGTTTGTGGAAAATATTAATTCAAATGAGTGAATCTTATTTAAATTCAAAAAGGGTTTAAAAGAAATTTGAATCTAGAAAGGACTAGGATCTTTTCACTAGTCTAGATTCTTGATTTAAAATTTGAACCACCAATCTAGATATATCCTTAAGTGGCCGACTTTTGGAGGAGATTTTCTCCTTGGAAAAATGTTTCTAGGTTCAATGAATCTAGCCCTAAAGTTGTATGATTTTTTGGTTCAAAATTTATCCAGAAAAATAATTAATGATTATTTTTCAAGTAGGAATTAAATTTTGAAAAGGATTAGACTTCTATATAAAGGCTAGGAATTCTTGAGAAACAAATTTTTGAGTATTTTACAAGAGAAAAACGTTTTTTGGAAGAGAGGAAAAACTAATTGTGGTTTCTTCTACTTCATAAAATTCGGCCATCTTGTGAGAAAGAAAAAGAGAGAAAATTCCATTGAATTAAAACTGTGAGGAAGGTTAAACCGAGTGATAATTTTCATAGGAAGTTAACCGGTTCCTGTTTTGTAGTTTTGAAGATAGAAGTTGGATCATATTCTCAACGAGGAACATCGAAATTGAGAAGGAGGGATCTAGACTTCAGAAAGCATTACCGGTCGCTTGGATTCATAGAACGTGTACCCATACACACTCTGAGACGTGGAACTCGAGAATAGTAGAGAAGACACGTTGGTCAAACGCTCTAGTGATTCCGAAATCCGAGAAATAAGGTACGCTTGATCATGTATTTAATTTATTGTTATATGTATCATGAGATTCTTTTCAAAACGGCATAAAAATTTTAAAAACTTCCGCTGCGCCGTAACTCCGATATTGGATCCGTTTTTTCCAACAATATAATCATTCGTGTAGGAAATTTTTTTTTAAGACACATTACACGACAGTTCTCGAAAGAATCGTTGCCCTAGGGACCGTCGTGTAATAAAAAAATATTTTTTATTTTATTATTTTTTTGTTCTCCGGGGATTACACGACGGTTCCTAAGAACCGTCGTGTAATCTTCAGATTACATGACGGTTCCTAAGAACCGTCATGTAATCTTCAGATTACATGATGGTTTAAACAAAATCGTCGTGTAAACCTCCGTTTACATGATGGTGTTGTGAAACCGTCGTGTAATCTCCGTCGTGTAATCTAACTTTTATAGTAGTGTTATTTAGCACGAATCGTCGCAATTGTCTCATTTAATGATGGCAAATCCTCTTTTCCTAAGATCTGCACCCTCACAGCATCAAACTCAATATTGAGTCCGGCAAGAAAGTCATAGATGCGATCCTTTTCAACAAACCTCTTAAACATCACTGCACCGCAGCTCAATACACTGGTAGTGGTTTATTTCTTGCCATAATCCCTGCAAGAGATTAGAATACTCCGTGACCGTACGAGTTCCTTGCTTGGTCGCAGAGATTTTTGTCTTTATCTCATAGATTTGTGTAGCATAAGGGACTTAGGAATACGTTTGTTTGACAGTATCCCATATTTCCTTGGCTGTTCCAAGAAACACACAAGTAATGCTGATTTTAGGGAGCATCAAATTCCACAACCAAGACATCAATAATGAGTCTTGTTCATCCCAAGTCTCAAAATTAGGGTCCCCTTTCTTAGGTCCTGTACCAAGCAAATGGCTTAATTTTCCTATTCCCTTCAATAAGTGCGAACCAACTGTGACCACTTCAGATAATTCCTTCCATTTAGTCGATATGCTGCCTGAATATTTAGTAATTCACCGATCAAAATTACTGTAGAACTCTCGGTTGAAGGCACGTTCGAGGCATGGCTGGTTTCTATGGTTTCCGACGTGATTGATGGGAAGAATTGCAATAAAGGGAGAAATAAAGGGACGGGGAAATCAGATGATAAAGAGATTTGTTTCTGAGGAACTATGATGATTTTCCAGAAACGAGCCAAAAGCTTTGATACCATGTCAGGAATGTTAAAAAACTGAAATTCACTCATGAAAAAATATTACATGTATAGTAAGCTTATAATACACGGCCAATAACCCACAAATAAAAAAACTACCCTAATTGAAATATACATCTAACTATACAACTAATCTAATCCTTAAAACTAAGGGATTGAACAAAATCTCCTATACTACACTCAGTTTCCTTTTTAAACCGTGTTTGACAATAAAAAAACATCATCATCATTCCTTCCCTTTCATTCTAAATCCTCTTAAGACATGAGATGGTTTCAAAATTCTCTTCAAGAAAATATGTCGCCGCAATCATATTATACCTACAAAGAAAGAACAGACGGAAAGATTGATGGTGCTACATACTTTTCCCGGTTCTGCATGCCTTAAGTGTGATGACAGCCACTCTGTTATCTTGCTCTGAGATGCAGTTTTCCATGGACCAAGTCATGGACTTGAGATGAGGTAAAATTGCCTATATATTAGTCGAAACCATCAATTTCGGTACAGCAACACATAAAATTTGCAAGCAATGAAAATAAAAACCAGCACACAAGTAGCTGCTCCCTAGTGTTCTAAACAAATAGATAATCAATTTGAAGTTGTAATCACTTGCCTTTTTCAAATTAGCTATTCCCCGTAACTTCTGATATCATAACAAAAGTTTGAGAAACTTTAAGTTCTTATCAGCCTCAAAGATTAAGTAGCTCATTACTTGACATAGACTACTTGTTAGCAACTATGGTAATAAAATGTATCTGAAAAAAAAAAAAAAAAAAAAAAAAAAAAAAAAAAAAAAAAACTATCGAGAAAAAACCAATTAAAGCCTCCTCCTACCAGGTTCTCAGAACGAGCAATACTGTTTTGAAGAGCTATGGGAGCCATTTGTGACACATTATTCTCTGAAATAATAGGTATGGTGTGTTGGAAAAACGGATCCGATATCAGAGTTATGGCGCAGTGGAAGTTTTAAAATTTTTATGTCAATTCAGAAAATAAGCTCATGATGTATATAATAATAAATTAAATACATGATCAAACGTACCTTGTTTCTCAGATTCCGTAATTCCTAGAACATTGGCCAATGTGTCTTCTCTATTATTTCCGAGTCCCCACGTCTCAGAGTGTGTATGGACATACGTGCTATGAATCCAAGCGACCGGTAATTCTTCCGAAGTCTAGATCCCACCTTCTCAATCCCGATGTACCTCATTGAGAATTCGATCTAGGTTCGTTCTTCAAAACTACAAAACAGAAACCGGTTAACCTTCTATGAAAATATCACTTGGCTTAACCTTCCTCACAGTTTTGATTCAATGAAAATTTCTCTCTTTTTCTCACACCCAAGAAGGATAAATTTTCTCAAGCACAAAAACCTAGTTTTTGCGATTTATCTCTCCCAAAAAAAAACGTCCCCTTTCTTTGAGTGTATGATAATGGTTGTTTTTTTTTTTTTTCAAGAATCCCTAGCCTTTATATAAGACTCCAATCCTTTTTCAAAAATATCTCCTACTTGAAAAATAATTAATAATTATTTTTCTGGATAATCTTTTGAACCAAAGGATCATTCAAATTTCAGGCTAGGTTCTTTAAACCTTATGGACGGTTTTTTGCTAGGAGAAACTCAAAAAATTCGTGCTCCACCTTATGTGGATATTGATTGATGGTTCAAATTTAAATCAAGAATCAAGACTAGTCAAAAAGTACTAATCCTATCTAGATTCAAACTCCTTTTAAACCTTTTAATTTAAATAAGATTTTCTTATTTGAATTTAAATAAATATTTTCCACAAACATTATCCATATTTAATTAATTTAAATAAATAGAATATTTTAAATTTCATTTTCATTAAAAAAATGTGCACCTTTCTTTAAGAAAAGAAAATCTATCAAATAAACTCTATTATTTAAATCAATTAATAATTTAATGTTTGTAATATATTTAAACAATTTTGAAACAAAATCTTATTCCCTCCATTCATTAAAAAATTGTTCCCTATTAATTATGAGAGAAAAATTTTGTTTTAAAAATTAAATAATTCAAACACAACCTTATTTTCAAAATTCAATTAACCAAAATAATTAACAAATAATTATTTTATTTATAACTAATCATATGTTTACAAATCACATTATTTGTTTACATTAATTTCACATGTCCATTCCTTTTTCGGAATTGCATGTTAGAGAGTATCATGTCATAATAGATATTATTAAATTCCCATTTAATTTACCGATCTCATTAGGAACAAATCCCGAGACGTTTCGTGGAACTATATGAGCTAGTAGAGGGACCCAATGGAAATATGTAAATAGGCTCATATAATTGTGAAAAATTAATCCCGGATTAATTATTCATCAATTATCAATTTCAGGACTATTCCACTAAAAGTCTGAAACTGAACTCCTGTTTACATACCGTATTACGAAAGCTCTCTAATGTAGTGCTTTTTCCATGATTCATTCATCGCTTGCTTAATCCCCATATGTTATCCATGATTGAATTAAGGACTTTTCCGTTTTACCTTTTCAATCATTTTAACTTAAAGTTTAATTATTCTCTATTGAAAGAACCACCAATTGTAAAGCCATACAATCGGTAAACCATCAGAGAACACAAAGTAAACCAATGGCCAAGATCTTTTTATATTTTCTTTCAATTCCCAAATAATACCTTTAAGTAGATAACATGTACTATCGTTAAAATAGCTATGGATTTCATATCTATGAATCTTGATTTCTCCATCCATAAGTCATATACCCAAAACACAAGTATATTGACCATCAATTATCAATGTATCAGCTATAGTGGATCAAAGTGCAAAAGTCATGGATGTGAACTCAAGTATTCATTCTAAGATTAACATTAATGCAGGATGATAATCAAAACACCATTGATTCTTATAAACGGAATTATTAAACAGAATCAATTAACACCTTAGGTCCAGTCCAATCTCATACCTCAATACTGGTATACATTAAAGTTTCTACTCGAAACCAATCCGATGGTCAAGACAAACTATCTCTTCAAGGAAGTAGACAACCTTTACAATCTTATCATAAATATGATCCCCAAATCTTATTCCATCGATTGCGGACCATTTATTTAGACTATTATCAAATTACCACGTTTTTTATGTATACCCCGTATACATATGGTAATCCGATATATTACCAACAGCCCAGAAGTATTTTATATTTGCTCAAAATAATCATACAATCAATAAATGAAAGTAAATATGACACAACTTATTAAATATGAATAACCTCTTTTTATTAATATCAAAATGTCATATTTACATAAAATCCCTATAATTGATTTTCTATCCTTATGGCACATATAGATCCCAACATGATGGCCCCGACTTCGTTATAATCTAATTGGCTAATAGGATCATCCTGGTAGGGCCATAGCGCTATGGTTACATTAGAAGATGGGGAAGCCATGAAAGTTGAAGGTGCACCCATTTTAACATGATAGGAAACGCTGGTCCTCGACAATGAACGCTGGGAGATTTACACATGAAGAATAAAACGAATGAAATGATCAGAAACTCAATATGCACATCTATAACAAAACAATATATATAATGTGTACAGTAGAATCTAGAGTTGAAAACAACCAAATGGACAAAAGGGCCAAAAGACAAAAACAAAGAGAGAATTTCTTCAAAGTGGAATTCCAGATTAACAACAATAAACCATTCAATGAAACAGAATTGCCATGTGTAAGCATTCGTTAACCGCGGTTCACCAATTGATAACATTTTGCTAAAATATTTTTTTACATCTTCATGTCATTTTATCGTAGGAATTTCATTCTGGATTTCAATGATTCACACAGATGTTCAAAGTCAGAGATTCGTTATAATACAAACACAGAATTGAACAGTCTTTGCAAGGTAAGAGAGATGAGAAGCTAACATGTTCTTTGGAGATATCCTCCTGCCACTGAGTCTGATACTTATGGAACAAAAGCAACAGAAGTTGCTGAAGATTAAGAGGCCAATCGTGTGGGACCAGCTTCAGAATCTCATCCTCAGTGAAGTTCTCGTAAGCGCATTTCCTAATAAGCGAGCGAAGGCACGCCAAAGCCTGTTCACCCACGTCAGAAAAGCACAAGACTTTCATTACAAACATACAAACGACGGAAAACCCACCAAGGAAAAACCCATTTCGTAGCAAAAAAACGATAGAGAGAGAGAGAGATACGGTACTGGGTCGAGGTCGGAGAGAGAGGGAAGATTGAGGAGAGACTGGAAGTGGGACTTGTCGTGGTGTCCGCGGAGAGCGGTCTTTCTGCTTTGCCAGAGAGTAGAAAGCAGTTGGTCGAGAACTTCTTCGGACTTAAACGCTTGAGAGCTTGTGCAATTGTAGGTATAGTGTGTCTTCTCCGACCCTCTTTGTTTTGTTTCTTCTTCTCTTGAGAAGAGCTTATTTGTTTTTGGTTGTCTCTGTTTTGGACGGATGGTCTGCTTCGACTCTTACGATTGTCCGAGTAATTCTTAGGAAGCATCATGGGTAGAAATGGGATTTAGCCATTTAGGCATACCCCACCGTCAAATTATAATTTTTTTTAAAATAAAAATTTGAAAACTCTTCCCTTTTAATTTTCGTAAGAGAAATTACAACAAATAAATTATATTTAAAAATAAATAACATACTTTAAAAACTTTTAAAATAAATAGCATATTTATGATAAATTGTTTATTTATGAAATTTTTTTAAGGTAATTTTATCATCAATATATTTTGTAAATAAATATTAATCATAAATTGTAAATATTTTATTTACATGAATATTTTTTTAAGGTAATTTTGTCTCGTCTATGCTTCGTAAATGCATCATTTACTGTGAATATGGTACTCTCTCTCTCACTCTCACTCTCCCGACTAGTGGAGTCGGTTTTATATTGACTAGAGAGTTGACCTTATATTGACTAGGGAATTGACCTAATATAGACTGGGGCATCGACTTCGTCTCTTGAGTCGATTTCTTGACTACTTTATCTGAGCTATATTTTAATAGGTTCTATCGTCTGGTTGTCCCGGAAATGATGTTGGTCGAATAGAAGTCAACATCTATTGACTCTGGCGTCAATCTTTCATTCAAATTGATGATGTTGTGAGTCATATATGTACTAATTCTTAATTTTCAGACAATCTAAGTTGATGTTGGGATATGTGCCCATAAACAAATGAGATGTACTATTTTGCTGATTTAATTTAAGAAAATTTTTCAATATTATTTTTGCATGCATATTGGGATGCTTTATAAATATCGAAAATCGTAGATTATTTAAATGTGACTTTAAATATTATATATATAATTGTTATATACAAGAGGATAATATTTAAAGTAAAATAATCTAAATTTTTCCGTAATTAAAAGTAAAGTTGGGATCGTTAATTTAAAATTACTAACACATTTCATTACATTCTAAATGAAATGATCTTATCCGGATTATTAATAATGAGATTTATTGGAATGAAAGCGTTTTATATAATTTGATTATATAGGACTGGAACACAATTAATTATGAATCTCTAATAATTTCCGTTGTTATATAGAGCATTCAAAATTAATCAATGATGGTCATATATGAATCGATTTTAATTATGAGTAATTAATAGACTCCTATTTATTGTATCATGTTTTTTGACATATCGAGTAATGACACAAATAAATAGTGTCAAATTCTTAGCATATTGAAAATATAATATAATAAGTAGCCGGGAATATTAATATATAAGATGAAATCCATTCGTTCGTAAAGAAATTAGATGGACGGTTCCCTTAAGTGTTGATTCGGGACTTGAATAATAATAGCGCTCAATTTATGATTAGATTATAAATACATTATTCATTAGAGAATCAATGGTACTTAAGGAGAAAGATATAATTAAAGAGGTTAACGGAATATACCTAGCTTTAATTATGAACCGTTTATGGAGGATTGATTTATATATAGTGACTATATCAATGGGCAATTTAAATCTTTAGAATATAATTAGTTTTATAATTTTAAGAGTGCAATTCCAAATTTTTAGTGGAATAATTTGAAATTAATAATTTTGATAATTTAATTAAGGTATTAATTAATTATCAAAATTATTGGAGCTTAAAATTATAAAGTCCATAGTTCCTCTCAACGGCTCCATTGAATCATATGAACATTATTTTATGTTGGGTTAATTTATTAATTTAGAATTGAGAATTCTACATTAATATTCACACAACAAATTAATTGGATTAATTTATATTTTTAAATAATATGATTATTTAAAATAAATTAAAAATAGTTTTAAATTAAAAATTATACAGTGTGGTAAGGACCACACCCTAGTTGTACACCACAGGGTGGTTCATGTTATATCTATAAAGTGTATGTAGAATTTTGAATTTTGAATTTTTGATACATGTGGAAAAGAAAAGATCAGTTATTTTATTTTGAATAGTTCAAAATTAAAATTTAAAAAAAAAAAGGGAAAGTAACTGATTAGATAATGGGAGAGAGATTTTCTCTCTCCTATATCAATCATACACGCCCACTATATGGAGGAAGTGGGCGTGTACATGCATGTCCACATGTTGAATTAATTAATTTAAAAAAAAGGAAGAGGAGTGTCAGCTATTTCTCTGTAATATTAAAAGAGAGTACATACGATGCATCTAAAAAAGAATGGGTACATATGATGTATCTAAAGAGAATAGGTACATACGATGTATCTAAAAAAGAGGAAGAGATATTAATTCCTTTTTGACAGGGAAAAAAAATATGAGTATTTTTTTGATCTGAGAGTTTCTTCTCCTCTTCTCCTTCACTTTGTCTCATGAGTTGAGAATGCAAAATGAATCAAAATTCAAGTGTGTGATCAAACCCAAATTCAGAAACGCCCACTCGTTTCCTGTTCATCATGATCTAGAGAACGCTGAGAAAGAACCGTTGGTGTTTCGAAGGATTTGGAGTTCTTAAGAAGATTTGTTCTTCCGAAGGATTAGGAGTTCTCAAGAAGATTGGTGTTTCCAAAGGATTTGGAGTACTCAAGAAGGTTCTTGAAGGAGTTCAAGAGTTTCGACCTAATTGGACAACGGTTAATCTCTAAACTTTCTTCTTAATTTATTTTGTTAAATTAATATAAGTATTGTCGCCGGAAAAATTTTGAGAAAATTTTTATTTGTGTGATTTGATCCGTATCATACTTCCACAGAAATTTTAAAAACTGGTTTTCGAAACCAACAATTGATACATATACAGTTGATGAGGAAATTATTTACCTACAAATCAAGTACTTTTGAGTTCAAATATTTGTAAGTTCTCAAGTGCTTTTGTTAGTTTAATGTGTTTTTATATGATCTTGTAGGATTTAAAAATAAAAAGAGGATTTAGATGAAAATGTAGTAAGATGGGATTTTTTGGAACTAATTAGAAAGAGTCGTGAGTAAAGGATACAAACCGAAGCATGCCGGATCAAAGAAGACCCAAAAAGAGGATCCCAAAGGCACCAAAAAGAAGAATTAGAGAAGCAAAAGTGAGCTGTAGGGCCCCAAAGAGGCATTGCAGAGCGTACCCTTCATTCCAGCTAGAAACGGCCTGGCTGCAGGCTATAGCGCGCCAAATAGGTGCTGCAGCGTGGCTGCCAGGCTAGAGGAAACCTGATTGCAGGCTGTAGCGGACGAAAGGCCCACTGCAGCCCACTCCCAACCAGTATATGTAACGCCCCGGCCATCTACGTAAGGCCGACTACATAAACGTGGGCCGTTACTTTACTTACTTAACTTACTTGCTAGATTCTAATACTCGAACTTCAGAAAATTACATAATAATTTTTTTTTCTAACACAACTTAATTAAACTTATCTATATGGGTAAACTCCATCTTGCCAACCCATTGCTTGTTAAGCCGATTAAAAGGTCACACACAACCTTTTAAACCGCACTTTTAAAACATCACAACTTAAATAAACTTAATCATACATGTACTAGTTCATAACTTAAAGAGTTTGTGGAAAATCTGTGTAGTGATATCCCACACCGCCCTTTACTTGCTGCATCGTCTCCAGTGCCCACCAAGTAAAGCTACAGGCATCTTACCTACGATATGAAATACAAATGAGCTTTCGCCCAGCAAGTACAAACATGATCTCACAAAAACACAACAGACATCGTGTAACTTATGTATGAACCAATTATGATCAATTATGTATCTTTTATGATCAATTGTGGACTTGAACTTATTATCTTGCTTAATATGTGAGTCCCTTGTGTACGTACCGATTGCGCGCATTCCACAGAAAGTTAAGGTTTGCAAGGTCCCTAACAATTCTAGGAATCATGAAACATAACCCTTCCGCATCAACAGAAGTTCTGAGAATTTTCTTGAATATACATGATCCTCCCGCATCAACAGGAGGTTGGTATGGCACTTTACTTGTCTTGGTTTAGTCTTAGTCTTGTATTTTCCAAGACTAAGAATCTTTAAGTGTGATCTTATTAGTCATGATGCACATGAGACATAAACATGGCATTACCATAAATCATGGCATAACTTGGCATATCATAGTATAACATGACATATCTTGACATAACATGGCATATCACATAACATATGGCATCATAGTAAAAACATGACATATACTTAAACATAGCATACGTGAAAACATGTCATACTTGAAAATAGTATTTACTATTTTCCATACTGAAGGTGAGGTTTGTACTTATCTCTTATGTACATCCTGAGTTTGTTGCTCCTACTGATCGCAATAACAGGTTAACTACCTGTTATAAATAACGACGTAAGATAAAAATCATCCTATCATACTCTTAACTATAACGTTAGATGTTGGCATCTTAACCAACATCCATGAGAAATCCCTAGTTATATGTCCCCCTTCACACACTCTAATAATATCATGTTCGGTTACTAAGTGTAACCCTAGGACACATATCTCAATAATAATCAAACAATATCCTGTTTGATTACTTAATAAACTTTGGGCTCAAGGCCCAATGGTATTTGGTATCCTATTAGATTACTATTAGTAACCCTAGGTATAAGCCTAAGTTATGTTTAACTTAAAAAGCCCATTAGGCTACAGAGGCCCAATGATTAAAATGGTATCCTATTTAGTTATCATAAGTAACCTTGAATCCAAAGTTTTATATAAAGTTCGTAACCCATTGGGTTACTATAACTTGGTCCACTTAATTTTTAGTAATCTTTCCGATTACTCTTTATCTTATTTCTATTATTACTAAACTGGGTTTGAGTAACCAATAAAAACTGTTTTGAGTAAAACTGTCTAAGTTCGGAAGTGTTTGTTGAAAACAGCCCCATAATTCTAGGTATTAGTGCATGTGCAGGAATTGCTTGTGCATGCACTGTTTTGAAAATCCTGTGCAGGAATTTCCTACTTCCTGCCCAGTTTTTTTAAGATTCAGTTTTATTTTAAAATCTGTTTGGATTTTGAACAAGTTTTCTTCACGAAAGTTTTAGATATTGAAAACTCCTACAACTTTTGTGTTTTGCTCAAAATCTAGTTCTGCCTTGAACTTATACTTTTTCCTTGTTGAATGTGCCTGGCCGTGCATATAGGTCTGGGTGGTCCAGGCTTAGGTTTTTATAAAAACGAAGGCCTTCAAAGCCTTATTTTTAAAAATTGTCCACACTATCCCCTAGGATTTTCAATTCTCTACAACTTTGTAGTTTTAACTTTTCTCAAATTCGTTTCTAAAGGCCTCAAAATATTGTTTCCAGAACACTGCCCAGTTTTTACCCGAACTGACAGTTTCGGTTTTTGGTTGGTTCTTACGTAAAATTACGCACACACTACCTCAAACGATCGCAACTGTGAGCCTACGTGAAGCATACAGCGTATTATCTAGCGTTTCTATGATCATACATTCATTCATAAACATTCAATCATTCCATCATTCTCGCAAACCCGTTTGGTGATTTTCACCAAACTAGGATTTTTAGGGTTTTTCTACTAACCCTACTTGCATCATTCATCAAAATCACATAATAGATCACACCATACAACCTCTTAAGTGTGTGGCGACATACAACAAACATGTACAAGGCATTTCTGCATACCTTACATACTTAGCACATAACATCATAAACATATATCATAATCATAAATCAAGATCACAAAACCTAAATCAAGCACATACTAAGCAACTAACTAAAACCAGGACATAATTGGTGAGCTTATGCTCTTACAACCAATGCTTGAAATACACATAAACTTGCTCAAAACTCACTAAAAAGCTTAGGGTTTTGAGAGGGTTACCTCTAGCTCTTGGTGACAAACTTTTGTTCTAGCTTGGTTTCTCCAAAAATCCGACCATCTAACTTCTCTCTTTCTCTCTCTTTTTTTTTTTTTTTTTTCTCTTTGAGGTTCGGCTGCTATGGGAAGAGAGATTGAGGAGAAATTTTGCAAGAGTTTTGGTAAGGTTACACAAAATTGCTTAAAAATCCACCCCCCCTCCCCCCCCCCCCCCCCCCAATCACCTATTTATAGGTGTAAAATATTTTCTTATTGGATTTATTTTTATTCTCTAAATTGCATATCAAGCTTTGAAGCAAAAATATTTGCTCAATGATCCCTAATAGGTGGCCGGCCATTTGGAGGAACTTGGAGGCCAAGTTTTTTTTTACATCATGCTTACATCATCATGCTTATATCATGCTTACATCATCTTGCTTACATCATGCTTACATCATCATGCTTACTTTTCTAAAAATTATACTTTGACCCCTACGGATAAAATATTTACAATTTAGTCCCTGAAGGTGGCCGACTATTGTGGAGCCACTTGGCTTCCAATTCTTACATAATTATCCATTTGATTCTAAAAATCCATTAATATACTCATACAGTCTATTTTCTTACTAACTTAAATAATATCAATACTGTTTTCACCAAAAACAGTATTGTCATACTGGACTACAATCCAGAATTCATCTATATAAAATTGGACTACGTATCAGATTTTCTTAGGACTTGAAACTATTTAGTCCTTATTGCTCTAAATATTGCGCTTGATTTTTCTAGGGTGATCTTGAACCTTATTCTTACTATTTCATCTGTGATGACGGTTTTTTGCAGTATAATTTCCATACTGTTGATTACACTGTAGTACCATCTCATTCAAACTTAAAGTCAACCTGGTCAAACTTTGATCAAAATAAAAACATAAATTCTTATTCTGCCATTTTTCTCAAAAAGCCTCATGCTTGACTAAACAAACTATTATTGAGTCTCGTAGCTAATTAAACTCAAACTCAAACATATACTGATAATAAATTATGAATTTCATATTGATATTCATAATTTTCATGAAACATTACATAAACACATAATACGGAATTATATTCCTATATGGAATCATGAGTCTGTTCAAAAATTCAGTTATTACAATCTACCCTCCTTACAGAATTTTCGTCCTTGAAAATTAGAATAATTCTAGGTGGTTTTTCTTCAAATCCACTACTAATCCATAATGGTTTGTTAATGTTCTCATTTAATACTTTAATGGGATCAGGTCTCTTATATAGAACCATAATCTTCTTTTATATTCTATCATATCCTCATACTTTCATACTTTCATAACTTTCGTACTATCATACTTTTATACTGTCATACTTTCATGCTTACATACTTTCATACTGCCATACTTTCATGCTTACATACTTTCATACTTTTATACTTTCATACTGCATTACAAGAACTATCTGCATAAAACTTGACAAGTATATCATATAACTTGCATATTTCAAAAGCATATCATATAATACTTCTCTTTAACTTTAGTTGAAGGCTCAGCGAATATATCATATTTAAAATATTTTTCTTTAACTTTAGCTGAAGCTGAGGACCCTCTAGTACAATGTTAATCTTGTGCTATTAGAACCCTTTACTTTTCATGCTGGCCTCTTTCTTGGAACTTTGTTCCTCAAGGATTCGGCCCTTTACATAACATGATGGCCCTTACATAACATGATGACCATAACATGATGGTCCTTACACAACATGAATTGGTTCTAATAAGCATAAGATTAAGCACCATACTTAAAAATAGTTTTCTTTGAATCTTTTCCAAGTTAATCATGGAAAACATAATAAATAGTATTATTGAAAACATATTACTGTTCGAGTGATACAGTGAAAGATATCCTCATATAAAATAGCTACTTGTTAGCTAGTAGAAGCTTCTCTTATTGCTTCTAATATTTTCTTCATAGCACGAGTGCGTAATCATAACTCTTAGGAATATCTAAACTTCCCATTATGACATATTTTCTATTATTTAGAGATCATATCCTTACTTCCATCATCTAACTTATAGCCATCATCGTAGTCTACTAAATCGTTGTTGGTAACATCTAACATACCTAAGGTTTTATTTAAAACATTCATAAAAATCCCCTCAGCTTATTGAGGTAAAAGTTTCACAATCATGAAACTTAAATTCCCTAGTATTAATCCTATTCCGTACAAGGAAAAATTCCTGAATATCACCATACCATGGTGAGATAATAGGCTATCTGATCTCGAAGCTAATTCATTTCCTTATTGCTACTCTAGCAATTATTATTATAACTTAGCTACTACAATTGCAAGATTAGGCTCTTACAAAAATTTGGTTCGTTCGTACGCACGACGAACCATCTTCTAATTCTAGTTCTTAATTCCTCATATTTCAAATACCCATTCTTTCATTCATTCGTATCTTCTCGTATCACGTCATAACTTATCATAAACAATATCTTAACTAATTCTAACTAAAAAAATAATAATAATTTAACTTACTTGGGTATTTGCAGAAACGATGCGAAGCAGAGTGAAGTAGGCTAGTAGGATACTACTCTGATACCACCTTTGTAACGCCTCGGCCGTCTACGTAAGGCTAACTACGTAAACGTGGGCCGTTACTTTACTTACTTAACTTACTTGTTAGATTCTAATACTCGAACTTCAAAAAATTACGGAATAAAATTTTTTTTTCCTAACACAACTTAATTAAATTTATCTATATGGGTAAACTCCATCATGCCTACCTATTGCTTGTTAAACTGATTAAAAGGTCACACACAACCTTTTAAACTGCACTTTTAAAACATCACAACTTAAATAAACTTAATCATACATGCACTAGTTCATAACTTAAAGAGTTTACGGAAAATCTACGTAGTGATATCCCATACCGCCCTTCACTTGCTGCATCATCTCCAGTGCCCACCAAGTAAAGCTGCAGGCATCTTACCTACAGTATGAAATACAAATGAGCTTTCGCCTAGCAAGTACAAACATGATCTTACAAACACACAACAGACATCGTGTAACGTATGCAAGAACCAATTATGATCAATTATGTATCTTTTATGATCAATTGTAGACTTGAACTTATTATCTTGCTTAACATATAGGCCCCTTGTGTACGTACCGATTGCACGCATTCCATAGAAAGTTAAGGTTTTCAAGGTCCATAACAATTCTGGGAATCATGAAACATAATCTTTCTGCATCAATAGAAGGTCTAAGAATTTTCTTGAACATACATTATCCTCCCGCATCAACAGGAGGATGGTACGACACTTTACTTGTCTTGGTTTAGTCTTAGTCTTGTATTTTCCAAGACTAAGAATCTTTAAGTGTGATCTTATTAGTCATGACGCACATGAGACATAAACATGGCATTACCATAAATCATGACATAACTTGACATATCATAGTATAACATGACATATCTTGACATAATATGGCATATCACATAACATATGGCATCATAGCAAAAACATGACATATACTTAAACATAGCATACATGAAAACATGTCATACTTGAAAATAGTATTTACTATTTTCCATACTGTAGGTGAGGTTTGTACTAACCTCTTATGTATGTCCTGAGTTTGTTGCTCCTACTGATCGCAACAACAGGTTAACTACCTGTCACAAATAATGACGTAAGATAAGAATCATCCTATCTTATTCTTAACTATAACGTTAGATGTTGTCATCCTAACCAACATCCATAAGAAATCCTTAGTTATATGTCCCCCTTCACACACTCTAATAATATCATGTTCGGTTACTAAGTGTAACCCTAGGACACATGTCCCAATAATAATCAAATAGTATCCTGTTTGATTACTTAATAAACTTTGGGCTCAAGGCCCAATGGTACTTGGCATCCTATTAGGTTACTATTAGTAACCCTAGGTATAAGCCCAAGTTATGTTTAACTTAAAAAGCCCATTGTGCTACAGAGGCCCAATGATTAAAATGGTATCCTATTTGGTTATCATAAGTAACCTTGGATCCAAAGTCTTATATAAAGTTCATAACCCATTGGGTGAATATAACTTGGTACACTGAATTTTTAGTAATCTTTTCGATTACTCTTTATCTTATTTCTATTCTTACTAAACTGGGTTTGAGTAACCAATAAAAACTGTTTTGAGTAAAACTGTCTAAGTTTGGAAGTACTTATTGAAAAAAAAACCCATAATTCTAGATATTAGTGCATGTGCAGGAATTGCCTGTGCATGTACAGTTTTGAAATCCTGTACAAGGAATTTCCTATTTCCTGCCCAGTTTTTGTAAGATTCAGTTTTATTTTAAAATATGTTTAGATTTTGAACAAGTTTACTTCATGAACGTTTTAGATATTGAAAACCCCTACAACTTTTTTGTTTTGCTCAAAATCTAGTTCTGCCTTGAACTTATACTTTTTCCTTGTTGAATGTGCCTGGCCGTGCATATAGGTTTGGGTGGTCCAGGCTTGGGTTTTTATAAAAACGAAGGCTTTTAGGGTCTTATTTTTAAAAACTGTCCTTCCTACCCCCTAGGATTTTCAATTCTCTACAACTTTGTAGTTTTAACTTTTCTCAAATTCGGCTTCTAAAGGCCTCAAAATTCTGTTTCCAGAACACTGCCTAGTTTTTACCCGAACTGGAAGTTTCGATTTTTGGTTGGTTCTTACGTAAAATTACGCACACACTACCTCAAACGGTCGCAACCGTGAGCCTACGTCAAGCATGCAACATATTATCTAACGTTTCCATGATCATACATTCATTCATAAATATTCAATCATTCCATCATTCTCGCAAACCCGTTTAGTAATTTTCACCAAACTAGGGTTTTTAGGGTTTTTCTACTAACCCTACTTGCATCATTCATCAAAATCACATAATCGATGACACCATACAACCTCTTAAGTATGTAGGGACTTACAACAAACATGTACAAGGTATTTCTACATACCTTATATACTTAGCACATAGCATCATAAACATACATCATAATCACAAATCAAGATCACAAAACCTAAATCAAGCACATACTAAGCAACTAACTAAAACCAGAATATAATTGGTGCACTTATGCTCTTACAACCAATGCTTGAAATACACATAAACTTGCTCAAAACTCACTAAAAAGCTTAGTTTTTTTAGAGGGTTACCTCTAGCTCTTGGAGACAAACTTTTGTTCTAGCTTGGTTTCTCCAAAAATCCGACCATCTAACTTCTCTCTTTCTCTCTATTTTTTGTTTTTCTATCTCTTTGAGGTTCGGCTGCTATGGGAAGAGAGATTGAGGATAAATTTTGCAAGAGTTTTTTTAAGGTTACACAAAATTGCTTAAAAATCCATCCCCCCCCCCCCCCCCCCCCCAATCACCTATTTATAGGTGTAAAATATTTTCTTATTGGATTTATTTTTATTCTCTAAATTACATATCAAGCCTTGAAGCAAAAATATTTGCTCAATGATCCCTAATAGATGGCTGGCCATTTGGAGGAACTTGGAGGCCAAGTTTTTTTTTTTACATCATGCTTACATCATCATGCTTACATCATGCTTACTTTTCTAAAAATTATACTTTGGCCCCTACGGATAAAATATTTACAATTTAGTCCCTGAAGGTGGCCGACTATTGTGGAGCCACTTGGCTTCCAATTCTTACATAATTATCCACTTGATTATAAAAATCCATTAATATACTCATGCAGTCCATTTTCGTACTAACTTAAATAATATCAATACTATTTTTTACCAAAAATAATATTGTCATACTGGACTACAGTCCAGAATTCATCTACATAAAATTGGACTGCGTATCAGATTTTCTTAGGACTTGAAACTATTTAGTCCTTATTGCTCTAAATATTGTGCTTGATTTTTCTAGGGTGATCTTGAACCTTATTCTTACTATTTCATCCGTGATGACGGTTTTTCGCAGTATAATTTCCATACTGTTGAATACACTGCAGTACCATCTCAGTTAAACTTAAAGTCAACCTAGTCAAATTTTGACCAAAGTAAAAGCATAAATTCCTATTCTGCCATTTTTCTCAAAAGGCCTCGTGCTTGACTAAACAAATAATTATTGAGTCTCGTAGCTAATTAAATGAGAACTCAAATATATACTGATAATAAATTATGAATTTCATATTGATATTCATAATTTTCATGAAACATTAGATAAACACATTATACAGAATTATATTCCTATATGGAATCACGAGTCCGTTCAAAAATTTGGTTATTACGGTATATGTCCGTTGTAATGAGCCTTTTATCTACTGCAGCATGCCTCTTGAGATGTTCCAATCACCTTATACATGCTACAGCAGAAAAAAAGCTAGTTGCAGTGCCTTACAAATCTGAAAACCTAATTTTAAGGCAAAATGTTATGTTTTGAGGAGGTAATAAAAGGAAAACTGGCTGGAAATTGTAGAGAGTTTTTAGAGATCCAAAAAATCTAGAGATTCAAGGCAAAAACCCTCAAGTTTGGGAGGATTTCTTGGAGATTCAATGAAGATTGGAAGCTTGGATCTTAGTTTCATCAACTAGTTCTTCATTCCATTCTCTCTTCCATCTCTTTCAGATTCTTGAACTTGTATTTTTGTTCTTGAACTTATGCTAGAATGATAAATTGGATGTTTGGTTTGTTTATGGATAAGGAGTTGGATCTTTTGACAATTAGCTAAACTTTTTAAGTTAGGCGATGTAGCTTGATGATGATTATATTTTGATGATTTGAAGGATTGTTGATTGAATTTCATCTCGAATCATTTGTGTTTCTCTATGCTTTTTCTTAATTTGATTTTTTCATTACATTAGAGTTATTAAATGTGTGAAATTGGGCTTAAGAGAATTAATTTCATATGTTGAGACTTGGGAAACATAACCCAAAGTAATATTAAGTTCGGGAGACCACTATCACTTGGGTAATCACTAGATTAGTTTTGCCTAGTAAGTGCCTAATTGATTGAGTTAATAGGGATATTAATTAATTTGGTTAATTTTACATATTATTTTACTCGGTATTCGAGAAAGAGAGTGAAATTAAAATTGGAACCTAAGATTAATGATTTGGATGAAATTGATTGAGAAACCTTTGAATTGGTATAGCATAATCTAGTAAGTAAGTGAAATCAAAACCTCCTAGCCACACATTAGATTGAGTTCTCTTCAATCTAGATCTCTAATTGCATTTATTTCACTTGTTTTTAGTTTAATTTAGTTGCTTAGGTTAGTTTATTTTCCATTTTATGTTTGCCTAGATAAAATTTGATTGCGATAATTATAATACTTAGCATCAATCTAAGAAATAATACATACAGATACGATATTCACTCATCATATACTATTAAAACTTGGCGACTTCCCACGGTCATCATGTATACTTTTTTCTCATATCTTAGTGAAAGAATTACACACCCTGAGCAATAGCCACTGAATGGTGTAAGATCTTAATTCCATTATTAAATTCAAATATCAAGATTTTCATGATAAACACCATAGAATAATGACGCAGTGCTTGTATCTTTCTGATTAGCAACAAAAGAATGATTCCTATTATAACAACAGATTACACACAGAAAAAGTTGAGCCAGTTTTCTATGTGGACTTTTTTGTATGGTCTACAAATATCAATGGATGTGATTAATACACTTTCCGTCAGGTAACAATACAATGAAACTTTTTTTTTTTTTTAATTAAAGGACAATGAAAAAGTAAAGATCAGGCTAATGAAAAGACATAAATCATCGTTCAATCATTTTGAAGACATTAGGGAAGAAAGTTTCCTTTGAAATTTTTAACATTACAAGAGATAATTTGCAAAAGAGCATATAAGGTAAAGGATCAAATTGTTGGGATTGGTGCTAATAAAGCATATGATGCTATAATTTTGTTACGATTTAAATAAATAGATGTTTTAGTTAATTATATTTCTATATGCATATGTATGGTTGATACTTAATAAATATCATAAAATTATATAATTATCTGTGTGATCTTAAATAATGTATATTAGAGTTATATACTAGAGAATAATATTTAAGGTTGATAATTAAAACGGTTTGTGATAAATAATCAATTATTTAATCGATTAATCGATTAAAGTATTAAATCTTTAATTGAATGTCACTAGTGCATGTCATTACCATTAAAAATGGAAAGGTCTTATCCGAACCGTTAATGTAGCAAGACATTTAATAAATGCACTATACGTAATGTGATTATTTAAGACGGGGACATGACGAGATATGAATTACTAATAATTTTCTATTAAGTATAACAGATTCTAATCACGTTAACCAATGGTTATATATAGAATAATTTTAATCCTAAATTATTAACATACTTCTATTTATGAAATCATATCTTATTTACTTGGTACAAATTTGATTATCTAATCTTATTTCTTGTATTTTGGAGATATGATGAAGTAACCGAGAATGTTAATGTCACAATATAGAATCTATTCCTTCTTATTTAAGAAGCAAATAAATAATTATCTTGTAGGACGGAATGTAGTTGAAAGTAAATGTGAATTCCCCTTATTTTACATTTCTTTTTACAGGAATTCACATTCCTAATAACTAAAGTTCACATTCACAGTAATTGAAATTCACATCGTCTGATATATCCGGTATCAGATATAAAACCAACCCCGTATTTATATATGATATGATTATTATTCTTCCTATCTCTCTTTAGCTCTCTCTTTCTATCTCTCTCTAGCAGGTTTTACTGTACTCTTCTCTGAATTGTGCTGATCTCCTGTATAGATTGTACCGCCAGAGAGTATTACTATGATTATATATATAATATATTATATAATTTGTGGGGGGGGGGGGGGGGCGGGGGACGGCAAAGAGAATTTTCCTTTAGATGAAGGAAAGTTCAATGCACATATAGTGCGTGTAATATATATATTATTATATTAAGAATATAATATAATTAGTTTTCAATTTTGATTTGATCCTAATTTTGAATATTGAGAATATTCTAAATTAAAGATCGAATATTAGGGTAACAGACCTTGCTCTATAAATAGGACTTCATATCAAGGTAGATTAGACTTTTTTATCAGAAGAAAAACCTAGAGAGAAAGATTCTCCCTTTGTACTTTTTGTTTTCTCATGTGTTGAGGCCAAAACAAAGGCACCAAAATTGTGAGCGTGTGAATCATTTCCTCAATTAGAAAATGCCTACTCGTTCGTTAAATAACGGGTGTAAGGTGTGGAAGAATATGGTCTTGAAGGAGAGAATCTTTTGTAAGTTCGAAAGTTTTTTTTTTTTTTTTCAAGGAGTCGATCTAATCGGACGATGGTACAATTCTCATCACCCTTTTTATATGTTAAATTAATATAACTGTAGAATAACGATTTAAGAAAATTTTGTTATTCACGGTCCTATGCTTCCTCTAGTTTTTCAGTCAATTTAGGTTTTCAAAACTAACAATTAGTATCAAAGCCATGTTATAGCCAATATTAATTTAATATAATGATTATATGATAATCATAATCTCACCACTATGTAAATTAATATGGATAGTCACTATGCATGTGATGTATGCTCTATTTTATTTGGATGTTTATGATTCATGTGATGAATGTATGAAAAACAGATTTGGTCGTAAATTATATATGGTTCCTTGGACAAAATTTTTATTTTTCGATGTAATAATTTTGTTGGGTGCTAGAGAGGCGGTCTCTTATCACTGTATTTTTCCTACTAGTTCTTCATTGTTTTCTTAGAATTTTTGTATGCCGGAAATGATATAATAATTTATTATGTAATTCGACGGACGATGGAGAGCATGAAGATTCAACGGTGGAAAGGATGAAGACAATCAATAAATTTTTATTTTCTATTTTTTCAGAATTTTTGTGGGTGAATTTTGAAAGGTTTGATCTCGGGAATTTTTTAGGAATATCAATGGACACGAAAAAAGCCCAAAAGTAGTCGCGGCCAGGCCAGGGCCAACAGTGGCCACGGCCAAGGGCCAACAGTGGCCACGGCCAAGGGCCAGCCTAAGGCCATCCACCATAGCCAAGGACCGACCAGCGGCCACTGGATGGACGTAGCCAAGGGCCGGCCAGCCGCCACTGGATGGACGTAGCCATGTGCTGGCCGGCCACAGTCAGGCTAGGCCCGCTGCCATGCTAGTGGCCAGGCTGCGGGATTGTCCCATTGCCGGCGTGTTTTTTTAGTGCCTTCGGAAACATAATCCATAAAGTTTCAAAATTATCAAAAATTGAACTTTTGAATATTTCAATTTTTAAAATTGAAAGTTACCCACTAATTATCCTTAATTGAATGAGATTCAAATGTTTTGGAAATTGGATGATTATGAAAAGTTAAATAAGATTTGATTCTCATGAAAAGTTCAAAGATTTAACTATAATTTAAATCTTGGAAATTTAAATTATAGAAAGACTAATTAGATTATGACTTTTATCTTTTAAATTTAAATATGAAATCTTGACTAAATTGGATTTAGTTGACATTTAAAATATTTAACTGTAATTTAAATTTCTATGTAAAGTCAAATTCATTTTTGACTTATGTCTTTAAAATTTAAATATTTTCCCAAAAATTAAGATTTGGAAACTTAATAAATTTTAAATTCCGAAAAAGGACATAGGTTATTAATTTGGAATTAATGATTTTATTTATGAAATTAGAATTATAAGATTATAACTAGGGAAATTTCGAAAATAATATTTGTGGGAGATCAAGAAGATTACTTTTAATTATTTTTCTTTGAATTGTAATTATCCAAGGGACTCGATCAAATTTCGTTTCAATATTTTGATTGCATATTATATTTATTATGTTGATAATATTTATTATATGTTCATGCATATAACATGTCATATAGGATAGAAAAGTACCTACTCTCATCGTATGGTATGACATGCATGTATGCGCATTTATTTATTTATTCTAAGTTGTTTAGTATTATCAACATGAGATTGCGCTAATTTTAATTTAGTGAGATTAAATTAAAGGCTTAGCAATTTGATTTGCAGTTTAATTTACCTAATATGTGGGATATGTGAGATTAATATTTAATTGCTAAATATTGGATCTTCACATGAAAATTTATAAGTTAGTAATTTTAAAGAGTTTAAAATTATGGGAAACTTAGAACACTTTAATAAGAATTAAATTCTTTGATTTTATTAAAATTTTATAGCGCGTGAGATGCTTTATAAATAAAATACATATATTACAAAATAATGAGTGGGAACAGATTATATGACAATATGACTCATTGGTCTCCATCGTTGGTACAACACCGTGCAATTCAAATGGGGCCTCGAGACGCTTTAATTTCGTCCCCCTACGGATGGTGTCCATTTGGGTCAATACCAAAGTTAGTCTCCTTTGAGATAGGATATCTAGATGTATTTCTATTTTGACATACCCTACTGTGGTACTTCAGACTTAAGTCTTTAGAATCTGAAACGATTGGTTACACTCATAAATATGTAATTAAAATTGTTAATTACATTTTTACTAAAATTATGGTCATTAATTAATATTGAAAATATGAGATGTTTTCATTAACATTGATTAATAGAGACGGTCTTGATTCAATTAGTAAAACATATGACCTATCCTACAGCGACATATTATTTTTTAGTGATTGGATTTCTGAAAGCAAAGTAGTGAACATGTTTTATGTATTTTTTTTTATGTGCATCATGTATCGTATTTACTACGCTTTGAAATGATTACTAAATGATATTTATGCATGTATAATGAATAATTTTATTATTTTGTCACAATATACCTAATCCTATACTCACAATTGTTACTGATAACGACTAACCAATGAAAACTATATGAAGTGTAAAAGTATCTCGATGAACTAAAAGGAAGAAACAACAAAGAAAACATGATTTACTTATTGTGTAAACATGATTTAGTCGAGAATGATTTCTCATCCTGAATACTTAATTCAGAAGTGTCTAGTCATGTTTAGTTCTTCAAGAACACTTGCCAATGATGTTTACGATGAGAGTAGAAAATTATGCCAAGGTTTTAGAAACAATAGTGGGAGTAGTAAGACTATATTTTGATAACAAGGAAAAAAAAATTCATTGTTTTGGAATGATGTTTATTTTATTCTGGACTTCAACATAAATTTGATTTCTGTTGCTACTCTAAGTAAACAATTGTTTAAAGTTTCTTATAATAATAATGATTATTATATTTATAAATGGTTTAAACATTTTTTCTGAATATGTGGTTGACGGAATTTATTCTATTAGATCTATATTTAATACATTACTGATTATTGAATTGTTCAAAGTTGCTAAACCCATTTCTGAATGGCAAAAGATTTCTCATAAAGATGACACATACATGTGGTATCTATGATTTGGTCATTTTAACCTAAATAGGATTGAAAAACTAGTAAATGATGGTCCTTTAAGATAATTAAAAGTTGGTTATCTATTTGTCTGTGAATCCCATCTAAAAGATAAAATGACTACGAGGTCATTTTTGGCCAAAGGTGAAAGAGCTAAAGCACCTCTTGAATTATTACATTTTGATGTATATAGGCCTTTAAGTTTACAAGCAAGAGGTGGTTGCGAATGTTTCATCATTTGTATGGATAATTATTCTATATATGATTATACATAATTGATGCAGAGGAAAACTAAAACTTTTGGAAAGTTTAAAGAATTCCATGCTGAGGTTGAAAAACATTTAGGCAAGTTAATTGAGACTCTTCGTTGTGATCAAGGGGGTGAATACTTGGATTATGAATTCAAGGATCACTTAGTTGAACAAAGAATCCTATCCACTACTACAAAATTGGGATTCCACGACTGTCCTTCGACGACCGTTTTTTAAAAAACCATCGTCGAAAAAACTCAAAAACACGGAGCGGAAAAGTATTTCAAAAACCGTCGTGGAAGCGCGCAAGCTTCCACGACGGTTATTTGTAACCGTCGTGGAAAATGCTTGCTTCCACGACGGTTACTCAAAACCGTCATGGAAGGCTTGCTTCCACGACGGTTTATTTAAACCACGACGGTTTCATGGGGAAACCGTCGTGGTTTCCCTAGAAACCACGATGGTTTCTCTGTGAAACCATCGTGGTTGATATACTTACCACGACGGTTTTTAAAAAAACTGTCGTGGTATGTTCTGCAATATCCAAATTACAGTTTTTATTTTTCGCATTACACGACGGTTAAAAAACCGTCGTGGAATCTTAAAAGATTCCACGACTGTGGATTCCATGACGGTTAGAAAACCATCGTGGAAATTTTACCACGACGGTTTTTAACCGTCGTGGAATCTTCATTCTGTAGTAGTGTATTTGATATCACTAATGGTGATATTGATAATCCGTTGGCTTATAAGTCAACAATGGAAGACATTGATAAAGAGAAATAGAAAGAAGCTATGAAACTCAAGATGGAGTATATGTACTCTAACTCAATCTATCTTGTAGATCTACCTGAAGGGATAAAACCCATTGGGTATAAATGGATCTTCAAGAGAAAAAAAGCTAAATGATCTCTATTATTTAAATTACATAATTAATTCTCAATTTATAGTTTAGGTAACATAAATATTTGTGATTATAAAATAATAAAAGTATACACGCTCTTTTATTTTATTTCACATAGTTTAGTGAATAAAAGTATAATCCATTAAATACACTTGTTAAATTGCTAATGAAGGCAGTGTGAGGAGTTATGGACCTATAATTTTAAGCTCTAATAAATTAGATAATTAATCAAACTCTATAAATTAATTTATCCTCTTTATTAATTCCAAAGTTACTCGACTAAAAACTTGAAACTGTACTATTGAAATTATAGATATAAATTACTCAATGAATCGAGTTGTCCATTTAATATAGCCATTACATTTAGATCGATCCTCTATAAATAATTCATAATTAGAACTAGGTGAAATCCGTTAACCTCTCTAATTATATCTTGATTATTGAGTACTATTGATTATTTAATAAATGATAAATTCATGAAATTAATCACGAATTAAGTGCTCATACCATTCAAGTCCTGAATAAATAAGCAAAGGAATTATTTATCTGCTTCTTAAAAAGAAGGAATAGATTCTATCTTGTAATATTAACATACTCGGCTATTTACTTCATCATATCTCCAAAATACAAGAAATAAGATTAGATACTTAAATCTGTATCAAGTAAATCAAAAGACATGATTCCATAAATAGGAGTCTGCTAATAACAATCATTGTACAAATAATCATCGGTTGATGTAATTAGAACTTGCTATACTTAATAGAAAATTATTAACAATTTACATCACATCATGTCTCATGTCCTACATAATCATAATATACACAGTGCACTCATTAAATGTCTTGCCACATTAACATTAACGATTCGAATATGACCATTCCATTCTTAATGGTAATGACATGTACTAGTGATATTCAATTAAAGATTGCATACTTTAAGTGGCTAATCAATTAAATAATTGATTATTTATAACAGACCATTTTGATTATCATTCTTAAATATTATCATTTAGTATATAACTCTTTTATGCACTATTTAAGGTCACATAAATAATTATAAAATTTTAATGATATTTATTAAGTATCAAACATACATGCATATAGAACTATAATGACAAAATAATTATTTATTTAAATTGTAAGGAAGTTATAGCATCATATGTTTTATGGGTACCAATTCCAACACTAGGATGTCGAAGTGCAGTGCTTCAAGTCCATTGATATGTCGAACAACATGCTCTCTGGCAAGATTCTGCCATATTTCGTGGAGCTCAAAAATTTGACGCTGTTGAATCTGTTCAGGAACAAGTTTCATGGCGTGATACCGGAGTTCATTGAAGAGATGCCGGAGCTGGAACTTCTCAGGGAGTATCCCTCAGGGTTTGGGGAGGAACGGGAAGTCACCGGTGCTTAGAGGAGGACAGTTTGTGTCGGTGTCAGTGTCGATGGAGGTGAACGGGCTGGTGGTGGAGGTGGTACGGAGTGGTGGGGTTGAGGCTGGTACTTCTGGGGAGGCAGAGGATTAATCAACAACTAGCACGTGCATTCCAGCCAAAAAAAAAAAAAAAAAAAAGAACCAACAACAGCAACTGCTAGCACATGCCTTGCACGTGCTGGTCTTCCTAGTAATAATAAAAAAGATGGTGAGTATAAAGCGTGGGTATTTTATTTCTTAAGCCAACTCAAGAACAGAGGGATGCTTATATCTCTCTTTTTCAATATTTTTATTTTTACTTTGAGTAAGACAGTGCTTATCTCTGTTATTATGAATCCGTTTGGTGAATGAGTTTGAGTTAAAAAAGTACGGTTTGAGTTAAAAATTTTTATTGATTTTTTAAAAAAGATAAAAACTTTTTCAGAAAAAGACAAAAACTGAAATGAAAAACTCGAACGCCAGACGAGGTTTATATAAAAAAAATAGATAAAGAAAATATCAAGTTAATGTACTAACCAAATATTCATTATCAAATCCATAAAACAATAATACATTACTATAGATCCAAAAAAAAAAAAAAAAACAGATCATAAAAGAATCAATGAAAACTCATTAGCTCTCTCTCTCGGCAAATAATTAAAAACGAACTCACAGCACATTATAAGAATAAAAAACAAGAGATCAGAAAGAGAGAGGGCATTGGCTTTTTAGAATCTGGACATGGAAGGATTGGGCTTGCCATGCACACATGCACATTATATGTTCGTTAAATGTCCTCAAAGAGCTTCTCCATTCCCTTTAATTGTCTGAAAATGTTGTAAAAAGCAATAGACAAGCGGAGCTGGGCGAGTCTTCCATAGCGTTGGCTTTTTCACAGCTTGTGCCCCACCGCCCACATGGTCACTGTGGAGCTCGACATCCCGGGACCCACCGGTCGCCCATGATCGCCGGCATAACCACCGAACGACGACCCCACCGACTTCACGGGGCGCGGGCCCGGCTGCCCCACGCTCACCGCCTTCTCGCACCGGCAGCTCATCATCAGCCCCCCATTGCCAGACGACTTACGCCTGCTCTTCTCCTGTGCCGGCATCGGCACTTCCGGCGCTGAGAAATCGCCATAGTTAGCCTCCGAGGCGTTCGCCACGCTCGCCCGGTCGAACCCCTCCGCCGTCGTGACGCTCCAGTCGATACTCGCCTCACTTGGCTCGTAGCAGCACTCCATTGTCGGCGTCATTGGCTCGTCAAGGCTCGTCCGCTGGTCGTACAAACCCCCTATGACCACACTTGGCCCGAGCCTGTGGAGCGCTTGGAAGCTTGAAGTTGAAGGCGCTGTAGCTTCGTCTATGGAGTCCCTCATGGAGAGGAACATCGCGGCCGGGGTGGCCGTTGCTGTCGTCGTCGTCGTCGTTGTTTGAGTAGAAAAGCTTTCAAGCTCGAACAAATCGGAGCTGGCATCACTGGCGACGTCGTCAACATCAACTGCATTTTTCAGCCGTGAATTAGGACTTGCAGGGAAGGTGAAAACCTGATGATTTGGTCGATCTGATCTCGGAAAGTGATCGGAATTCTTCCGGCTTGAGACCACCATATTTGTTGTAGAAGGTTTTTGAGGATCATGGGGCAGTCGGAAAACTTCGAGCGAATCTCGAGCTGGATCTTCCACAGAATCTTTTAGCACCGACAGTGACAGTTTCATACCACCGTTTACGTTTAGTATTGGAAACGTAAACCCGGTAGTAGTACTACTATTGCCGCCACCGCATTGATCGGTAAAAGATGACCTAATTCCCATGGCCGATCCACGTATATCTATGTTATTCTCATGCAAAACCTGCAATCTGAGAGGATCATTTGACGAGGAAGAGAACGATGATCTCGTATCGCGAGAATTTCGCTGTTGACGCAGAGTGGTTTGGCACCAATTTTGGTGGTAACTATTACGATCTGTATGCTGTTTCTCCATAGAAACAGTCCTAATTTCCGCCATGGATGAACTCTTTGAGACACTTCTGAGGACTTGGCTGCCATGCGGCAATAATCGGTATTCAGCCGAGGTTTTTGGCGTTTGCGGTGGCGGTAGATTTTCCGGTCTTTTTCCGAGCGATTTCTCCTTAACTTGGACTGATTTCTTGCAAGAACAAGGACATGATTTTCTTCTCAAGCTAAGCCACCTAAACGACGCTGACGGAGATGGAGACGCCGGGGAGCTTCTGGTGCTTTTCTTATCAGTCGGAGAGAGAGGGTTTCTTAGCGACACCGCCATGGATCCCGGCTGGACCGATAAGAGACCCGTCTGGCTGTTCCAGCTGGCCTCCGACGAGGTGGTAGGGGTGGCGGCAGAGCGGAAAGATCGAGTCCGGTAGTTACGATAAAAGCTCGAATAGCCGTCGATGGTCGATGAGGATGCCGAGGAGAATCTCGAAGGCTCGACGACGACATTCTCCGCCGGAAGAACCCTGTTGCCGCCATTAATGACCATCGGCTTTTGAGCTTCAAGAAGGGTTAGATCGTTGAAGTACTTCTCGGCGTCGAAAATGCTAATTTCGGTGGAATCCGAGTCGTCCACTGTTAATGTAGTTGTAGTCTTCTTTCCCACAATTGATCTTTCCATGATCTAGAATATAATTATTTTCCCTCTCTGTTTTAATCTGGTTAAAAGTAAAGTAAATGCATAAGCCAGAGGAAAAACAAAAAGAAGAATTTCTGAGTGAAGAAACAAAGAACTCGAATAATGTCGAGTTGGTTGTGAAATACTTCAGAGCTGACTAGTGTTTGTGTATGTACTTGTGTGTCTATCTATATTACACACATAGTAAGCACGAATGTGTACGTATATATACATCTTGCATAAGATATGTTGCGAAGCAGTAGTTTAACCAACTGAGCTACGAGTCAGGTACCAAACAGAGAGAAAAAGATACTATTGAATCGTGGCTAGAAATAAGCCACACATTTGTGCCTACCCCACTGTTTGCTCTACTTTTGGTATTAAAAGCAATTAGTACGCTCACCCTTAGGGTGTGTTTGAAAAGACGTAAACGAAAGTTAGAAATAAAGACTTATAAATAATCTTACATCATAAAGAGGGGGAAATATGTGGTGGAGACCCTCTTAGGGTCTCTACCGATATGAGTTTTTTTTAGACCGTTAAGATTTAATCGAATGGCTCAAATATTGATGGTCTACGATATTTATCATACACCTAACCTCACATAATCATTCCCACCTAAAATCTTCTCCGTCGCCGGCGATCTTTCCACCGCCGGTGACGGACGCCGGCGACTAATCCCCAACGCCGGCGACCCAACTCCGGCCACAAGTACCGGACGCCGGCCGTTGCCACCGGCGACAACATTTTCTCTCTCTTCCCCTCCCTCCCGCCGGCCCCCACCCCCGGCCTCCCTCCACCCCCGGCCGCCTCCCTCCCCCGGCCGCCACCCTCCCCCGGCCGCCACCCCTCTCTTCCCCTTTCTCTCTCTTCTCTTCTCTCTCTCTCTTCCCCCTTCTCTCTCTTCCCCTCCCTCCCGCCGGCCCCCACCCCCGGCCCCGCCCCCTCCCCCGGCCTCCCCCCACCCCCGACGACCCCCCTCCCCCTGGCCGCCACCCTCCCCGGCCCCCCTCTCTCGCGCGATTTCGCGAAATATATTATTATTACTATTATTTTTATGTAGAATTCCTGATCTCACATTTTGCATTGGCACATGCCACATTGTTTTTTTTTTTTTTTTTGTTGGGTAAATATACCGGATTGTTTATTGAGTTTCTGTGACACCTACCAAATGATTATATCAAAATGCAATTAAAAATGATATGTCGAAATACATTGTTTTCACTGGCAAGGGTAAAGAGCAATAATAATAATAATAATAAAATATACACTTGTATAATATCGACAAACAAGCACTTAAGGACAAATTAGGATTGAATTTCTTTTACCATTATCTGAATCACGAACTAATTTAGTAGTACTGATGAAGAAGGGGATCAGATATATAATATATATACATATATGCAATAAAAAAAACCCAAATCTGACAGCAAGATTTGGTTTTTTCTTATTTGTAATTTAAAAAAATAATAATAACGAAGCTGCTTCCAAAATTAATTAACCTGAAATCATGTGGTCTGATATTCATAAATTTGGTGGCACAGTGGCCGTGGTTGCGGAAGAAAACAAGCACAAAATTTGTCAGTAAACATTTTAACATAGCAAGGGAAAGTAGTCAGAATGTTTGGGAGGTCCACAATTTCTTTGCCATTTGAAGAGTGTTTGTCTACAGTAGGACCCACATGACAAAAATGAATATGACTTACCCCAACCCAAATGAATAAGATGGTTGTGTTTGTAGGACATCCACAAAGAAAATGAAAAAACTGAAAAAAGAAGAAAAAAAAGAAAAAAAAAAGTTTTTTTCTGACAGGACTAAGAAAGTACTTACGGATCCCTAAATTTCCGGCAGGGGTCGTAAAGATACTCGTGTGTGTGGTAGGAAGGAGGGGGAAAAAATGGTTATTTTAACTCAAAATGGCCAAAGACTCGTACGAAATTGTCATATATTGTAACTTTGTTACTTCTTCGTCAAGATGTCAATCAGAAACTTGGATGGAGTTAGAATTTATATGTATATATTTTTATAAAGAAACGTGAATTAAATCAAAAATTTTTTAAAAGTAAAACTACAATGTTAAAAATCTTTTAGAATCGATACATTTGTATATTTAATATTGCTTCTTTTTTTTTTTTTTTTAAATGTACTAGAGTTTAATATAATTTGAAAGTTTAGAGTTCAAAAAATTATGAAATTACTTGGTAGTATAATTGGTTTTGGTTTATTTAAGATACTAAAATTTAAACTTCGGAGATAAAACTTTTATGTTATAATTGACCTTTTCAAAAAAAAAAAAAGACAAATATTGATATGAAGATTTTGAGTTGGAAATAGTGATCTAAACAAGTCATAATTATGATTAAAAAAACAAATTTTATGGTGAAATTGAAGAGTTTTTGTAATTGATTGGTTAGGGGGGAACTATAGAAAATTACTATAATTTTTAGAAGTTAGAGGGGTCAAAAAGAAATTTTCGAAACTTGAGGCAAGAATAGGGCCCCTCTCGGCCTTACCTCCCTCCGCTTATGACTAAAATAGAGATACATCCACAATTGGAGAGAGGAAGAATTTGCTAATCATTATTTTTCAGTTCATTTTACATTTTAAATCCCATCTTGTTTGAATTTATTACATTTCCATTATTCAGTCATGCTATTCACATGTAATTAAAAATAGTTAAAACATTGTAGTTGCAGATACAGTCTAGCGGTAAGTCTACATTTGATTACTCCATAAAATATAGAGTTCGAATTCTTATCCCAAGTTCCAAAAAAAAAAAAAAAAAGTTAAAACACTTGATATCTCAAAGACGTAATCACCAAAATTACAACTTATATAATGAGCTCCGAAGGCTGGGAGAAAAGAAGGAAATTATGTGCCAGTTTAAGTCATAGGAGATAAAATGAGATACCTCCTATTTTTAGGGTTAAATTTAAAATCAATCCAAAAAAATGTAGTAGCAACACATGGAACCAATACAAAATTAAGATGTGTTTTTGCTTTATAATAATAGGGTTGTAACACAATTCAGAGAAAGCAAAAGGAGTAATCTATAGACCTGTGACTTTGGATATTTAAGAGATAAACAAGTAATTTTATAGTTTTTGTTTTCTTCACCAAAAGAAAAAAAGCAAGTCAAATAAGTATAAATCTCCTTATTCCTTCAGTTTGCTTTGCTACCGAGTACATCGGCCGTATACTTTGTGCCCATCAATTTCTACTCCTCTACAACTTTTCATTAGTTCAGTATCTACCAAACAAATGGATGGGTTCTCTAGCTAACCCTTAATATTGTTGATATGCATTAATTAACTATTTGATTGATTCAAGTTTTGAATCTTGAATTCGTGTACGTCAAATGTTGAATCCACAGCACAACAAAAGGGACTGTTACACAGTGACTGTTGAAGTTTCTGGACGTTTGAAATTTGAGAGTAGGTTGCATATTTTTGTGGCTTAGTTGAATTGCAATTTGAATTCTTTGGTTTATCTGTAAGGCAGGTTAAAAAAATCAAATCTGATTAGCAGTGATCAGATTTAAATAAGTTAACTAGATTTTGTTTGTTGTGATTTCAGAAAGATTCGAAATTTGAATTTCAATCACAGGAGCTGCAGGTGCAACTTGTACACAGTGTAGCAGAAAATTCAGGAGATTCGAAATCCTAAGATGACAAACTGCTGAAGGATATTTTGTCGGTGATTCTTGGGGAGATCAGACCCTAGCATTAGGTTAATGTATCTAAGACGGTTCCTTGCATGTACTAGGCTTTTGTTTATTTAAGGATTCGAATTCAGTTTTTAGAGCTTTAGCGTGAGAGAATTTAAGCATACGTTCTAGATTCAATACTTTGCTCTCAAACACAGGTTTCATATTCATTTGATCTAGAGTAAGTCGAGGAGGACCGAAGTTAGGCGGATCAAGGCTCGGAGTAGGTCGAGGACCGAAGGCGAGCAACCTAGCTTGGAGTAGGTTAGTTAGACCGAAGGCGAGCTGTAGACTTGGAGTAGGACGGGAGGTCCAAAGGCGGGTCGTGGAGGAGAAAACGGCATGGGTTCTTCAATATTGGTGGAGTTTTGGAGCAAGCTCATAATTCTAATCTTTTGCAATCGTTATTAATAAAATACTCCTATTTGAGCTGGTGTGCTTAGCACCCATGGTTTTTTCCCTTACGGGTTTTTGGCCACGTTAAATAACCATTATCACTTGTGTTATTTAGTCTTATGGTTATTTATTTTTATTTGTGTTCATACGTTATTTGTTTGCTAATCAAACATTAAGTTGTTGTGGTTTGTCTAGACAGTGTTCATACACAAATTATAAATGTGTTACGATAGAACTTCATTTTTCCTCTTCAAGATGACCACATACACGTTCGAGTGACTGAAGGATAACGTAATTGATCGAGTTAATTTGAGCTTGAAGGCTCTATTGACCAACTCACAGACATGTTCCAAAGAAGGTCGACTCAAATTATGGCCAACTCGAATGATATCATGTTGAATTGAAGTTTGATCAATTAACTCAAATTACAAAGAAGAGAGGTTAATTTACGTTTTTTCTTTCATTGTAATGTAAAACATTAAATTAGGTCGACTTAATGTAAAACATTAAGTTTGACCTAAAACATTAAGTTAGGTCGACTCAAACTCAATCAACTAGGGTAGCTTGGCTGATTCAAAACTGGCTAATGGAAGGCTTGTCCGACTGTTGTCTTGGCCGACCGAGCTCTTGTCGTTGTCGACTAGAGTTTAAAGATAGGCGCCAAGGTCAATAGAGCAAGTGTTTTGTTAAGTAAAGGAAGAATCCACTCACTAGAAGGAAAGCTAGTTTGTTGCTATTCCTTGACTCCAGCTATATGAAAAGTAGTTAAGCTAAAGAAAAGAAGAAAAATATATATAGTCCCAGTGAGTAAAGAGTCAGATTCAAATTATATATATATATATATATATATATATTTTACGGCTTAGTAAAGAAAAACAAAAACCCTTTAGATTTTAAACCTTAAAGCCTCTATACAAATTATTTTGCTCCCATCTACTCTACTGAGCTAGTCCCATTAAAATAAAAGTCAAGTAAAAGCTTGAAGGCACTAAAAGTTGACTAAAAGCTTTTGGTGTTTTGCTTTATTCTCACGTTACTGCACGTACCCTGCGTAGTGCGCGGTACTCACGGCTCTCTCTCAATTTGCACTATTCTATTATTTCCTTCGTTCTCTGTATTTTCAAAGATTATCTTTAGTCCAAATACCATTATCAATACCAAATTTGACACCAAAAATCTTGAAGTGATATATTTGCTATCTTAATCTATTTTTATACTCCAATGCATTTATTACAAATTCTGTATCTATTTTTTTCATCAGAAACTTAAAGTTAAACTAGTAAAAGTTATTAATGATATTAAAGAAGAATATAGTATTAACTAAATAAAAATATAAGAGCCAAATTTAGCACCAGTTAAATTTTTGGCACATAGCTTTTATATTTTGGTGACAGATTTGAAACCTAATATAATACATGTCAAATTTAACATAAGAAATGGCATTAAATAATGGTTTTCCTACCCAAATATCAAAATCTACCATCAATATTTTAATATAGAACTCTATTGAATTTACTCCAATTTGAGGGTTACTCCTTAATTTTTGTTTTGCATGACTTTTTTCTTAGCCTCTCAATTAATAACTTCTGACGAGTAGAATCACAACAATGGCAAGTTTTAACCATTAATGTTGTACTTCTCTAAGTGGTCCCTTACAAATAAATTCCATCGTAGATTTCTGACGTCTAACTAAAGTATTTACTTTAGGATTATGTTAAAAGTGAACAAAAACTTGTAAACCAACATGCATTTGCATTTAGGTAATTTGTAAATGCAAACTCTATCTCAGTCATCTATATAAAGTAAAATTTATTAGGAGAATATCGATTAGGAATTTAAGATCGGGTTGACATTTTTATATCACTTAAAAATTAATTATTTTTCGAACAGTTATCCCACATAAATATAAACTCATGATGATATAGTATATTCGGTTTCCTAAAATGTAAAATGGGAGAGAAGTAATAATTATAGTGACATTTATATTAATCTGAGAAGTATTTGATTTATTTTGGAAGTTGTGCTTTTAGGGATCACTCTACATTTTGCTTAGTGGTGAAGTGTTATATATATATATATATATATAATTATTTATTTTTCTTTCTTTATTTTGTGGAATTGGACATGAATTATTGGTAGTTAGATGCATAATTGGTAAGTACTCGTCCCATTCATTGATTGAAAAGTTTGGCTTTTTGGGTGGAAAAACTAAAAAAAAAGAAAAAAAAAAAAAGAAAAAAGATGTTCAAAGATATGTCGGATCTATAGACTATACATATAATTGATTTCAAACGTATCCGTTGCTTGATATGGATTTAGTCACCAGTTGGGTAAAACTATTTCCTAATAAATGAATAAATGTTCATGGCATATGTTTGGTGCATGTTTGTTTAATAATAACGTCGATCTTATATCCAACAATTTATTCTGTAAAAATTTGAAAATCAACAGAATGGTCATATTTTAGTTCAACGAAAAAAAGAAATTAAAATAGTACTACACTAAACAAAATGTCACATCATATAGTAAATAAAATTCAATGGCTGAAACTAGTGACTCTTATTTTGTCTTCAAATTGCCAAGACTGCTGCTGGACAAGTTCATCCCACCCCCTACTCAATTATCCTCTATTCCGGATTATTGGGTGGCAGATAAGATTTTGTAATGAATAAAACAAAATATATTGAAAGACATCATACAAATTATTGCAAGCGAGTTAAATTATGATTTTTATTTAATTTCGTTGGACCCTTCTCAATTATGGATATATCGACCTCTCTTGCTCCATCCTTCATGTCGTTCCTCTTTCGGTGGTCACCGGATTCTCTCCGTTGCTACATCTCATCCTTCTTTAATAAACCTCTACTAAAACCACACCTCGTATTTCACTTGACATTTAAAAGAATCATGTAATTTTCTTTTTTTCACTTGATCAAGAATTATGTAGTTAGGTATGAAAAAAAAAAAAAAAAAACCCAAACACATATTGGTATATTCAATTATATTAAAATACAATATCAAGTGAATGTGTAATCCAAACGAATTATAAGATAAAATCAATTTTAAACTAGTGCCCTGTTATTACAAACTCGTTCCCTACCATATAACTCTGATAATTTTTTATAAATATGGGATATAGTTTTTTGTTTTGGTTGAAAATATGACATGTATTGTTCAGAACCTGATTACTCCTAATACTAATGGTACAATTATTCGATACTCCAACCGACCTTATTGATGGGACCGAGTCAAATTATTCCAGTGCTACATTTTGGGTGCAATTACTGTGGACAGACACAGCATACCCATAAAGCAAACTGTCACAAGAAGTTAATATTGGGGTGTTTTAATGATAATGAGGGCAAACGCAACCTGTCTTTGGCTCTGAACAGAAGGTAAACACATATTATAGGTAAAAATGACAGGGATTTCTGAACAAAATGTGGTCAACAAAAGGCTCGCTCCTGTCTCTTCACTGACAACCAGTCGTGGCACGTGCCTAAAAAAGGATAATACGCATTGGTGGGAAGAAAGACTCAAAAATATTCGATATGCCTGCTAAAATAGTTCTACAAATTATTGGAGTACAACTGAAAGGACGGTTGGGTTCTTTTACTTTAGTTATATGTCGCAAAGGCTTCACGGTGTTTTATACGGGAAGAAAAGTGAAAGGAAAGAAGATCGGGGAGATTTTGCTGGTGGGTGTCTTTTTGGGGCTAAAAAAAAAAAAAGCATCTAGACCTTCAATGTTATGCACTAGAATGCCTTGTTGACGATCCTTTACTCCGACAAACCTCGGGTTTCCTCAAACAATGTGATATCTCCTGAGCAAATCCTTAACCCTTCCCCTTGTACAAAGGCTACAAAATGTTTTTGTAAATTCTGAGCAATACCAGGCATACAAGCAGTGATTTCAAATCCAGAGGTTACTCTAACAACTTCATGTACGGCAAAGTTTGGTTTTCTTTTGGGGGTGATGGAGGAAAAGTTGACAAATAAGTCTTTCCAAGTGTGGAATAGATTTCTTTCCATCTAGACTGTTGCATACATGGAAAGCGGAAATTTCATTGAATTTTTTAACTTCTTGATCTTTTAAATTAACTCCCAAAAGATCTGAATCCGCAGCTCAAGCAGAGTTTAGGCTTTAAAGAGAGTTGAAGTAAACGAAAGCCGAAAGAAGATGAATCTATTTTCCTAAATTTTAAAGCCTACCATGGGAGATACTTGATGAAATGACACTGCAAACCTTTTACTCTGTGATCCGCTGCACTCACTCGAGACGTCTCCACGGGATCCCATCTTTATGAAGCTTGAAACTCTTGATTATTCACTAGGAAAGTGTCCCTGAGGAATTGGTTCAAGCACCTTTCATACTAAATATAGCAGAAACAAAAAGGTGCATTGTCCGGTATCCACCATCGTAAGAAACAGAACCAAGGCCATCAGAGAAAATTCAGTTTATTGTTTACTTCGTCTAATACGGTTTAATGAAATACGAGCTTAGAATTCTACTGAAAGCACATATTTCACACGATTTTAAGCAACATGCCAGCTAGTAACTGCAGACAAGTTCATATTATTTGATAATTTTTCAATAAGAGCAGAAAAGTCACAGTGTACTCAGTAGACATGTCTACCCTGATGGCGTAACGGCCAACCATAGATCATATTAGCCAGGGGGCCAGTTCATTTGCCTGCCTCCAAGGAGGTGGACGTGAATGTGATACACAGATTGACCTGCAAAAAATGTGACATTGTATTCGTGTTAAGCAATAATATAATTTTAGATGACCAAATCAATTAAATAAGACTCCAAATCAAGAATACGAACATCCGTTTGGCCCATCATTGATCACAATTCTGAAGCCATCATCAAGACCTTCTTGTTTAGCAACAAGCTTTGCTGTGTAAAGAAGTCGGCCAAGAATATCAAAGTGCCTCTCCTCAGCCTGGTAAGCAAGGTTCAAAAGTGCAAAAATTAAGAGTACCCCAAAAATAAAAAAAGGACAATTCTTCTATAAGAAAATAAATGAAACAAAAATAACAAAATAAGCATACCTATTAATGGTACCCCACCCCATGTAGTAAATGAGAACATAATTTTTATTTTTATCTTTTTTATTTAAATAGAGAAAATATGAGTCTGACAGGCTGATAAAGAAAGACCGTGCATATTGCATTACTCTACTTCAAAGAAACGGCTTGCCAACTGTAATTACAAATGAAGTCAAGTAAATGGAGAGAGAATGCCGAGTTTTGAATCTGAAAAACAAAATGTGGATGACCAACCATTTATATTCCGACTCCAATACATAACTTTGATTGGAATTGTGGTATTGTAAAATCCAAGGATCTAAACAGTAATGATATCCCTGACCAATATAATAGGAATTTCTTTCCCTTAATTAATCCACGATACTGCAACAGACATTACAAAACTTCTTGCTTTCTGGAATTTACAGGAAGCATAATTTTACACTTAACAACTTCCAACCTTCAATTCATCAAAAAATAAATAAATAATAAAAAAACAAAACCCTTCCAACCTTCTAAATCGTGATACTTGTCACCCAAACCTTTTTAACCAGAACTTCCCAAATGGAAAAGCCCCCTATAGAAGTGAACTCTGGACATGACTAGAAATTAAATTAGTTAAGAATGTAGTTTCTCAGGTTGCATGAATCACAAAATGACAGGAAATCTGTCTTGTTCAAGGTCTAAAAGTACCAACGAAGAGAGAATTCTGAGTTCTCCTAGTCGTTTCTAGCTTCGAACCTGACTTTTTCCACCAATAAATGTTCTACATACAGATACGTATTATGACCTTTCTGAATTGTAAGCACACTCTCAAAGCTTTGAAAAAAAATATGCTGCTAAAAAAATTTCGGAATATTCTAACTATTTTAGTTTGAAACCATAAATTCCTTCAAGATTTCTTCAGCTTTGCTCCTTTTTAACCAATAAAACTCGGCAAACCTTACTAACTATCAAAGTAGAACTTATATGCTTCTCAACCAACAGCATAAAACATAAACTTTAAAAATTTCCTTTTAACTAGTTTAATAATTAAATCACCCAAGGAATTAGTTTATTAGATGATTTTTTTCATGGGCCAACTTAATACTCACGTAAATGGATCCATGGTAGTGTCAACAAGAGTCTGAAAATAGGAGAAATTCGAAAAGGAACAGTAAGATTATAGAAAGTGAAAACCTACCAAATGTGGTTTCAATCATGGTGCTCCCAACTAAAAAATGAAATTAAAAAAAAAAAAAAAAACAAACAAGCAAACAAAACAAACTATGCCTGTGAACTTTACGAAAATAAAACATCTACGAATTACCTTGGAGAGTCCAGTTAAGCCATCCTTAACCTTCGGAATGATCAAGATGTGTGTGGGAGCCTGGGGAGAAATGTCCCTAAAAGCAAGGACCTGTTTCACATACAATTAAACTGGTCAATTCACAACTGCTGAATAAAATAGGCATACTGTACCAGGAAATAAAAAGGGAACTGCTAGGATGAATTACTATCACTGATGTAAATCATTAACTACTCACAACAAACAAGAACCAAAGAAAATGGATCTTTCCGGTTATAACATTGGTCAAAGATAACTTGAGTACTAATTACATTAGCCAAACCACTCCAGAGCTTTCCAAATTCAATGACACCGATTTTGTGAAGACATATGCTTTCTCAAAATGCAAAAACTCAGTAAGTAATTTAAAAGCATTATTCTCATAAAATCACTGGTTGGCTTGACCGTGACAAAAATGGGCCTTCTACATTCTCAGCCAGCTAAACGCACAGACTTCACTGAAATTTGCTTCTCTCTTAATTTTATGTGTTCGGCTGGGCAGAAAAAGCACTTCTCCATCATAATTAAAATTAAATCACTTATTAATGCCAACCTAGTTGAGATGTCCTAATGAACCTTTTGATTCCTTTCGCCAATAACCTTATGTTGTTGGGTTGGGGGGGGGGGGGGGGGGAGTGGCGCGGGGAACGCACTTCCAAAGCTTTTCGGCAACCACATTCTTGTGCACTACCAACAGAAGTGATATTCCTCATAAAGATACTTGTCATAGACCAACCAAATAACTCTTGAACACAGATTGCAAAGGAAGGAATATGAAATTGTCTATCTCTCTTTTTCTTTTTTTCTTTTTTTTTTTTTTTCCCAATAAGAAACATCCTTTCACGGTGATAAAATCAAGTGCAAAGAACGGAAAACAAAGGAGGAAAAAATATCAACTAGAAACAGGCAACAAAACATGAAACTTTGAAAGGCCAAAGAAAAGAAGATCCTCAAAAGCTTTATCCATCAAACTTGAAGCCCACAAAGAAGCTGAAAACGTTGCCTTCTAACAAGCCTATATAAAGAGTTGATAAGCCAGTTTGAAAGGCCAGAGCTATTCCTTTCAAACAAACTGAAGTATACCAGCGGCAACTAACTCATCTAATCTAGATACAACTCTATCACTCTTTTCAGCCGAATCGTACCCACCAAATCAGCTAATTAGCCTATGTTTGGTTGGCCCACTCCAACCAAATTTATCTAAAAGCTTTTTGTCTTTCTCTCCAAAAGTTAATCAAATTCACCATTCACATTACCAAATCCCTCTTAAAAACTCAAACTTTAAGAGTCCATAATTTTCTTATTTCAAGTTAAAACGAGATGATTTTTTCTAATTACATAGAATAACAAGAGGATCAAAACAAGATCCATGTTTCTCTTCATCTTCTTTTTTTTCTCAAACACATTTCAAGTTTTTACACTTTTTAACGCTAAACCGTCCATTTTCAAGCAAACGCATAATTCAAATAATCAACTCAACTCCAACCAAAATATCTCCAAACTTCAACTCAAGTGTTCACACCAAATGGGGCATGATTTCATTCCCTTTAAAGTTCACAATTTATCCAAATAGGTGTTTTAAAAAAAAAAAAAAAAAAAAGTGAAAAACTCACTACACCTCATACATCCTCTAAACAACATGTGAAGTTACACAGGATTCAGAAGGTACAATCAGTTCAAGAAAAAACCGAAACGAAGGAGATAAGACATGGAAATTTTCTCACATAAGAAAACCTAACAAAAACAAACAGATATAAGAACAAAAAATGAAAATGAAAAATAAAAAGATGGTATAAAATTAATCTTGGGAAGCAACTGGGCGTCACCTTATCGTCCTCGAAAACCACTTTGGAAGGTATTTCCTTATTGATGATTTTATCAAAACTGGAAAATCGAATAGAAAAACAAAAGAATTCCAAAATTAATAATGGTTAAAAAAAAAGGTGGGGGTAGTATACAAGGCGGAGTGGGGGTCTTACATGGTGGGAGAATCGGAGGGAACCGCGGCGAGAGCAGCCTCTTTCTCAGAGGAAGCCATGGAAGTGCGGATTGGAGGTTTGGGAGGGAAGAAGACGGTGGAGGAGAAGTGAGAAGTTATGACTGCAAGTCGGCTGCTGCTGCTTTTATTGTGATGGGTTGGTTCCATTACCAGCCCTCATCTCACACAACTCCATTTTCTCTTTCTGTGCACCTTGATTCTTTTGTTGCCCAACTGTATACTGCCACGTGGATTTCTCTTGTGTTTTTCGGGTTGATTTTAATTAACTTGCGTTTGGTTCACGGATTGGTGGTAAAATTTTTGAGTTAAAATTGGTTGATTTTTTAAAAACTAGTTACAATTTTTGTTGACTTTTCAAAAAAACAAAAAACAAAAAAATATATAATTTAATTAAAATTAAGTTGAAATGTCAAACGAATCTTAAAATTAATTATTATGATTTTAACTAGTTAATTATTACAATTCTCCCTGAACTATAGCACTTATGATGCTTTTTGTCTTCACACATGAAGGGTAAGAAATAGCTAGTATTATCAATGAGATGACAAAAGATTTTCTTGAGTCTTAAATAGCTAACAAGTCAAGAGTTTACAAAGCTCATCAATAATAGTTGTCAAACCGGCATATCTACATGATGCATGATTCGAACTTCTAATCTAATAAAAATGAAGGTTTCAAATAGGATCTCATTAGCTACCTGACCATCATTCCGGTGATCACTTGTAATACTTTGCGTTACTAAAATTGGTCCTTCCATTAGGGTTTTTTAACCAAAAAAGAAAGAAAAAGGCTCATGGTACCAAGTTTACTAAATTTAAAATTTGATATGAATTTAAAATTTGGTTTTAATCTAAAAATCTTGTCACTATTAAAAAAAAAAAAAAGACCCTATCACTAAATTACATGAATACGTACAATTCTTAATTCTAATGAACCATTAAAACAAATTTATGGAAGTTAAAAAATTAATGGAAAATAAACGAAAAAATGTGATTAATAGGTGATTTTGGAATTTTTGTAATTGAGATTTGCTTGTGATTCGGCTTACTAATTTTCTGTTTATGTTCGCGATTTTGGCTGTGATTTTGATACAATTTTAAGTTGAGGGATTGCTTTGCTTGATGGTGTCGTGTGTGAGTTAATGATTTTGGATTGAGGGGGGGCATTATTATATGTTTAGTAGAGGTTCTGAAATAGTGACCCCCCGACAAGAACGGGTTTTGGTTCTGATAAAGAGAATGTAGGAAGAAGTTTTGTTTTTGTTTTCTTTAATTTGTCTTAGAAAGAGAGGAAGAATATGAAAAGTGTTTTTTGCTTTTGGTTATGTTGTTTCATTTTGTTTTTAAAATGAAATTTAAAATCTCTTTTAAAAAATGTAAAATGAGGGTGGGTAGAAAAGTAATTATGCACAATTCTATTTAGCCTTCATAAATAATTAATGTGACATGTGTCTTTTTCATTAACAGAAGAACCATTTTTGTTAACAGTTTATCTTTTCGGAGGAATGGATTCGGTTTCAAATTTCAAGAAAATCAAGAAACTTAATTCATTAATCTAACAATCTCACAGAAAAAATTCTACCATCAAATCCTTTATTTAATCATCCTAAAACATCAATTTCATCATCAAACGTCATAATTTTCCCAACCTCACAAATTTCACTAAATCTTAGAATTCCACAAATCCCAAATTCAGAGCATCTAAAAACTCACCCTTGATTTCCAATGAAATCGGTGGCTAGAAAGTCAAGAAATAAGAGAATTATGGTAGCTTTATGATTGAAATCTCAAATCTCCTTCTCTGGAGGGTGGATGAGAATGGAGGCGTGGAGAGAAAAATATTTCTGCAAAATAAATCAGACTTAAGCTTAATTCTCTTAGTGTGACCTTTTTTTATAGAATATTTCTAAGCATTCAAGAGCTAGGATTTAATGTGTGAAAGCCATATAAGAGCTTTCAAGCATTCAAGGGACTTTTCTAACTTTTTTTTTTTTTTTTTTTGCATCCTTTTTTTTTTTTCTCCAGCGCCGGGCACTGCGGCCCTGGCTTCCAAGCACCATGGCCCTAGCTTTCTCTCTCTCTCTCTCTCTCTCTCTTTTTTTTTTTTGTGGAGTAAAGAGGAAATTTGTGGTTGCCCCACCTCTTTTAATATTTGGGCCATAATATTCTGCTCCGATATTTAGAATTGTGCTTTTTAAGTGGCTTTGGAAAGATAATGAAAAAATCAACAACTTTGTTGAAGAAAAGTTTGTCTTATTAGAACATTTTCCTAATCATAATGTTGTTTGAATATAGCTTCACATTCTTTTAATACAAAATCCTTAATACTTAGAGGGCGTTTGGTGAATGAGTTTGAGTTAAGATTTTTAAGTTGAGTTGAAGATAAGTTAAGTTGAGTTTGAGAGTTGAGTGTTTGGTAAAAAGTTTGAGATAAAAAGTTTAACTTGAGTTGAGTGTTTGGTAAAAAAGTTTGAGTTGAAAAGTTTAACTTAAGTTGAGTGTTTAGTAAAAAAGTTTGAGTTGAAAAATTTTAAATTGAGTTAGGGCCTTATTTTGATATAAAAACTTTGAGTAAAAATTTTTAAATCAAATTTAACATTCCATTGTATGTTTCTGATCAGAAAAATGAAAAAATTAAAATGAACTAAATTAAAAACTTTTTTCAACAACATACATCAATACCTTATACAATATATCTTAAATAAATGAACAAAATACAACAATAATAATTACATAATTGGTCAATAAAAGTTAATAAAAAACCATAATAATTACAATCATAATATGGTTTAACTATATAAAACTGAGCTTGATTTCAAGTGGATTTATACCATGGAGATGATTGATATCTGTCCCACATATCATCAGCCATCATATCTCTCATCTGATTCATTGCACCCCTCCACGATTCATGTTGCTGCATTCCTGTACTTGGGCTAGTACCATCTACCCCGTCGGCCAACACGTAATCCGCATTAACATCGACATGTCCACCTACAAGCACACAATCTGCCGCATACTCTTCAAGAAAGGGATCCCTAACCTGCATCATCCTTATGAAATTATGATGAATCGCACACGCCACTGGAATCATTACTTGTTTGTCCATTAGATAACTGGTGATGCCTTTAAGTATTTTAAATATGGCCTTCCAGACACTAAAAGTTTGCTCAATACAATTCCGCAGCGATGAGTGTGTGTAGTTAAAAACTTCCCTGCGGTTGCCTAGTCGCGACATCTTCAATATTCAGGTAAATGATATGTCTCTCGTCGAAATGGACTCAGGAAAAAATCTTTATTGGTGTAGCCCGAATCGGCTATGTAAAATTTTCCTACAAAATAAACATCCGTTATCAAGACAAATCCAATACTTTTAACTAATTTATTATTTATAAATACTGCTATAATATGACAGATCAGCTTACCTGGTGGAGGTATTGGGAAACCATGGGATACTATTGCCTCTTTCAACATTCTGGCATCACGACAAGATCCCTCGTATCCGGCCAACATATATGTATATCAAACGAACATGCCGCTAATACATTCTACGAGTGATGCCCTTTTCGATTAATCCAAGCTTCAGTATTTTCCCGCCGTGGCACACATGGGACGTGTGTGCCATCTATAACGTCAATATAACCTGCATAAAAAATTACACTGTTTAATATGGCTACCATCAGTAATAATTCCTATTTTTTAATAATTCTTTCATACGATTATATGATGCGATTACATCGATAACGTACATCAAACTATGACCGATATTTGTAGGAATGCTCTAGAATCAAAGGTTGAACTGCTGTGTAGTCAGGCGGTTTGATGAATTCATCCTTTAGCGCACAAATAGCCTTTAACACTTTAAAGAACTAACATGAAGTTGTCTCTCTAGAATGCTGGAACAAATATGAAATGTATCGGTTCGTAGCTTTTTGTGCACAAATGGATAAAAAAAAATGAACAACTGCTCGTTCACATTCATGTTAGAAGCTGGCCTCAATAATTCCCAACTACCTAATAGGTTACTTAGTGATCTGAATGTTTCTGATTTCATACTGAACAATCCTTGAATTATTTCTTTATGGCCATTTAATATCTCTTCCACACGCATGCTGCCAGTTAGTCTTGAATTATGCATTGGTTGTGGATCTCTTTGTTTGTTACACCTACTGGCAGTCATGGCTACAACTGCCTTCGCAAGATAACTGTCATCGTCGCTATGCTCGTTTTCTGAGTATACGTCATCTTCTTCCTGTTCGGATGCAGAACTATACTCGTTCATTTTGAGAATGGATTGATATCTGGTCTAAATTTTGATGTTTACCTAGTATAAATCAATTGTTTAACAAAATATAAAAAATTAATTCCCAAACCCCTTATACTCTGATCAACTATTCATTTTAAAGTGAATATTAACTAAATTTTTTCCCCATAACCGCTACAAAACATGGTTAACATAATTGAAAAAATCAGATTTATAAAAACATAAAATAGCGTAACCAACATGCTCGATGTAATTTAGAAACATGAATGAAATAAATAAATAAACATAATCCAATAAGAAGATTAATGTCAAATCTATCCCTAAAAATTTAACTATATAAAAAAGGACTCGAATAAGAAAATCAATAGGCCGGGTGCGGCTGGGATTGAACAACGGATGCAATAATGCCTCGCCTATCATCATCTGGTAGCTGATGGAAGGTACGTTGGAGCCGTGGATGAGCATCGAAGTAGTGCCATATTATCGTCCGCTGATATTATGGAATACCCATCTCGGACATAAGAGTCATGCACATCAACATGTGATTCGTGCGACTTGATTGGTCATTACTTGTGCCCGATTACGATCGGCTACAGAAAAGATTGACTATTTCCTGCATTGCCATGTATGTCATTTCATCCGTGTCGTCTCTTTGCTTCCTCTTACCAACCTGCATCAGCGCCCGATCTTCTGTTGTTGTAATGGCACGCACCGATGGTTGGCATTAGATCCTCTTCTAAAACCGGCCGGTTTCCAGAGTTGTCCATGGAACCTTCATGCTCGACGTATGTAGTACTATCATCTCGCATCGTAATTGACCCAAACCCCGAAGCACCCGCAACATGATTTTTCTCGAAAACATTATAATAAAGCTCCTTGTTGTGAAGCCCGTCGTGACGGAGATGGTTGTACTCCTTAAAAACCTACAAATGAAATTTAATCAACATACAAGTCTAATTGTCGCATGAACAAAGAATATAACGTCCATGCCATATTTTAGATAATGCAATTACTTAAATAAAGCTCTGCCATGCATCGTCTGAGCATATCGCACAATCCGTCGATGGATTGTATCCTAGGTTGGTCCGACATTGCAACGCCTTCCACCCCCAATATATTTTCTTCATCCTCTCCTTCTTTTGATATAATGTTATTTCATAGCCAGGTACTCCTCCATACTCAGCATTAAACCGGGCGGCCTATTGATCGAGGATTACAAGGGGGGATTTTTTTCGCCACTACAGGCCAAGTACTCATCAATTTTTTGAAGGAAATTTTTTTTCCTTTGCGGGATCCCAAACGTATGTCTCACTAGATCGTTTTCGAGGTTTTTTCTTAAGAAAATGATAACCAAAAAAGAAAAACATACTTAAAAAAAAAAAGTACAGGAGGAGGAGTTAACTCAGTATAAATTGATTGACATATTTCATCTGAGGTATGTCAATGACCCGATACATATATAGCTACCATGGCATAGAAACCATGGGTTCGGGGTTAACCAAGTTCATGATAAGCATAACCTATAAGTAAGCCCCTGAACAACAAACATGTACTTATATACCGGTATCTGACAATATATGTCGGGTAACTGACTCACCAGTCAAATTATAATACAAGATATGTTAATTTGTTATATACATCATCGCCAACCAGGATTGAAAGTTGAACATAAACCGGGATATAAACTTGTAAAAACATTCCGCAACCTGAAAAAAAGTCCCCTAATGTATCGGTGGCAAGACAGAAAACTTAAATAAAAATGAACACAAAATTAATTTTTAAGGCAGCACATCACCGGAATTTGGTTTAGGCTTCCACAACATCGTACAAGTAAACCCAAAAAATGTGTAAGGCGGAAAATAAATTAACTAGTGACCGAAAACATCATTTAGGAGTGCAAAACATGCTAAAAGGCAACCCAATACATGCTCAACACAACAAATTCACTACCTAGTGACCAAAATTTGGTTTAAGAGTGAAAAACATGGTAAAAGTGAACCCAAAACATGTGTAAGACAGCAAATGAATTAACTAGTGACCCAAAACATCCTTTATGATTGGAAAACATGATAAAAGATAACCTAATACATGCTCAAGACAGTAAATTCACTGACTAGTGACCAAAATCTGGTTTAGGCTTCCACAACATGGTACAATTGAACACAAAACTTCCTCAAGACAGCAAATGAACTACCAAGTGATCAAAATCTGGTTTAGGACTGCAAAACATGGTAGAAGTGAACCCAAAACATGTGTAAGGTAGCAAATGAATTAACAAGTGACCTAAAATATCCTTTATGATTGGAAAACATACATACTCATGTAACGACCCGCCTAGCAGAGGCCGTTACCATATATACATACATACATACATGCCTTTATATTTACTTACTTACTTAGTGTAAATAGTAGAATTTTTTTTTATACGGAGCATACGAACGGAAAGTAATATATAAAAACGATGTTGGCAGTTCGGATATTAAATAATGTACATAAAGAAAACAAAACGCGTAGCGGCCTTATATCTCACATTCTTCACAGTTCACCCTGCCCCGCTCGCCATCTTGTATCAACAATTGCCGGTAGGTTGTTTACCTACAACATAGACGTAAGACGTGAGCTTTCGCTCAGCAAGTACAACATAATTATCCGCGACAATAACAACACAAAACATAACTAAATTTAACATAACGTATCCTAATCATGCATGAGCCAATTATGCTTCATTATGCTTGCTTGTTCTTTCATAGCTTATCTTACCTTACTTGCTTATCTTACTTATCTTACTTATCTTGCTTAACTTGCTTATGGGCCCCTTACATAAGTGTATGTACCGGGCGCGTAACTATGGAGTGGTTGGGACGGCCAGTCCATTTCCAACTCAAACTATAGTCCAACCCGACCTAACGCGGGTCGGTACGACACAGGCAACTTGCTTGTCATCATACTTGTCTTTCATAATCTCATATTTGATCTTACTCTTATTTAAAATTGGTGAACATGCTTCATGATGTCACACATTCATAAGATATAATCATATCATACTTCATATCATAAACTTAATGCATCATAGACATATCATACATTATAGCATAATAAAATCATAGCACATAACATCATCACATCACATCACATCTCATAAGTCTTTCCTAATATCAAACAATTCTAGCATACATTCACATCACATACTATAGCATTCATTCATCATACTTGGGTAAGTATACAATAAAAAGCCTATGCTGTAGGCGGAGTTGTACTTATCTCGAACTCTATGTCCGATGTTATGCTGCTCCTGCTCGGGGCGCAATAACATATTACCTCCTGCTATTACAAAGGATATAGTGTAAGGATTCTATAAATCCTACTTTTAAACTGTTGGTAACCTTAACCAACATTCATTTTATTCTTTGTTATATGCCCCCACATAATCTATCTTGAAAATATTATAAATGGGTTACTATAAGTAACCCCATAAGTAACCCTTGAGCTAAGGGCCTTAACCAAATGACTTAGTCTTTTATTGGGTTACATTGGATAACCCTTGGGCTTCGGGCCCAAACCAATAACTTGGTTTTAAAATCCCTTTTGCTTTGTCTTTAGAAAAACTTAGGGTTTTCTTCAAAAATCCTTGAAATCTTATGAATGGGTCTTTGTAAAAACCATTAAAAATAGAAACTGCCTTTAGAACAGTGTAATACCTAGTTTTTTCGATATTACTATTTCCTTTTAAAGGAATTTATTTCGTGCCTTAAAGGTATTCATGAAAGAGCCCGATTAAGGGTTTTTATTTATTTTGTGAGTTCTTATGATTTTATAAGACTCAAAATGATTGCTTAGATTAGCATATGACCTTTTGAGTGAAAAAGGATGAAAAACTCTATGATGTACGTTGGTCAAAGTTTGACCAAGAAAAGTCAAAGTTGACCGAGAGAGTCAAAGTTTGACTAAAATGGTCAAAGTAATGACTGTACAGTTTTATGGCAAAGCAGTATGGAAATATACTACGAAAAACCGTTTTTACGGGCAATCTAGTATGATTAGGATTAAAACCACCATAGAAAAATCAAGCACATTAAGTTAGATACTAAGGGCAAAAAGGACTTAAAGAAATAAGAAAATTTTTATACAGTCCATTTTTACACAGATGAATTTTGGACTGCAGAATATATTGCAGTACTGTGTATTAGTGAACACAGTATTAGAAATATCTGTGTCGCTCAAAAATGGACTGCATATTGAAGAAAAGTGCCAAACAAGGCCTTATGGTGATGACATCACCTTATCCACAAGTTATGACATCATAATTAATTAAAGGAAATTAAAAGAATTCTTTGGAATGTTCTAGACTATTCATGGCCGGCCACCTAAGCTTCCTTTTGGGCAAAATCTTGCTTTTTCAAGGACTTATTAGCAATTTTGGAAAGTTTTCAAATGCCTATAAATAGGTGACCCTTTAATTCAAAAAAAATTAGAAAATCTAGCCAAACTTTGGCCAAGTTTCTGCTCCAAAATCCGACCCTTAGGCAGCCATGAAAGGATAGAGCAAAACCAAAAATCCAAGAGGGAAATTCATTGGATAGTGTTCGGATTTGAGCTAGAACACAAGAAAAAGTTTGGAAAAATTTTTGAAACCCATTTTTGGCCAAATGGCCGGTTATGGGTAAGTTGGAAAAAGGGAGAGAAAAAGTGCTAGGGCTTAGGGGGGAGTGGCCGGATGTTGTAGGAACTCTACCCAAGTGATGGAAAAATTTTTGGTGGCCTTTGAGGGAGAGGCCGGTTGTTAGTTGAAACCAAGGGGGGGAGAGAATTTCGGATCCAAAACCCTATCCAATCTTAGGGTTGAGCAAGGTAATTCTCCCATAGCCCTACACTTTTAAATTCAGTTTCAATTTGAAGTTTTGGTGTATTTCAAGTTGAAAATTGTAAGAGCATAAGCTCAATTTATTTAATTGCTCTAGTTTAAGTTTTTGTGGTTGTGCTTGATTAGGTTAAGGTGGTTTATTTATGAGCTGTAAATTGGTTTATGTGCTATGCTTGTTTGATCATTAGGATTGCATGCTAGATATTTGATAAATTGTATGTCCCCTAAATATGTGCAAGAATGATGTTGAATGGTATGTTAGGATGCTAGAATATAAGCATGGATGGAATGGAATGGTTTGATGAATTTAGAACCATGCGAACCCTAGGTGATGCAGTTTCGGTATTGGTTTGCATGGACGTGATTGAATCACATGAAGGATGGTTTGAAACGTTAGAAACGCTGCATGTGTGATATTAGGCTCCCGCTGTGGTCGGTTGAGGTAGTATGCACGAATTAGGACGTAAAACGAATTTAAGAACATAAACTGCCAGTTCGGGTACAAACTGGCCAGTTTCTGGAAAAGGAAATTTTGAGGCCTTTAGAGGCCGAATTTGAGAAAACGTAAAACACGAAAGTTGTAGAGAATGATTTTTCCTAGGGAGAAACATGGAGAGTTTTCCAAAATGAGGCTCCAACGGCCTCGGTTTTTATGAAAATCCGAGCCTGGCCGTGCCTAGGATTCATGCACGGTCAGGTAAGTTCAACAAGGAATAAGGGCACGTTAAAGTCCGAACTGGGTTTTTCTCAAAACACGAAAGTTTTAGGGTTTCTCAAGATCTGAAATTTCGTGAAGAAAACTTTTTCATATTTGATTTGGATTTTTAAATAAAAATTAGATTTCAAAAACTGTGTAGGAGACAGGAAATTCCTGCACAGGATTTTCTGAAAACAAAGCAGAAAAACTGTATTTTCAACCAAACCCAATGTTTTGACTATGAAAACTGTTCCAATGGCAGTTTTCAGCCCTTAACAACTTTTAAAACCCCATTTTAAGAACCATGTATTTTTAACAAAGGGTTTTGAATTAATTCAGCAAATTTTTCCTAGACAAAGGAAAAAAGGATTTTTAAGCGTAAATGAGCAGCAAGATAGTAAGAGATGGTAACCGGGAAGGATACCCGAGTTATTGGGCTTGACCCCCAAAGCCCAAGTTTGACCATATAAGGTTGACTTTGGTTGACCAGGTTTGACCAAGGCTTATTACCTTAAGGGTTACCCAACATAACCTGTCGAGATACCAATGGATTATAGACCAAGAATGTTAAAGGTTATGCTCAAGGTTAGGATAAGTAACCTAACCCTACCTGTATGGATATGGGCTTAGCACATGTGGTTACTCAATGTAACCTGATAAGTTATAATCCATTATTGGGCTAGTCTCGAATAATAGGGTTACTTATTGTAACCAAGTAAGATATCTGGCATAGGGGGACATACAACTAAGACTATGTATGCATGTTGGTTAAGTCACCAACATTTTTCGGTAACAGACCCTTACCTATGTCCTTCATTCAAGCAGGAAGTAGCCTGCAGCTGTATCCGGATGTGGAGCAGCATATCACCGGACATAGTAGTCGAGGTAAGTACAACTCCGCCTACAGCATAGGCTTTTGTTGTATACTTGCCCAAGTATGAATGATATAGATGAGATGTGATTGTATGTTAGATTTGTATGATATTAGGAAAATGGTTATGTGATATGATGCAATGATGTTATGTGCTATGATTTCAGTATGACATGATGTATGATATGTTTATGAAGCATGATATGATTTTATCTCATGAATCTGTGACATCACGAAGCATGCTCATAAATTCTAAATAAGAGATAACGAAAAGACAAGTATGATGGCAAGCAAGTTACCTGTGTCGTACCGACCCGCTCACAGGTCGGGTTGGACTATGGTTTGAGTTGGAAATGGACTGGCCGCCCCAACCACTCCATAGTTGCGCGCCCGGTACGTACACTTATGGGGCCCATAAGCAAGATAAGCAAGATAAGTAAGATAAGTATGATAAGCAAGTAAGACATGATAAGCTATGAAAAGTCAAGCAAGCATAATTGGCTCATGCATGATTAGGATAGAATATGTTATGTTATGATGCTATGATAAGTTATGATTGTATATGTTATGTTATGATGCCATGTTAAGTATGATAGGATATGTTATGTTACGATAAGTTAAGTTATGCCATGATATGCGAAGTCGAGATATGCTATGATAGGTTAAGTTTGTATTGTGTCGCAGTATAATAGTTGTACTTGCTGAGCGAAAGCTCATTGTCTTACGTTTATGCTGTAGGTATGCAACCTACGTGCCATTGTTGATACAAGATAGGGGAGCGTGGCAGGGCGAGCTGTGAAATGTGGGAAATAAAGCCGCTACGCGTTTTGTCCTTTTTTATGTCTAATAATCGTTATTCGAATGTTACTTTTATATTTCGCCATCCGCTCGTATGCGCCGCCATATAAAAAAAAAAAATTTCCGCTGTTTTCGCTCAATATGTAAGTATGATTCATGCATGTATGTATGTTACGTAAGTATGTATGTACGGTAGCTGCCTGTGCTAGGCGGGTCGTTACAGAGTTGGTATCAGAGAGGTTTCCTGCTATACAATTTCACAGTCTGCCTGCCATCGCCACCATCATTGTAAGTTGAATTTATATTTTACGTATATGCAATATGTATGCTGGGATTATGCTAGGATAGACGCGGCGATATGGATCCTGCTCGGGTGAATGCGGATCGAGACGCGATAAAATCATTTTACGAATCGCATCCTCTACTGTTCGATGGTACAAGACGATCAGTATCAGTAGCAGCTTGGCTATATGATATGGAGTTGGTTTTCTATATCTGTTATGTCGAGGCCCATTTGCAGGTCTCCCTAGCCAGTCGGTGCTTGATAGCTAACGCACGACATTGGTGGATGACACTGGGTGAGAGATAGATGCCTAGTCATTCATGGGCTTATTTTCGTACGTTAATTAGTGCGCGTTATGGGCCCATGCCTGATGAGGAAGCCGGTGAGCCGTATCGTGATCCCGAGATTTATCGGGATATGCAGCGCACGCGATATTTAAGTTATGTCAAGGACTGGCATGTAACACCCCGAACCGTCATGCGTAGGGGCGTCCTACTGCGCAGACGTGGGCCGTTACATTACTTGCTTAACTTACTTCTTAATTTAAAAAGCTTAAACTGCGGAAAATTCGGAGTAAAAATTTTTTTCTTTTCTTACTTTGAACTTAACTTATCTTCATGCATAATCATATGTACTCACTTGAGTACTGAGCTTTCATAATCATATTGAAAGCTAACATAATCATACCGTGGACCAATCCGACCTAATGCGTTTCGGTACAACACGAGGCAACTTGTTGCCATCATCCTTAAAAACCATTCCTTTACTTGTACTTAAAAACAATTTCTTAAAAATAGTTTTCTTCTTGAAAACAGTTTCCTATCCATACAATCACTTTAATATATCTCAACATAACATAAAACACATCTTCCAAATATATTTTTCAAAACATATTTTACATAACATAAATTCAAAACCCGTGGCGGTGTCCATCCCACATTTCACAGCCTGTAGCACCAGCCTTCACAGCTTTGCATCACGTATCGCTGGTAGGTTGCTAACCTACAGCATGAACGTAAGTAATGAGCTTATGCCCAGTAAGTACAACGTGCAATCCGCAAAACATTTTAACAAAAGAATGCATGAACCGATTAGGCTTTCTTATGAATCAATTAAACTTTTATTTATTATCTTGATTCTATTTCCTTGAATATCATGTGTGCACGTACCGTGGTCTATAGCTATGGAGTGGCTGGAGGCAGCCAATCCAAACCAACTCAAACCATGAAACAAACTGTTTAGCATGGACTGATTGGGGCAGCCAATCCAACTCAGTCCAAACCATGGATTAAACCATTTAAAACGGCCACTATGGCAAGTCGGTACGACACAATGACCTTAACTTGTCTTAATATGTGTTCTTACCATGTAGTGAAATGTTAGTGAACATGCTACATGATGTCACTTTATTAAAACATAACATAACACAAACCATAACATAAACGCCGTAACATAATCTTCATAGCATAAGTTCATATCATAACATAATCATCGTAACTTAACCATCGTAATGTAACAATCATAACATAACATCATACGTAAGCATCGTAACATAACATCATACGTAAGCATCGTAACATAAATCATGCATATCAATTCATGATTTCTTGAAAAACATGTTATAAAAACATTTTGCCCATGCTGTAGGCGGAGTTATATTTACTTGTCGTCCTATGCTCTTGGTTAATCGTCCGAATCATGGCACGACAACAGTTCATACTCCTGTTTCCAAACAGGACGTAAGAGAAGAGCCATAGACATTCTATCTTACCATAAATCATAATCATTAAATGTTGGTGTCCTAACCAACATTTATGAGTAGCCTTAGTTATATTATATGTTCCCTCCTATAACAACTTACGATAACTTGTTTGGTTACTTGCAGTAACCCTAGGGCTCATGGCCCAACATACTTAAACAATATCATACTAGGTTACTTTTGGTAACCTTGGGTACATGACTTAACATTCTTGATCCATCATCTATTGGGTTATTACAAATAACCCTAGATCTTAGTTTATCATAATTTTTGGTATCTTATTGGGTTACGTTGGGTAACCCTTAAGGTGATAAACCTTGGTCAAACTTGGTCAACCAAAGTCAACCTTCCATGGTCAAACTTGGGCTTTGGGAGCCAAGCCCAATAACTCGGGTATCCTTCCCGGTTACCATCCATTATTGTCTTGTTACTTAACCTTGGCTTTAAAATCCATTTTTCCCTTTGTTTCGGAAAATTTGTTGAATTCAACTTAAAAACCTTTGCTTAACTTATAAAATGTGTTAAGGGCTGAAAACTGCCATTGGAACAGTTCTCACAGTCAAAACATTGGGGTTTATGTAAAATACAGTTTTCCTATATTGTTCTAGAAAATCCTGTACACGTGCAGGAATTTCCTGCTCTTGTATTGTTTTTTCTGAAAATCCTGTGCTGGAATTTCGGTTTCCTGCACAGTTTTGAGAGTCAATATTTTTACTTTAAAATCTGTTCAGAATTTGATAAAACTTTCTTCATGAAAGTTTTAGCTCTCGCAAAATGCTTCAACTTTCATGTTTTAAGGAAAACTCAGTTCAGACTTTAACATACCCTTTTTCTTCGTTGAACTCACCTGGCCGTGCATAAATCCTGGGCACGGTCAGGCTCGGATTTTCATAAAAACCGAGGCCTTTGGAGTCTTATTTTGAAAAACGGTTCACGTTACCCTCTAGGAAAAACCATTATCTACAACTTTGTAGTTTTGAGTTTCTTCAAATTCGGCCTCTAAGGGCCTCAAATTACCATTTCCAAAAAGCTGCCCAGTCTTGACCCGAGACTGGCAGTTTTGGTTCTTAAATCCGTTTCTCGTCCTAAAACGCGCACACTACCTCAACCGACCACAGCGGGAGCCTAAGATCACACATGCAATCGTTTCTAACGTTCCATTCCATCAATCACATACTCATACATTCAATCTTAAACCTATGGGAACATATAACAAACACATGGTAGGCATACTCAAAAACCCATAAGCACATCATCAAACATGCACCAAAATATAAACTAGAGACCACCACCCTAATCATGCACATGCTAGAAAACTTAACTAGAGCATTGACATAAATAGTGAGCTTATGCTCTTACAATCCAACTCGGAAATACACTTAAATTTCCAATTTAAAACTCAATCGAAGAGCTTATGGTTAAAGGGGATTACCTTGATTGAACACAAGGCTAGGCTAGGAGTTTGGTTCATTTTTCTGCCCTATTTCCTTGGCTGCCTATAACCGGTTTTGCCCCTCCAATTAGCACCAAAACTTTTTGGTCATTTGGTGGTTCTTCCTACAAAATCCGGCTATCCTAAAACCCATTTTTCGGCACTTTTCTCTTTTCTTTCTCTTCCTCTCCCATGGCCGGCCACTTGTCCTCCAATGGGTACCAATTTTTTTCTCAACTTTTTCTTTGATTTCCTACTTGAAAATCCGAACATTCTAGCTCACTTTTCTTTCTATTTTTCTCTCTTCTATGGCTCGGCCTTTAGGTGGAAAAGTGAGGGAAAATTTTGCCATAGTTTAGCTAAGGTTACAACACTTGCTCAAAAATTGTGAACCAACATCACCCATTTATAGGTGAAAATCATAGTTTCTAGAATTGCATATAAGGGTCTAAGAGCAAAATATTTGCTCATTGCACCTCCTAGGTGGCCGGCCATAGTGAATCCTTGGTGGGCAAGTTACTTGCTCACCAAGTTTTGCTTACATCACCTAATGACATCACTTGCTTACCTCATCTTTATGACATCATCAAGCCAAATACTTGTTCTCCAAGCACACAAAGAACCGGCCATTAGGAATCCTTGGTGGGCAAGTTACTTGCTCACCAAGTTTTGGCTTACATCACCCCCGTGACATCATTCGCTTACATCATTTTGACGACATCATCTTGATGACATCATCAAGCCAATTGCTTGTTCACCAAGCCTAGAAGAAATCCGGCCATGCATGCATGTGGAAGATAAGGAAAAATCTTTCCAAAAATATCTTTTCATGCTAATCTTATTCTTAATTCCTTGTTCCAATGTAAGTAGGCTTGTAACCAATCTTTGGCCTAGTTGGAGCCTTGGTTAGGAATTTCCATGATTCTATAATTACATACTAATCCATCATTACTTATTTTTCTAAAATTGCACTTTGGCCCCTACGGACAAAATATTTACAATTTAGTCCCTGTAGGTCGCCAACTATGGCGGAGCCACTTGGCTTCTATTTCGTGCATAATTATCCACTGGATACTTAAAAATCCAATAATACAATCCTGCAGTCCATTTCCTTACTAACATACATAATATCAATACTGTTTTTCACCAAAAACAGTATTGTCACACTGGACTACAGTCCAGAATTCATCTGCGTGATAATTGGACTGCGTATCGAATTTTCTTAGGACTTAAAACTATTTAGTCCTTAACGCTCTAAAAATTTGTGCTTGATTTTTCTACGGTGGTCTCATAGCTTATTCTTACTAAATTGGCCGTAATGAAGGTTTTTTGCAGTATAATCCCATACTGCTTTGCCGTATCTCAGCACCTTCATCTATTTGACCTTCCTGGTCAACCTTTGACTTTTTGGTCAACTTTGACTTTTTCGGTCAAACATAAAGTCAACTTGGTCAAACTTTGACCGGCATAAAATCATAAATTCCCATTTTGCCCTTTTTCCTCAAAAGGCCACATGCTTGACTTAAGCAAACTATTGTTGAGTCTCGTAGCTAATTAAACGAGAACTCACACATAAACTGATATTCTGCTCAGATCATGAGCTTCATATCGACAAACAAGATTCAAACTTGAAATTTTCCTTGTCTAAAAGGAAATCATAGGTTCATCGAAATTTCGGGTATTACATTCTACCCTCCTTAAAGAAATTTTCGTCCTCGAAAATTCGGATACTTCTAAGTGGCTTTTCTTCAAATCCACTATTGATCCATCGTAACTTATTCATGTTCCCATTTTCATACTTTGATGGGATCATGCCTCTTATCTAGAACCATACTCTTACTTTCATATCATGTCATCATACTTTCATTCATTCTTACTTCATACTATCTTACTTTCATATCATGTCATCACACTCTCTAACTTACATACATTCATACTTACATACTTACATACTTTCATACTATCATGCTCTCCTTTCATATTGCATCACAAGAACTATCTTCATAAAAATTTTAGCAAGTATATCATATAACTTGCTATGTTTGAAAAACATATCTTATCATATAACTTTTTCATACGTGAAAAATGTTTCATACTTTATAATTTTTCATACTTGGAAAACATATCTTAAAAATAGCTTCTTTCTTGAACCTTGATCTTATGCTATTAGAACCCTTTAATTTTCATAATGGCCCCTTTCTTGGAACTCATCCCATTCTTGGAACTTGTCCCTCAAGGATTCGGCCTATGACCCCTATCTTGGGACTTGTCCCTCAAGGATTCGGTCATTTAACGAACATAACGGCTCCTATCTTGGAACCTTTACTGTTCATAACAGCCCCTATCTTGGAATTTCCTCCTCAAGGATTCGGCTGTATTTTATAAAATGAGGGATTCTATTAAGCATGAGTTCAAGATTTAAGCATCTTTTATAAAAATATTTCCTTTGAATTCTTTCAAAGTCAATAATGGAGAAAACATAATGTCATTCGAGTGATGCAATACTTATATCGTATCGACTAGCTGCTTGCTAGATAATAAAATGGTAGAAGCTTCTCTCATTGCTTCTAACATTTTCTTCATAACTCAAAATCATAATTCTTAGGAATGTCTAAAACTTCCCATTATTTCATAATTTCCCTTACTAAGGGATCATATCCTTAATTTCCTTGTCATACTGATAGCCATCATTCAACTTCTTATTTGTGCATTGCCTTGATATTACCACCAGTCAAGGCACTACAAAACATCTTTCTCCATACCTATTATCATTCTTATGGGAGCCTAAGTTTCACAACATGAAACTTAAGTTCTATAGCATCTAGCTTATTTCTTAGAATGAAAACTGCCAAATTATCACCCTACTGAGGTAAGGCGATAGGCTATCTGATCTCGAAGCCTATTCATTTCTTATTGCTACTCTAGCATTTATCATCATGACTTGGCTATCATAGTTGCAAGATGAGGCTCTTGCAGAAATTGGTTCGGTTGTACCAGCAACGAACCATTTTCTAGGTTCTAATTCTAATTCTCAACATGTCTAACACTCATTCTTTCGTCCATATCTTAGCATATCATACTAGAGATTCATCACGATCTCATCGTATCCTATTGTAGGCTCAGCTTATTCCCCACGCTTTCGCTGCGCAACTCTGATCCACTGGCAATCATAGCCCATAGACTCATCTGGATAAATACGCCAGCTGCAACATAACTGACGTATCGTCTTCATATCGTGCAGCAACTCAGCAAATGCAGCCACTTCTTGAGTCCCATCGAAGATGCGTGACTCCATTCCTTCGGATGCTAATGAAGTCGAAGTCCTGCGGTCCTCTTCAATCGTACCCGGGTTTCACACCAGGTTCATATCTATACTATTATAAAACTATGACCTCACATACTTACTATACCTAACTAGAGTAAGAAAACTTACTTGCAAAACTGTGGCTCTGGCGGCAGAACTGTAAAACTGGATGGCAGAAAACTTGCTCTGATACCATCTCTGTAACACCCCGAACCGTCACGCGAAGGGGCGTCCTACTGCGCAGACGTGGGCCGTTACATTACTTGCTTAACTTACTTCTTAATTTAAAAAGCTTAAACTGCGGAAAATTCGGAGTAAAATTTTTTTCTTTTCTTACTTTGAACTTAACTTATCTTCATGCATAATCATATGTACTCACTCGAGTACTGAGCTTTCATAATCATATTGAAAGCTAACATAATCATACCGTGGACCAATCCGACCTAATGCGGTTTGGTACAACACGAGGCAACTTGTTGCCATCATCCTTAAAAACCATTCCTTTACTTGTACTTAAAAACAATTTCTTAAAAATAGTTTTCTTCTTGAAAACAATTTCCTATCCATACAATCACTTTAATATATTTCAACATAACATAAAACACATCTTCCAAATATATTTTTCAAAACATATTTTACATAACATAAATTCAAAACCCGTGGCGGTGTCCATCCCACATTTCACAGCCTGTAGCACCAGCCTTCACAGCTTTGCATCACGTATCACTGGTAGGTTGCTACCCTACAGCATGAACGTAAGTAATGAGCTTATGCCCAGTAAGTACAACGTGCAATCCGCAAAACATTTTAACAAAAGAATGCATGAACCGATTAGGCTTTCTTATGAATCAATTAAACTTTTATTTATTATCTTGATTCTATTTCCTTGAATATCATGTGTGCACGTACCGTGGTCTATAGCTATGGAGTGGCTGGAGGCAGCCAATCCAAACCAACTCAAACCATGAAACAAACTGTTTAGCATGGACTGATTAGGGCAGCCAATCCAACTCAGTCCAAACCTTAGATTAAACCATTTAAACCCGCCACTATGGCAAGTCGGTACGACACAATGACCTTAACTTGTCTTAATATGTGTTCTTACCATGTAGTGAAATGTTAGTGAACATGCTACATGATGTCACTTTATTAAAACATAACATAAACGCCGTAACATAATCTTCATAACATAAGTTCATATCATAACATAATCATCGTAACTTAACCATCGTAACGTAACAATCATAACATAACATCATACGTAAGCATCGTAACATAACATCATACGTAAGCATCGTAACATAAATCATGCATATCAATTCATGATTTCTTGAAAAACATGTTATAAAAACATTTTGCCCATGCTGTAGGCGGAGTTATATTTACTTGTCGTCCTATGCTCTTGGTTAATCGTCCGAATCATGGCACGACAACAGTTCATACTCCTGTTTCCAAACAGGACGTAAGATAAGAGCCATAGACATTCTATCTTACCATAAATCATAATCATTAAATGTTGGTGTCCTAACCAACATTTATGAGTAGCCTTAGTTATATTATATGTTCCCTCCTATAACAACTTACGATAACTTGTTTGGTTACTTGCAGTAACCCTAGGGCTCATGGCCCAACATACTTAAACAATATCATACTAGGTTACTTTTGGTAACCTTGGGTACATGACTTAACATTCTTGATCCATCATCTATTGGGTTATTACAAATAACCCTAATCTTAGTTTATCATAATTTTGGTATCTTATTGGGTTACGTTGGGTAACCCTTAAGGTGATAAACCTTGGTCAAACTTGGTCAACCAAAGTCAACCTTCCATGGTCAAACTTGGGCTTTGGGAGCCAAGCCCAATAACTCGGGTATCCTTCCCGGTTACCATCCGTTATTGTCTTGTTACTTAACCTTGGCTTTAAAATCCATTTTTCCCTTTGTTTCGGAAAATTTGGTGAATTCAACTTAAAAACCTTTGCTTAACTTATAAAATGTGTTAAGGGCTGAAAACTGCCATTGGAACAGTTCTCACAGTCAAAACATTGGGGTTTATGTAAAATACAGTTTTCCTATATTGTTCTAGAAAATCCTGTACACGTGCAGGAATTTCCTGCTCATGTATTGTTTTTTCTGAAAATCCTGTGCTGGAATTTCGGTTTCCTGCACAGTTTTGAGAGTCAATATTTTTACTTTAAAATCTGTTCAGAATTTGATAAAACTTTCTTCATGAAAGTTTTAGCTCTCGCAAAATGCTTCAACTTTCATGTTTTAAGGAAAACCCAGTTCAGAATTTAACATACCCTTTTCTTCGTTGAACTCACCTGGCCGTGCATAAATCCTGGGCACGGTCAGGCTCGGATTTTCATAAAAACCGAGGCCTTTGGAGTCTTATTTTGAAAAACGGTTCACGCTACCCTCTAGGAAAAACCATTATCTACAACTTTGTAGTTTTGAGTTTCTTCAAATTCGGCCTCTAAGGGCCTCAAATTACCATTTCCAGAAAGCTGCCCAGTCTTGACCCGAGACTGGCAGTTTTGGTTCTTAAATCCGTTTCTCGTCCTAAAACGCGCACACTACCTCAACCGACCACAGCGGGAGCCTAAGATCACTCATGCAATCGTTTCTAACGTTCCATTCCATCAATCACATACTCATACATTCAATCTTAAACCTATGGGAACATATAACAAACACATGGTAGGCATACTCAAAAACCCATAAGCACATCATCAAACATGCACCAAAATATAAACTAGAGACCACCACCCTAATCATGCACATGCTAGAAAACTTAACTAGAGCATTGACATAAATAGTGAGCTTATGCTCTTACAATCCAACTCGGAAATACACTTAAATTTCCAATTTAAAACTCAATCGAAGAGCTTATGGTTAAAGGGGATTACCTTGATTGAACACAAGGCTAGGCTAGGAGTCTGGTTCATTTTCCTGCCCTATCTCCTTGGCTGCCTATAACCGGTTTTGCCCCTCCAATTAGCACCAAAACTTTTTGGTCATTTGGTGGTTCTTCCTACAAAATCCGGCTATCCTAAAACCCATTTTTCGACACTTTTCTCTTTTGTTTCTCTTCCTCTCCCATGGCCGGCCACTTGGCCCCCAATGGGTACCAATCTTTTTCTCAACTTTTTCTTTGATTTCCTACTTGAAAATCCGAACATTCTAGCTCACTTTTCTTTCTATTTTTCTCTCTTCTATGGCTCGGCCTTTAGGTGGAAAAGTGAGGGAAAATTTTGCCATAGTTTAGCTAAGGTTACAACACTTGCTCAAAAATGTGAACCAACACACCTATTTATAGGTGAAAATCATAGTTTCTAGAATTGCATATAAGGGTCTAAGAGCAAATATTTGCTCATTGCACCTCCTAGGTGGCCGGCCATAGTGAATCCTTGGTGGGCAAGTTACGTGCTCACCAAGTTTGCTTACATCACCTAATGACATCACTTGCTTACCTCACCTTGATGACATCATCTTGATGACATCACATTGATGACATCACCTTGATGACATCATCAAGCCAAATACTTGTTCTCCAAGCACACAAAAATCCGGCCATAGGAATCCTTGGTGGCAAGTTACTTGCTCACCAAGTTTGGCTACATCACCCCCGTGACATCATTCGCTTACATCATTTGACGACATCATCTTGATGACATCAT
>CM046373.1:2882428-2920502 GCA_025413025.1 Ficus hispida | reverse complement strand
TGAAGCATTGTATGGAAGAAAATGCCGATCGCCTATCCACTGCAGGAAGTGGGGCAGAAGCAGCTGCAACCACAGACTTCATTAAGAAGACCTCTGAGGATATTCAGATGATCAAGCAGAGGCTCGACATAGCTTTTAGCAGACAGAAAAGTTATGCCGATAAACGTAGGAGGCCTTGGAATTCCAAGTGGGAGATGCGGTGTTCATCAAGATTACTCCTATGAAAGGAGTGATGCGATTTGGTAAAAGGGAAAGCTTAGTCCGAGGTATACAGGACCATTTGAGATTCTTGAACGAATTGGAAAAGTCGCCTATAAGCTTGCCCTACCGCCTGAGTTAGCTTCGATGCATAATGTTTTCCATGTGTCGATGCTAAGAAGTATGTGTCAGACCCTTCCCATGTGCTTAGTCAGGAACCAGTGGAGGTTCATACGGACTTAACCTATGAAGAAAAGCCAGTTCGAATTCTAGATCGGGAAGAGAAGGTCTTAAGGAACAAACCATTCCCATGGTTAAAATATTGTGGCGAAACCACATGGTCGAAGAAGCAACCTGGGAGTTGGAAGATGAGATGAGAAAGAACTACCCTGATTTGTTTTAATTTTCGAGGACGAAAATTTTTAAGGGGGGTAGATTGTAATAACTAGAATTTTTCTATGTTACAATTTCTTGTATAGAAATTTGAACTGTACCGTGAAGGTATTTATGAAAAGCCCGGTTTAGGGTTTTTATTCAGAATTATGAGTTCTTATGCTTCTATAAGACTCAAAAATGATTGCTTAGCTAAGCATACGACCTTTTGAGGAAAAGGTATGAAAACGCCATGATTTTTACAAAGTCAAAGTTTGACCCGAGAGTCAAAGTTTGACCAGAAAGTCAAAGTTTGACCAGAAAACCGTCAAAGTTAACCAAGAGAGTCCACGTTATCAGAATAGGCAACATTGGCCTAAGAAAGTCAAAGATTGGCTAGAAAGATCAATTCTTTGACGATATCGAAAAATGGTAAGCGGTATAGGAGGTATACTGCGGAAAACCAATTTTTCAGATAAAATGGTTTAAGTTAGATTCAAAACCACCATAGAAAAATCAAGCACACTAAGTAGGAGATTAAAGGCCAAAAGGCTCGAAGCGAAAAGAGAATTTTTCGTATAGTCCATTATTAGACAGATAAATTTTGGACTGCATTTTAATAGCCGGTACTGTGAATCAAAGACCACAGTATCAACTATATCTGTTTAGTATTGAAATATACTGTCTAATGAAGAATTAGGCCAAATAAGGCCTTAATGATGATGCCATGTAACTTTTGATTTATGACATCATTTAAGGATTTAAGGAAAAATTGGAAAGAATTTTTAGTTGGTTCTAGAATGGATGGCCGGCCACCTCATCCCCTTAAGTGCTAAATGGTGAACTTTGAAGGACTATTTTGCAATTTTAAAAAGTTTAAAATTGCCTATAAATAGGAGTGCATCCTATTCACAAAAATTAGAAAACTAGCTAAACTTTGGTCAAATTTCCAGCCCAAAATCCGAACTTGAGGGAGCTGCCAAAGAGAAAGAAAAAGCTTGGGAAATCAAGGAATTGGTCTTAGGAGTGTTAGGTATTCACTAGGAAGCAAGCCAAGAAGCTAGAAAAATTTTGGAACCAAGATTGGCCATTGCTGGCCGGTTCTGTGGCAGCAGCAGGGGGGAGAGAAATTGAAGGGGAAACCAAGTGGGGAGGTGGCTGTTTTGTGTGAAAAGTGGCCGGAACATTGGTAGGACCAATCCCTAGGTGGCTGCAAAATTTCAAGCTCATTGGAGGAGCATAGGGCCGGCTGCACCAAGGGGAAAGGAAGAGAGAAAATTGAGCCAAGCATACCCATATTGGAACAAATAAGGTAAAAATTTTCTTGGCCCTTAAATCTCTCAATTTAAGTTCTAAATTAGAGATTTAAATGTATTACAAGCTAAATTGTAATGAGCATAAGCTCCCTTTAATTTCTGCCCTTAGGTCAGATTTTTTTAGTGTATATGTGCTTGATTAGTTAGGGGTGGTTGATTTAGCATATTAAGCTATGTTTGGTTTAGTGCTTAATTGTGCAATTATATGTGCTTATGAGTATGATTGTATGCTAGATTAATTAAGGGTTGTATGTTTCCCCAAATCTGCCCAACAATATTTAAATGGCATGTTAGGGTGTTAGATGGAAATGTGTATGCTATGTGAGTAGAAATCAAGAAAATTGGCCAAACCGAAATCTTAAAGATTTAGTTTGGTTGTTTGACTTGCATGGACGGGTTTGAGCTTCATGCGAGTTAAAAGGGGACGTTAGAAACGCGTTGTATGTTGATTCTAGGCTCCCGCTGAGTTCGGTTGAGGTAGTGTGCACGAATTAGGACGAGAAACCAAGAAAATACCGAAAACTGCCAATTCGGGTTAGATCTGCCCAGTTTTCTGGAAACCGAAATTTGAGGCCCTTAGAGGCTGATTTTGGAAAAACGTAAAACACAAAAGTTGTAGAGTAGGGTTTTTACTGTGGGACAACGAGGACAGTTTTCAAAAATAAGGCTCCAAAGGCCTTCGTTTTTGTGAAAACCCGAGCCTGACCATGCCCAGACCCTAAGCACGGCCAGGTGAGTTTAACAGGGAAAATGAACGGGTTAGAGACCGATTTGGGTCTCGAGTTCAAAACGAAAGTTTTAGGATTTTGAATGCTTTAAAACTTTCATGAAGAAAACTTTTTCAAATTCTGCTTCGATTTTTAAATAGAAAATTGGAATTCAAAACTGTGCAGTGAACAAGAAATTCCTGCACAGGAATGTTAAAAACAGTGCAGGAAAAGGACATTTCTGCACATCCACTGACTAATTCTCAGTGAGAAACTGTTCCAAAGGCAGTTTCTATTTTTAATGATTTTTACAAAGACCCGTTCTAAGTTTTATCAAATGATATTAAAATCCTAAGTTTTTCCAAAGTAAAGAAAGAGTTTTTAATTGAGTTAAGTGAACCATGACCGGGAAAAGATTCCGAGTTATTGGTTTGGGCCCTAAGCCCAAGGGTTATCCAACGTAACCCAATAAAATAGTGAAAATGATTAGTCGGGCCTAAAAACTCAGGTTATCGGAAATAACCCTTTGAGTTGTTTATTAGAAGGCATAGGCCCAAGATTTAAAAACAGTAGTCCAACACTACTAAAGATGGCTATTTAGCCAAGGTTACTTGGTGTAACCAATCAAAGTACACGTTAAGAGTAGTAAACCCTAAACCTTAGGGGTATCCCGATACAGAGGAAGTATCCGGGTTTGTTTAAGAAAAGAGGGGAAACATATAACTATGACTAGGCATGAATGTTGGTTTGATTACCAACATTCCGTAAGAACTAAATTCTTACTCTGTGTCCTCTGATGTAGCAGGAGATAGCCTGCTGAGGCATCCTGAATTGAATCAACATACTTCGGACATAGTATTAAAGGTAAGTACAACTCCGCCTACAGCATAGGCTCTTGTTGATACTTACCCAAGTATGAATAGTGTTTATGATATGATGTTATGTTTATGATAAGTATGTTCAGTTCATGATTATGAAATTAAAGCATGATTTATGTATAGTGACATCATGAAGCATGTTCACTAATAAGAATAATTATGAGTTCATGTAAAGTAAGTATGATGGCAAGCAAGCTTGCCTGTGTCGTACCGACCCGCGTCAGGTCGGGTTGAGCTATGGCAAGAGTAAGTCCATAGAGTGCACCCGGTACGTACACTCATGATAAGGGGCCCATAAGTAAGATAAGTTAAGAATGAATACGATCGCATAATAAGAGCATAATTGGTTCATGCATATATTGTGCGATGTTATGATATGATATGTATGTTATGATAAGTTCAAGATGTTATGTATGAGTTAAGTATGCTATGTATGTTATGAGGAGTTATGTATGGTAAATTATGTTTAATTGTTGCGGATATATATGTTGTACTTGCTGAGCGAAAGCTCACGTGACTTACGTCTATGCTGTAGGTAAGCAACCTACTGGCAACTAATGGTGCAAGGTGGCGAGCGAGGCAGGGCGAGCTGTGAAATGTGGGGATTTTAACCGCTTCGCGTTTTGATCTTATTATGTAAATTATGTTGTATGCAAACATCGCTATATTGTGTAAGTATCCGCACTGTAAAAAAAAAAAAAAAAAAAAATATTTCCGCTGCTTACGTTACGCCTATTAAATAAGTATGCATGTATGTATGTATGGTAACGGCCTGTGCTAGGCGGGTCGTTACACAACATCACCTATTTATAGGTGAAAATCATAATTTCTAGAATTGCATATAAGGGTCTAAGAGCAAAATATTTGCTCATTGCACCTCCTAGGTGGCCGGCCATAGTGAATCCTTGGTGGGCAAGTTACTTGCTCACCAAGTTTTGCTTACATCACCTAATGACATCACTTGCTTACCTCACCTTGATGACATCACATTGATGACATCACCTTGATGACATCATCAAGCCAAATACTTGTTCTCCAAGCACACAAAGAACCGGCCATTAGGAATCCTTGGTGGGCAAGTTACTTGCTCACCAAGTTTTGGCTTACATCACCCCCGTGACATCATTCGCTTACATCATTTTGACGACATCATCTTGATGACATCATCAAGCCAATTGCTTGTTCACCAAGCCTATAAGAAATCCGGCCATGCATGCATGTGGAAGATAAGGAAAAATCTTTCCAAAAATATCTTTTCATGCTAATCTTATTCTTAATTCCTTGTTCCAATGTAACTAGGCTTGTAACCAATCTTTGGCCTAGTTGGAGCCTTGGTTAGGAATTTCCATGATTCTATAATTACATACTAATCCATCATTACTTATTTTTCTAAAATTACACTTTGGCCCCTACGCATAAAATATTTACAATTTAGTCCCTGTAGGTCGCCAACTATGGCGGAGCCACTTGGCTTCTATTTCGTGCAATTATCCACTGGATACTTAAAAATCCAATAATACAATCCTGCAGTCCATTTCCTTACTAACATACATAATATCAATACTGTTTTTCACCAAAAACAGTATTGCCACACTGGACTATAGTCCAGAATTCATCTGCGTAATAATTGGACTGCGTATCGGATTTTCTTAGGACTTAAAACTATTTAGTCCTTAACGCTCTAAAAATTTGTGCTTGATTTTTCTACGGTGGTCTCATAGCTTATTCTTACTAAATTGGCCGTAATGAAGGTTTTTTGCAGTATAATCCCATACTGCTTTGCCGTATCTCAGCACCTTCATCTATTTGACCTTCCTGGTCAACCTTTGACTTTTTGGTCAACTTTGACTTTTTCGGTCAAACATAAAGTCAACTTGATTAAACTTTGACCGGCATAAAATCATAAATTCCCATTTTGCCCTTTTTCCTCAAAAGGCCACATGCTTGACTTAAGCAAACTATTGTTGAGTCTCGTAGCTAATTAAATGAGAACTCACACATAAACTGATATTCTGCTCAGATCATGAGCTTCATATCGACAAAAAAGATTCAAACTTGAAATTTTCCTTGTCTAACAGGAAATCATAGGTTTATCGAAATTTCGGGTATTACATGGCATGCGTACCCCCAGGAGTCTATGAGTCACTACTGTTGGAGGTTCCAGGAGGCTATGCTACCTCATATTCCGCAGGATTTGCCCAGCCCTGAGCTGCAAGCTTTAGTGATTTTGCGGAATGGGTTACCTCCCCACATCCGACAGTTTGTTCCGACGCCCCTATTAGAAAGGGCAGTCGGCAGTATGATTAACGACATCTTGAAGGCAGAGCGTATCGTGCATACGATACAGGCCGATGCTTATGTAGATGATAACCAGGTGCCTGTCGACGATGCCGGATTAGGAGAGTCACAGTATGAGGTAGGACCGATGTTCCCTGAGGATCCAACCCCTGCTGTCCCCGTACAGGAGGAACCAGCCTAGGAGACTGAAGATCAGATGGACGCGGAGGACGCCGCCGACGATATAGTTGCTCCGGTAAACCTACCGGAAGATCCTACAGTTATGGACATCTCTAGCGACGACGAGGATGAGGATATGGATGATCTCGACAACGATCCCGAGGAGATACTACTCGACGATGACGATTGGGATGCGGATTCCGATGCTTCGTTAGTAATCACGATTTAGGTTATAGTTTAGACTTGGATCGACCGAGTATAGTTATTTTTGACCATGAGCCTGATTGTACTAGCTTATTATTTTTAATAATAGGCTTATGTACGATGAGGAAGTGTTAGGCACTTCTATCATAGTTTGGCCTTGTATATATATAGATATATAGGCCCAGTATGATGTGATCAATATGTATATGCAGTATGATGAAATATATATATTTACAGTATGGTAAATTATGAGGTACATGGTATGTACATATGAAATAATATGAATAAGGTACTTCTGTATGAGTACTAAAAGACCGTGCGAACACGGGATACATGACAAGGATATGTCATGTTATGAAAAGCTATGAAAAGTTATGTCATGTTATGAAAAGTTATGTTATGATCATAAAAGTTATGTTATGTTAAGTATCTGATGTGATACGATGATGCCATTATGTTATGGCATGATATGTATGATAAGTATGATACGATAAGTCATGCATGGAAGAAAGGATATTAACAATACGATAATATCTTTTCTTATGATTGTAAGATGGTACGCCTGTGTAGAATAGTACCTCTTAATCCTCCCGAGCCGGATTTCGCAACCGTTGTAGCAAATCTGCAACGACAGTTGGTCGAACAACAGCAAGAGTCGAATCGACTCCAAGAGCAGATAGTTTGGATGAACCAAAGACCCCAAGTTGACGAGGTTCCACCTCGAGCTCATCAAGAACTCCCAGTAGCACCTCAGGTAACGGATGTTTATCTGAATGCTCAACCAGAGGTCCAGCCAGAAATACCCCGGAATGCTGAAATTCCGATGGCAACCATTAGAGGACAAGTAAATCTACAGCTAGTACGGGAAGACTTGCTATATGAACGATTTTAGCGGATGAAAGCGCTGGAGTTCGAAGGATTGACTGATCCTATAGCCGCCGCAAACTGGTTAATCAATATACCAGTCATTTTGGAATTCATATGGTTAACAGAGCAGGAGAAAGTTTTATGTGCTTCTTTTGCCCTTAAGAAGGACGCGCGGCACTGGTGGATAACCGTACAGATTCGTCGCGATATCACGGTCATGAGTTGGCAAGATTTTGTGACCGAGTTTTGTTCGATGTACTACAACAGAGAAATCCTCGCCACTCAACAAGATGAGTTCGCGAATTTTAGACAAGGGTTAATGACAGTAGTGTAGGCTGTCAAAAAGTTTGAGCAATTAGCTCGGTTATGCTAGGATTGGGTACCGAGTGAAATGGAGAAGGTAAGGAGAATGATGTAGATGTTTCGGACGGACAGTGCCAAGCACGTGAGTGCTGGTAGTAGCCGCTTACCCTGGTGTCCGATTTCATAAGTCGGGCAATAAGAGCCAAGTATTAGGATAAACAAGGACAAGAGGCAATGGCTCAAATCTTCAAAAAAAGGGAGGAGAAGGCTGTAGCGAAGTCAACACAGCTTCGACAAGGTTCGGAAGCATTCCCGAAGGTTCCAAACAGATAGAAAGGAACAAGAGGAAAAGGAACATCAAAGGAAATAAGGAGACTAACGTTAACTACCCCACATGTGAGAAGTATGGAAAGAAACACTCAGGAGTGTGAAGGATAGGGTCAAACGCTTGCTACCTGTGTGGCAAAGAGGGGCACTATGCGAGGAACTGCCCTCAGAACAACCAGAATCAGAACCCTCCTTATCCGAACTGGAACGCCAACATTCGCCAGTTACATGCAGTCCATGCCAGACTGGAAGGACCCTCAATTTCACAAGGCAGAATAGAGGCTCCTGAACCCCAAGCCAGAATTTACGCTTACATCAAGGGAAATGCTAAAGCGGGAACGTCACATGTGGTGATAGATTTGACTTCTATCACCACCGATCAAGCTATTGCGTTGTTTGATTTTGGTGCCACTCACGCGGAGTTCACCCAGGAATTAGGAAGATGTGTAGATAGGTTAAAATAGCTTTTCAAAACTTCTTTGTCATCCGGAGAAATTTTGTGATACCATTTTTGGACACGAAATACTTCCGTAGTTAAATATGGCAAAGAATTATTTGTAGATCTCATCAAGCTTAAGGATTTTGATGTGATCTTAGAAATGGATTATTTTTTAGGAAAGTACAACGCTAAGATGGACTATCAAAAAGTGTTGTGTAACGTTCAACCCTTACGATGAGGAAGAGTGTAACTTCGACGGACAGTACGGAGCTCAGCCACCAGATTAGTTCAACAATGAAGGCTTGGAAGATGTTAGCTAATGGATGCCAAGGATAGTTAGCTAACATAGTGGACAAGGATCGAGAAGTAGAAATTGACGCCGTAAGATATTCCCATTATAAAGGAATATGTCGATATCTTTCCGAAGGGCTTATCAGGATTTTCGACGGAACGGGAAATTTCGGTTGAAGTTGAGTTGTTGCTTAGAGCCGCACCAATATCGAGAGCACCTTACTGTGTGGCATCTGCGAACTTAGAAAGCTTCAAGTGCAGTTACAAGAACTGCTTGATAAAGGATTCATCTGGCAGAATCACTCTCTGTGAGAAGCGTCTGTTTTGTTCGTGAAGAAGAAGGATGGATCATTACGCATATGTAGTGATTTCCAGGAGCTAAATAGGATTTCGATCAAAAACAAGTATCCCCTTTCAAGAATTGACGATCTTCTTGATCAACTCAGGGGAGCAGTAGTATTCGCGAAAGTCGATTCGATCAGACTATCATCAGCTCAGGATCATGGAGTTAGATATCTCCAAAATGGTTTTTCGATCGAGTTATGGGCATTATGAGTTTTGGTTATGCCGTTTGGATTAACTAATGCCCCAATTGTTTTTATGAATCTTATGAACAAAATGTTCAAAGAATACTTAGACAAGTTCATTATTGTCGTTATTGACGACAGTTTATTCAAGGTCCAAAGATGAACATGAACATCACCTTAGGTTGGTGATGGAAACGTTGGAACAAAATAAGCTGTATGTCAAATTCAAGAATGAGAATTTTGATTGGAAAAAAGTTCGTTTCTAGGGTCATGTGGTGCTAAAAGAAGGAATTTCCGTAGACCCTACAAAAGTGGAAGTGGTCGGTATATGGCCAGTACCCAAGAGTGTTACGGAAATAAGGAATTTCCTTGGTTTAGCTGGATATTGTCGACGTGTCATCGAAGGATATTTTTTCAAGAATTTTGCACCACTGACAGCCCTTACTCGAAAGGGGAAGAAATTTGAATGGATCTAGAAATATGAAAAGAATTTTTAAGAGCTTAAGAGGAAGCTAACTAGTGCGCATGTATTAGTAATTCCTGATATAGATACAGGAAATTTGGTGAATTTTAGTGACACTTCTAAAAATAGATTAGGAGCTGTCTGGATACAGAAGGGGAAGATAGTAGTCTATGCGTCACGACAACTAAGAATTCACGAAAGAAACTATCCTATGCATGATTTGGAGCTCATAGCGATAGTTTCACACTTAAGATTTGGAAACCGTTAAGTCATATCAAGGAAAGGAATTATGTTCCTGACCTTGAATTCTTAAGGGATTAGATACTATCGAAAGCACATATGAGGCCATGTTCGGTACACCCAGAAGCTTTCAAAATTATACAAGGACATCCAAAAGGATTTATGATGGCCAAATATGATGAATAAGGTGGCAAAATATGGGTCAAGGTGCCTAATTTGTCAGAAAGAAGGACTGAACACCGATATCCTGAAGGAGATTTGTAGAAAATAAAACTTCCTGATTGGAAATGGGCACAAATTACTATGAAATTTATAGTAAAACTGCCCAGAATTGCAAGTGGGAATAAGACGATTTGGGTTATTATGGATAGATTAACCAAATCAGCCCACTTTATCGTAGTTAAGGCTACCTTTTTGATGGAAAGATTGGCAGAGATCTGCGTATTTTAGATCATTAAACTACATAGAGTGCCAAAATCAATAAGCTCAGACCATGATAGGCGTGTCACTTCTTGATTTTGGACAAGTTTAATAAGACCATGGGGTTGAAATTGAAGTGCAGTAAGGCATTTCACCCCCAAACTGATGGCTAGTCGGAAAGAACCATCCAGACACTAGAGGATATGCTAAGATAAGATGTCTTGGATTTCAAAGGTAATTGAATCAGAAGCTTGCCTTAACGCAAGAGTTAGATTTGATGCACAACGTTTTCACGTTTTGAGGCTGAAAAGAAAAAGTAAAAAGTGCACATCAGTCCCTTCCCATTTATTTAATCAAGAACCAGTAGAGGTTCAAATTGATTTGATTCATAAGGAAACACCAGTGTGAATTCTGGATTGAGAAGAGAAGGACTTTAGAAATAGAACCACTTCTATAGTTGAAGTTTTATGACGAAACAATAAGGTTGTAGAAGCAACCTGGAATTTAGTAGATGAATTGAGATAGCACTACCCCTTGTTGCTCTAATTTTCGAGGATGAAAATTTTTAAGGGGGGTAGATTGTAATACCTAGTTTTTTCGATATTACTATTTCCTTTTAAAGGAATTTATTTCGTGCCTTAAAGGTATTCATGAAAGAGCCCGATTAAGGGTTTTTATTTATTTTGTGAGTTCTTATGATTTTATAAGACTCAAAATGATTGCTTAGATTAGCATATGACCTTTTGAGTGAAAAAGGATGAAAAACTCTATGATGTATGTTGGTCAAAGTTTGACCAAGAAAAGTTAAAGTTGACCGAGAGAGTCAAAGTTTGACTAAAATGGTCAAAGTAATGACTGTACAGTTTTATGGCAAAGCAGTATGAAAATATACTGTGAAAAACCGTTTTTACGGGCAATCTAGTATGATTAGGATTAAAACCACCATAGAAAAATCAAGCACATTAAGTTAGATACTAAGGGCGAAAAGGACTTAAAGAAATAAGAAAATTTTTATACAGTCCATTTTTACACAGATGAATTTTGGACTGCAGAATATATTGCAGTACTGTGTATTAGTGAACACAGTATTAGAAATATCTGTGTAGCTCAAAAATGGACTGCATATTGAAGAAAAGAGCCAAACAAGGCCTTATGGTGATGACATCACCTTATCCACAAGTTATGACATCATAATTAATTAAAGGAAATTAAAAGAATTCTTTGGAATATTCTAGACTATTCATGGCCGGCCACCTAAGCTTCCTTTTGGGCAAAATCTTGCTTTTTCAAGGACTTATTAGCAATTTTGGAAAGTTTTCAAATGCCTATAAATAGGTGACCATTTAATTCAAAAAAAATTGGAAAATCTAGCCAAGCTTTGGCCAAGTTTCTGCTCCAAAATCCGACCCTTAGGCAGCCATGAAAGGATAGAGCAAAACCAAAAATCCAAGAGGGAAATTCATTGGATAGTGTTCGGATTTGAGCTAGAACACAAGAAAAAGTTTGGAAAAATTTTTGAAACCCATTTTTGGCCAAATGGCCGGTTATGGGTAAGCTGGAAAAAGGGAGAGAAAAAGTGCTAGGGCTTAGGGGGGAGTGGCCGGATGTTGTAGGAACTCTACCCAAGTGATGGAAAAATTTTTGGTGGCCTTTGAGGGAGAGGCCGGTTGTTAGTTGAAACCAAGGGGGGGAGAGAATTTCGGATCCAAAACCCTATCCAATCTTAGGGTTGAGCAAGGTAATTCTCCCATAGCCCTACACTTTTAAATTCAGTTTCAATTTGAAGTTTTGGTGTATTTCAAGTTGAAAATTGTAAGAGCATAAGCTCAATTTATTTAATTGCTCTAGTTTAAGTTTTTGTGGTTGTGCTTGATTAGGTTAAGGTGGTTTATTTATGAGCTGTAAATTGGTTTATGTGCTATGCTTGTTTGATCATTAGGATTGCATGCTAGATGTTTGATAAATTGTATGTCCCCTAAATATGTGCAAGAAAGATGTTGAATGGTATGTTAGGGTGCTAGAATATAAGCATGGATGGAATGGAATGGTTTGATGAATTTAGAACCATGCGAACCCTAGGTGATGCAGTTTTGGTATTGGTTTGCATGGACGTGATTGAATCACATGAAGGATAGTTTGAAACGTTAGAAACGCTTGCATGTGTGATATTAGGCTCCCGCTGTGGTCGGTTGAGGTAGTATGCACGAATTAGGACGTAAAACGAATTTAAGAACATAAACTGCCAGTTCGGGTACAAACTGGCCAGTTTCTGGAAAAGGAAATTTTGAGGCCTTTAGATGCCGAATTTGAGAAAACGTAAAACACGAAAGTCCAAAATGAGGCTCCAACGGGCTCGGTTTTTATGAAAATCCGAGCCTGGCCGTGCCCAGGATTCATGCACGGTCAGGTAAGTTCAACAAGGAATAAGGGCACGGCAAAGTCCAAACTGGATTTTTCTCAAAACATGAAAGTTTTAGGGTTTCTCAAGATCTGAAACTTTTGTGAAGAAAACTTTTTCATATTTGATTTGGATTTTTAAATAAAAATTGGATTTCAAAAACTGTGTAGGAGACAGGAAATTCCTGCGCAGGATTTTCTAAAAACAAAGCAGAAAAACTGTATTTTCAACCAAACCCAATGTTTTGACTATGAAAACTGTTCCAATGGCAGTTTTCAGCCCTTAACAACTTTTAAAACCCCATTTTAAGAACCATGTATTTTTAACAAAGGGTTTTAAATTAATTCAGCAAATTTTTCCTAGACAAAGGAAAAAGGATTTTTAAGCGTAAATGAGCAGCAAGATAGTAAGAGATGGTAACCGGGAAGGATACCCGAGTTATTGGGCTTGACCCCCAAAGCCCAAGTTTGACCATATAAGGTTGACTTTGGTTGACCAGGTTTGACCAAGGCTTATTACCTTAAGGGTTACCCAACATAACCCGTCGAGATACCAATGGATTATAGACCAAGAATGTTAAAGCTTATGCCCAAGGTTAGGATAAGTAACCTAACCCTACCTATATGGATATGGGCTTAGCACATGTGGTTACTCAATGTAACCTGATAAGTTATAATCTATTATTGGGCTAGTCTCGAATAATAGGGTTACTTATTGTAACCAAGTAAGATATCTGGCATAGGGGGACATACAACTAAGACTATGTATGCATGTTGGTTAAGTCACCAACATTTTTCGGTAACAGACCCTTACCTATGTCCTTCATTCAAGCAGGAAGTAGCCTGCAGCTGTATCCGGACGTGGAGCAGCATATCACCGGACATAGTAGTCGAGGTAAGTACAACTCCGCCTACAGCATAGGCTTTTGTTGTATACTTGCCCAAGTATGAATGATATAGATGAGATGTGATTGTATGTTAGATTTGTATGATATTAGTAAAATGGTTATGTGATATGATGCAATGATGTTATGTGCTATGATTTCAGTATGACATGATGTATGATATGTTTATGAAGCATGATATGATTTTATCTCATGAATCTGTGACATCACGAAGCATGCTCACAAATTCTAAATAAGAGATAACGAAAAGACAAGTATGATGGCAAGCAAGTTGCCTGTGTCGTACCGACCCGCTCACAGGTCGGGTTGGACTATGGTTTGAGTTGGAAATGGACTGGCCGCCCCAACCACTCCATAGTTGCGCGCCCGGTACGTACACTTATGGGGCCCATAAGCAAGATAAGCAAGATAAGTAAGATAAGTATGATAAGCAAGTAAGACATGATAAGCTATGAAAAGTCAAACATGCATAATTGGCTCATGCATGATTAGGATAGAATATGTTATGTTATGATGCTATGATAAGTTATGATTGTATATGTTATGTTATGATGCCATGTTAAGTATGATAGGATATGTTATGTTACGATAAGTTAAGTTATGCCATGATATGCGAAGGCGAGATATGCTATGATAGGTTAAGTTTGTATTTGTCGCGGTATAATAGTTGTACTTGCTGAGCGAAAGCTCATTGTCTTACGTTTATGTTGTAGGTATGCAACCTACGTGCCATTGTTGATACAAGATGGGGGAGCGTGGCAGGGCGAGCTGTGAAATGTGGGAAATAAAGCCGCTACGCGTTTTGTCCTTTTTTATGTCTAATAATCGTTATTCGAATGTTACTTTTATATTTCGCCATCCGCTCGTATGCGCCGCCATATAAAAAAAAATATATATTTCCGCTGTTTTCGCTCAATATGTAAGTATGATTCATGTATGTATATATGTTACGTAAGTATGTATGTACGGTAGCGGCCGGTGCTAGGCGGGTCGTTACAAACAGCTTCTTACTGTTAATTTGTTAGTGTATGTGCAGGAATGTCTTTTTCCTGCACTGTTTTAGAAAACCCTGTGTAGGAATTTCCTGTTTACTGCATAGTTTTTGAAATCCAATTTTATTTAAAAATCTGAGTTTGAATTTGAAAAAGTTTTCTTCACAAAAGTTTTAAATCTTGAAAAATCCTAAAACTTTCATGTTTTGCTTAAAACCCAATTCGGAATTTAACCTACTTATTTACCCTGTTGAACTCACCCAGACGTGCATGGAGTCTGGGCACAGTCAGGCTCAGATTTCCTTAAAAACGAAGGCCGTTGGAGCCTTATTTTTGAAAATTGTCCTGCTATCCTCTAGGAAAAAGCCTTCTCTACAACTTTTATGTTTTAGGTTTTACCAGATTCAGCCTCTAAGGATCTCAAATTCGGGTTTCCAGAAAATCTGACCAGCTTGTACCCGAATTGGCAGTTTTCTTTCTCTTATTCGTTTCTCATCCTAATACGTGCACACTACCTCAACCGACCACAGCGGGAGCCTAAAATCAACATGCAGCGCATTTCTAATGTAAATTTTCTTTAAACACAATTTAAAACATAGCCATGCAAACCATTATTCTTTTCTAGATAACTAGGGTTTGCATATTTTTCTAAGTTGCATAATTCATTCCAATTTAACCATGCAACCTACTAATCTATTCTTGATCATGCTTTAATCCTATTAGGGGATATATAACCTTATCAATTCTCTACCATATAAACAACATATATCAAGCAAGCATCAAAATAAAATCATACAAAACTTATAAAAATCAAACCACCCTTAGATCTAATCAAGCACATAACCTAGATTTCTTAACTAGGGCCATAATAAAATTAGAGCTTATGCTCTTACAATTATCAACTTGAAATACATATAAATTTCAAATTGAAACCAAATTGAAAAGTTTAAGGCTATGGGAGAGTTACCTTACTTAACCCTAAGAGATGTTAGGGTTTGGTCCAAAAACTTCTCCTTCTTGGCTCCTAGATGCAACCGGCCTCTCCCCCTAGCCTACCCAAAAATTTTTGTGTCACTTGGGTGTGATTCCTACCATATCCGGCCACTCACCACCTAATCCCCTAACACTTTTCTCTTCCTTTTCTTTCTTGCCCACAACCGGCCACTTGGCCAAGATTGGATTCCAAAATTTTTCCAACTCTTTTTCTTTCTTCCTAGCTGAAATCCGAACTCCACCCAAGAATTTCTCTCTTGGATTTTTGTTTTGCTCTATTCTTTCTTGGCTTCCTTAGGGTTGGTTTTTGAAGCAGAAAAATAGGCATAGTTTAGCTAACTTTTTCTAATTTTTTTGAACAAAAGGCTTACTTATTTATAGAGGTTTTGGAACTTTTCAAATTTGCTAATTAGTCCTTCAAGAAGCAAATTTTTACACCAATGGGATGCATAGGTGGCCGGCCATCCTTGGTCTAGAAGGCTCCAAAATACTTTCCAAATTTTGCTTAAATCCATAATGATGTCATAATATTTGGATAAGGTGATGTCATCCTCATTAAGGCTTGTTTGCCTTTTTGCCTTAATAGACAGTCCTTCTTTATGCCAAAATAGATATTGCTAATACTGTGTTCATTAATACACAATATTGTATACTGAATTGCAGTCCAAAATTATCTGTCTAAAAATGGACTGTACGAAAACTTTTCTTTTTGCTTCAAGCCCTTTGACCCTTAATAACCTATTTAATGTGCTTGATTTTTCTATGGTGGTTTTAAATCTAATTCTAGCTATTTTGTTCGTAAAAATAGTTTTTCGCATTACATTTCCTATACTGCATAACATACTTCATTATCGTCTCATAGTTAACTTTTCGGGTCAACTTTGACTTTCTTGGTCAACTTTGACTTTCTTAGTCAACTTTGACTTTCTATAAAATCATGGAATTTTTCTATCTTTTTAACTCAAAAGATCATATGCTTGGCTAAGCAATCATATTTGAGTCTCATGGAGCTATAAGAACTCATAAAACTCAATAAAAGCCCTAAGTCGGGCTTTTTCATAAATACCATCATAGTACAACTCAAAGTTCTATACAAGAAATCGTAAAGTTGAAATTTCTAGTTCTTACACTCAAGACAGCAAATTCACTGACTAGTGACCAAACTCTGGTTTAGGCTTCCATAACATGGTACAATTGAATACAAAACTTCCTCAAGACAGTAAATGAACTACCAAATGATAAAAATCCGATTTAGGAATGCAAAACATGGTACAAGTGAACCCAAAACATCCTTTATGATTGTAAAACATGATATAAGGCAACCCAATACATGCTCAAGACAGCAAATTCACTGACCAGTGACCAAAATCTAGTTTAGGCTTCCATAACATGGTACAATTGAACCTAAAACTTCTTCAAGATAGCAAATGAACTACCAAGTGACCAAATCTGGTTTAGGAGTGTAAAGCATGGTATAAGTGAACCCAAAACATGTGTAAGGCAGTAAATGAATTAACTAGTGACCCAAAACATCCTTTATGATTGGAAAACATGATAATAGGCAACCCAATACATGCTCAAGACAGCAAATTCACTAACTACTGACCAAAATCTGGTTTAGGCTTCCACAACATGGTACAATTGAACACAAAACTTCCTCAAGACAACAAATGAACTACCAAGCGACAAAAATTTGGTTTAGGAGTGCAAAACATGGTACAAGTAAACCCAAAACATGTGTAAGGCAGTAAATGAATTAACTAGTGTAACGCCCCAACCTACGTAGGGCTTTTACCATACATACTTGAACTTACATAACTGCTTAAACCCACTGAGAAAATTGAGCATAAAATTTTTTTTTTAACTTACATATAAAAATAGGGTTGCTCATATGGTAACTTATTATTTACACATACTAAGATGAAAACATACATTATTCTTACAACTTGTTCGAGTCTTTAAATCCTCATATTTTTTTTTTGTACAACATAACTTACTTTAAAATACATATATATATTTTAAACTTAGCAGAACTTGCGGAAAAATTTGTGTAGTGGTATCTCACACCACCCTTCACCTGCCGCATCGTCCACCTGGCCCACCTCTTAAACTGCAGGTCTCTTACCTACAGCCTGGAATATACTGATGAGCTTTCGCTCAGCAAGTACAAACATAATTCTCACAAAACGCAACAAATATCGTGCAACTTATGCATGAATCAATTATGAATCTTTTATGACCAATTATTGATTTGAACTTATTATCTTGCTTAACATATGGGCCCCTTGTCTACGTACCAAAAGCGCGCAATCCTCAGAACGTCAGGGTTTGCAAGACCCTTAACAATTCTGGAAAACATAACCCTTCACGCATCAACGGAAGGTTGATTATCATTATACCCTCACGCATCAACGAGAGGTTGATAATCATAAACTTGAACTTGAACATACATGATCTTCCTGCATCAACAGGAGGTTCGTACGATACCTTACTTGTCTTGGTTTAGTCCTAGTCTTGTTATATTTCCAAGACTAAGAATCTTTACATGTGATCTTAATAGTCATAATGCACATGAGACTAGACATGGCATAACCATAAATTCATGGCATAACTTGATGTATCATGGCTTAACATGACTTATCATGGCTTAACATAACCTAACATGACTTATCGTATCATAACATGGCATGACATAGCATAACTTGGCATCATAACATGGCATGACATAGCATAACATGGCATAATTTAGCATTCCATAGCATAATATGTAATCATGACATATACTTGAAAATAGCTTACTATTTTCCATACTGCAGGTGAGGTTTGTACTTACCTCGTCTATTATGTCCGCTAATGTGTCGCTCTAAGTCCGGACACAATAACAGGTTATCTCCTGCTATAATAAAAGACATAGATAAGGATTAAAAATATTGGAGACCTAACCAACATTCATGCATAACCTTAGTTATATGTCCCCCCATACATAATATCTTACTTGGTTACAACAGGTAACCCTAGGTCTTAGTCCATTTTTAAACTTGGTATCTTGTTGGGCTACATTGGGTAACCCTGGGCTTTGGCCCAGTCCAATAACCTGGTATCCTTCCAGATTATCGTTGGTTATCATCTAATCTCCATACCTTGGGTCCAAAATTTATTTTGGCTTTTCTTTGGGAAAAACTTAACATTTTATGTCCTTTTAATACAAAAAATCCTTTGTTCAACTTATGAACAATTATAACTCTTTGAGTAGGATTTGTAAAATCATTAAGTGTTTAAAACTATCCTTGGAACAGCTTTCCTCAGTCAAATTATCAGTGTATGTGCAGAAATATCCTTTTCCAGCACTGTTTTAGAAAACCCTGAGCAGGAATTTCCTGTTTCCTGCCCAGTTTTAGAAATCCAATTGTATTTGAAAATCTGGGTTGAATCTGAAAAATTCTTCTGCATGAAAGTTTTAGACCTTGAAAAACCTTACAACTTTCATGTTTTACTCAAAATCCAGTTCAGATTCTATCCTACTCTTATCCCTTGTTGAACCCACCTGGCCGTGCATGAAGTCTGGGCACAGTTAGGCTCGGATTTTTGTAAAAACCAAGGCCGTTGGAGCCTTATTTTGAAAATGGTTCCGGCTACACACTAGGAAAAATCCTTCTCTACAACTTTCATGTTTTAAGTTTTCTCAAATTCGGCCTCGAAGGGCCTCAAAACCAGCTTTCCAGAGAACTGGCCAGTTTATACCCGAACTGGCAGTTCTCTTGTTTTAGGTTGGTTTTACGTTCTAATTGCGTAATCTAACTCAACCAGCCATCGCAGGAGCCTAAGATCACACATGCAGTGCTTTCTAACGTACCATTCCATCATTCACATTCAACATACTTAAGCATTTGGGGACATATAACCATGCAAACCCTAATTTCCATGCAACCAATCACATAAGCATGCATACTCTGAAATTTAAAACCACCTAAACATCAATATCAAACACGACCCTAAAATTTCTAAACTAGGGCATGAAAATAAATTGAGCTTATGCTCATACAATTCCAACATTGAAATACACTTAAATCTCCAAATTGAAACTTGAATTGAAAAGCGTATGATCCAAAGAGGCTTACCTTACTCAATTCAAGAAGTTGGCTCAAACTTTTCTCTTTTTCCTAGCACCACCACAACCGGCCTTCCCCTCCAATGGGGCTCCAAAATTTTTTTTGAACCTTTGCTTGTGGTTCTAGCTCAAAATCCAACCACCCCCTTGCACCAATTCTCTTGCTCTACTTTTTTTTTTCTTCCTTGGGTTCGGATTTTTAGAGGAAATGGGTGGAGAAATTTTTGGGCATGGTTTTGGGGAGTTTTCCAATTTTTTTGAAGCCAAAAATCCGCCCCCCTTGCCCTATTTATAGTTGAAAATTAAATTAATTTTGGATTTATTTTTAATCCAAAATTTACTTAGATACCCTTGGGACAAGAATAATTGCACAAAAATTTGCACAAATACCCTCCAAGTGGCCGGCCATATTGGTGCTAGGTGGCATCCAAAGATTTTTCCAATTTTCTTTAATCAAGAATGATGTCATAAATCCAGATAAGGTGATGTCATCTTAAGGCCTTGTTTGGCTCGTCTCTTAATATGCAGTCCACTTTTATGCTAACACAGATATTTTCAATACTGTTATTAAGTAATAATAGTATTTTACATTGTATTACAGTCCAAAATTTATCTGTGTAAAAATAAACTGTATAAAATTTTTCTTATTTCTTGAAACCTTTCTTACCCTTAATATCCTACTTGGTGTGCTTGATTTTTCTATGGTGGTTTTAAATTATATTCATGCTATCTTGTCCGTAAAGACGGTTTTCGCAGTATATTTTCCATACTGCTTATCATCTCTCAGTACCTTCATCTATTTGACATTTCTTGTCAACCTTTGACTTTTTCGGTCAACTTTGACTTTTTCGGTCAAACTTTGACCAACATGAAATCATAGAATTTTTCTTCCCTTTTTGCTCAAAGGTCACATGCTTGGCTAAGCAAACTGCTTATTGAGTCTCATAGCTAATTAAATAAGAACTCAAACATTTACTGATAAAATTATGAATTTCGCGTTGATATTCACAATTTTCATGAAACATCACAAAAACACATAGTACGAACTTAAATTTCTTATGTACGAGGAAATCATGAGTCCGTATAAATTTTTTGTTATTACAACTAGTGACCCAAAACATACTTTATGATTGGAAAACAAGATAAAAGGTAACCCAACACATGCTCAAGATAGCAAATTCACTGACTCGTGACCAAAATCTGGTTTAGGCTTCCACAACATGGTACAATTGAACACAAAACTTCCTCAAGACAACAAATGAACTACCAAGTGATCAAAATCTGGTTTAGGAGTACAAAACATGGTACAAGTGAACCAAAAACATTTGTAAGGTAGCAAATGAATTAACTAGTGACCCAAAACATCCTTTATGATTGGAAAACATGGTAAAAGCTAACCCAATACACGCTCAAGACAGCAAATTCACTGACTAGGGACCCAAATCTGGTTTAGGCTTCCACAACATGGTACAATTGAACACAAAACTTTGTCCAGATAGCAAATAAACTACCAAGTGACAAAAATCTGGTTTAGGAGTGCAAAACATGGTACAAGTGAACCCAAAACATCCTTTATGATTGGAAAACATGATAAAAGGCAACCCCATACATGCTCAAGACAGCAAATTCACTGATTAGTGACCAAAATCTGGTTTAGGATTCCACAATATGGAACAATTGAACCCAAAACTTCCTCAAGACTGCAAATGAACTACCAACTTTCTTTATATCCTCTTCACATTCCCATCTTGCTTCCTCAATCTCATGATTTCACCATAGAACCTTTACTAAAGTTATAAGTTTTATGGCCTCTGTGGTTCTCCGTATAAAGTCTGTGGACACAAGTTCTTTCTCTCTTGTCTCGTTCCAATGGACTGGAGATATGCACCTTCTCCCATAGAGAGCTTCATAAGGAGCCATTCCAATCAAAGCTTGGAAACTGTTGTTCTACGAGAATTCAATCAAAGGAAGCTTCTTATCCCAAGTTCCCTTGAAGTCCATTACACATGCTCGCAACATATCTTCTAGAGACTGAATGGTCCTCTCTGATTGTCCATCCGTCTGTGGGTGAAAAGCTGTACTAAAAGTAAGCTTTGTACCCATTGCTTGATGTACACTCCTCCAAAATTTAGAAGTGAAACAACCATCACGATCTGAAATGATCGATTTTGGAATCCCATGGTAGCGAACGATCTGCGCGACGTACAGTTCCGCTAGCTGCTCCACTGAAAAGCTAAGCTTGATGGCCAAGAAGTGTGCGGATTTTGTCAATCGATTGACAATCACCCAAATAGCATCGTTGCCGCTGGGAGTTCGGGGTAGACCAACCACGGAATCCATCGTCACTTGGTCCCATTTCCATTCTGGGATGGAAATTTTCTGCAATTCTCCCCCGGGACGTTGATGTTCAGCCTTCACTTTTTGACACGTAAGGCATTTACTAACAAATGTGGCAACGTCATTCTTCATTTTGGGCCACCAAAAACTTTCCTTCAACTCTTTGTACATCTTTGTGACTCCAGGATGAACGGAATAAGGAGTCTCATGAGCTTCTTTCATGATCCACTCCTTCAACTTGTCCTCATTAGGAATGCATAGTCTATTTTTCTGATAGAGTATGCCCTCATCAGATATATTGAAGTATGACTCCTTTCCTTCTAAGACTTCGTTTCTCGTCCTAAGAAACGAGGCATCTCCTTCTTGACGCTCCTTCATGCCATCCAAAATGGTAGGTTGGAAGCTTAGGGCAACTAAACCTCCCGTAATAAGCTCTATTCCAGCTTCTACTAGCTCCTTTTGAAGGGGCTCGATCAATGACTGAATTGATATCAACGAGGAAAACGACTTCCGACTAAGAGCATCGGCTACTTTGTTAGCTTTCCCCGGATGGTAACGGATGTCTATGTCATAATCTTTCACTAATTCGAGCCATCTTCTTTGTCTTATGTTAAGCTCCTTCTGTGTGAAGATATACTTCAAACTCTGATGATCCGTATAAACTTCACACTTAGTGCCGTAAAGATAGTTTCTCCAGATTTTGAGTGCAAATACTACCACCGCAAGTTCCAAATCATGCGTTGGATAGTTCTTCTCATGATCCTTAAGCTGTCGGGAAGCATACGCGATCACATTTTAGTTTTGAGTTTCTTCAAATTCGGCCTTTAAGGGCCTCAAATTACCATTTCCAGAATGCTGCCCAGTCTTGACCCGAGACTGGCAGTTTTGGTTCTTAAATTCGTTTCTCGTCCTAAAACGTACACACTACCTCAACCGACCACAGCGGGAGCCTAAAGCCACACATGCAACATTTCTAACGTTCCAATTTAACATTCACATAATCATACATTCAATCTTAAACCTATGGGAACATATAACAAACACATGGTAGGCCAACTCAAAAACCCATAAGCACATCATCAAACGTGCACCAAAATATAAACTAGAGACCACCACCCTAATCATGCACATGCTAGAAAACTTAACTAGAGCATTGACATAAATAGTGAGCTTATGCTCTTACAATCTAACTCGGAAATACACTTAAATTTCCAAAGTAAATGCTCAATTTAAAAGCTTAGGACTAACGGAATTTACCTTGATGAACACAAGGCTATGCTAGGAGTGTGGTTCATTTTTCTGCCCTATCTCCTTAGCTGCCTATAACCGGTTTTGCTCCTTCAATGAGTACTAAAACTTTTTGGTCATTTGGTGGTTCTTCCTACAAAATCCGGCTATCCTAAAACCCACTTTTCTGCACTTTTCTCTTTTCTTTCTCTTCCTTTCCCATGGCCGGCTACTTGGCCTCAAATGGGTACCAAAATTTTATCAACTTTTTCTTTGATTCCAACTTGAAATCCGAACATTTTCTCTCTTTTTCTCTTTTCTTTGGCTCAGCCTTTTAGGGGGAAAGGTGAGGGAAAATTTTGCCATAGTTTAGTTAAGGTTACAAGGTTGCTCAAAAATTGTGAACCAACATCACCTATTTATAGGTGAAAATCATAGTTTCTAGAATTACATATAAGGGTTTAAGAGCAAAATATTTGCTCATTGCACCTCCTAGGTGGCCGGCCATAGTGAAGCCTTGGTGGGCAAGTTACTTGTTGTTCGCCAAAAATATGTATGCAAAAATACTACGCAAGTGCACGTAATCGAACAAGTAATATAATAATGAGTAGAGTATCGTATCCACAGGGATTGAATTATCAAAAATTAATTACAGAAAACAATTGATTCATAACGAATTAAGAGTTGATTTGTATACTGAAATTTATAAAAATTAAATATAAATAAAAGAGTGCAATTAAAAAGAACGAAACAAAATAATTAAACGAAACAAGAATTCAAAGGCTTAGGGAGTAAATTAACAAGAATGATAGCTAAGATTATAGATTTCCCCTTAGTTGCAAATCTGTCTACAAATGCTAGAGAAAATGCTGTAGCAAAGTTATCCAGTCAACTAAAATTCTGCACTATCCTCTTCCGAAAAAATATTGTGCTTCTAGTTCTTCAAACCAAATTTAACATATCCCTATGCATCTCAGTTTTCCAAACATAACATTAAGCATCAATTTTAATATGTTGTATGAGAAAACAATATATTCCTATATCGTTTGTTCATATTATTCAAGTTTAATCTAACCAAAATTAACCTTCCCAGAATTAATTTTCGTTTGAGTAATCTACCAATCGATGGCCAGTCAATCCGCAGAATTTAAGCAATGCAACACACTTGAATAACCCAAATAAACTTCACTGAACAATTAACTCAAAATTTAGATTTTCATTGCAACCTTGGATCCATCTATAATCTTAGTTAAAAAAATTAGTTCATGTTCGAAATACAAAAACCACACATATAGATTTCCATCCACATATTCATCATTCCAAAAACAAGAACGAAAGATTAAAAAGGATCAGAAAGAACTGAAAGAAAAATGGAAAGATCTTCGGCACAAGTGAAATTTCTTTCTCTTGCCGAGATTCCCCAGCCGTGCAAACCGAATCTATCTCTTGTTCTCTGATTCTTCAGTTCTCTCTCTTTCTTTTCTGCTGGTGTATTTCGGCCTCTCTGTTTCACCCCCAGAACGGCTGCCTCTAGCTTCTCATTCACTTTCCTTTTTATCTCCAAGGCCCAAAGATGCCCTAGCTCCACGTGCCCCATTTGGTTGCTAAGTTTGGTAACTTTTTCCTACAGCTGTCATGCACAACTAAATGAATAAATGAATATTTGCCAGCTGTAAAGCAAGACTGGGTCCACATGCTATTATTCCAATTCTGCACTAGATCACTTTGCTGTGTCCATGCTGTAACATTACTTGCAGCAAAGTTACGATTTTCAACTATAACCCATGATAAGTCTTCTATTCCACTGGGTCTTCACTCCATTGACACCGTAGTCCACTGAAACAAAACAAGAAATCAAAAATCAAAATTAAATACCATAACTATTCCAAAATAAACTAAAATTAACTAATTATTTTAACCTATTCTTCAACTAAAACAAGCTAACTAATATTATATAAAATTCTTAAAACTAAAACATATTATCTTGAAATAACAATAATTAACAAGCTTAAAAGTATGTTAATTAACTCTATTACATAGAGTTATCACTTGCTCATCATGTTTTGCTTACATCACCTAATGACATCACTTTGATGACATCACTTGATGACATCACTTACATCACCTTGATGACATCATCTTGATGACATCATCTTGATGACATCACCTTGATGACATCATCAAGCCAAATACTTGCTCTCCAAGCATACAAAGAACCGGCCATAAGGAAGCCTTGGTGGGCAAGTTACTTGCTCACCAAGTATGGCTTACATCACCCTCGTGACATCAATCGCTTACATCATCTTGATGACATCGTCTTGATGACATCATCTAGCTAAATGCTTGTTCTCCAAGCCTAGTAAAAATCCGGCCATGCATGCATGTGGAAGCCAACAAATATCTTTCCATGCTTATCTTTTTCTTAATTCCTTGTTCCAATGTAACTAGGCTTGTAACCAATTTTTGGCCTAGTTGGAGTCTTGGTTAGGAATTTCCATAATTCTATAATTACATACTTATCCATCATTACTAACTTTTCTTAAATTTGCACTTTGGCCCCTATGGACAAAATATTTACAATTTAGTCCCTGTAGGTTGCCAACTATGGTGGAGCCACTTGACTTCCATTTTGTGCATAATTATCCACTTGATTCTAAAAATCCAATAATATAATCCTGCAGTCCATTTCCTTACCATCTTACATAATATCAATACTGTTTTTCACCAAAAACAGTATTGTTATACTGGACTACAATCCAGAATTCATCTGCGTAAAAAAAATTGGACTGCGTATCGGATTTTCTTAGGACTTAAAACTATTTAGTCCTTAATGCTCTAAAATTTTTGTGCTTGATTTTTCTACAGGGGTCTCATAGCTTATTCTTACTTAATTGTCCGTAAATGACGGTTTTCTGCAATATAATTTCCATACTGATTAATCACACTGCAGTACCGCCTCAGTCAATCATAAAGTCAACCTGGTCAAACTTTGACCGGCATAAAATCATAAATTCCCATTTTGCCCTTTTTCCTCAAAAGGCCACATGCTTGACTTAAGCAAACTATTGTTGAGTCTCGTAGCTAATTAAACGAGAACTCACACACATACTGATATTTAACTCAGATCGTGAGTTTCATATCGACATACGAGATTCAAACTTAGAATTTTCCGTGTCTAAAAAGGAAATTATAGGTTCATCAAAATTCCGGGTATTACACTATAAATAGGTGAGCCTTTTGTTCAAAAAAATTAGAAAAAGCTAGCCAAACTATGCCCATTTCTCTTCTCCAAAACCGAACATAAGGGAAGCAAGAAAGAAAAGAGCAAAACAAAAATCCAAGGGAGAAATTCTAGGGGGAGAGTTCGGATTTCAACTAGGAAGAAAAGAAAAAGAGTTGGAAAAATTTTGGAACCCATTTTTAGTCAAGTGGCCGGTTGTGGGCAAGGAAGAAAAAGGGAGAGAAAAGTGTTAGGGAATTAGGGGGTGAGTGGCAGGACTTGGTTGGAACCACACCCAAGTGACAAAAAAATTTTTTGGTAGGCTTGAGGGAGGAGGCCGGTTGTTCTAGGAACCAAGGAGGAGAAGTTTTTGGACCAAACTCTAACCACTCTTAGGGTTAAGTAAGGTAACTCTCTCATAGCCTTAAACTCCTCAATTTAGTTTCAATTTGAAATTTATATGTATTTCAAGTTGATAATTGTAAGAGCATAAGCTCTAATTTTATTATGGCCCTAGTTTAGAAATCTAGGTTATGTGCTTGATTAGATCTAAGGGTGGTTTGATTTTTTATAAGTTTTGTATGATTTTATTTTGATGCTTGCTTGATATATATTGTTTGTATGATAGAAGTTTGATAAGGTTATATGTCCCCTAATAGGCTAAAGCATGATCTAGAATGAATAATGGTTTGCATGGCTGTGATTTTAAATTATGTTTAAAGAAAATTTACATTAGAAATGCGCTGCATGTTGATTTTAGGCTCCCGCTGTGGTCGGTTGAGGTAGTGTGCGCGTATTAAGACGAGAAACGAATAAAAGAAAGAAAACTACCAATTCGGGTACAAGTTGGCCAGTTTTCTGGAAACCCGAATTTGAGGCCCTTAGAGGCCGAATCTGGTAAAACTTAAAACATGAAAGTTGTAGAAAAGGGTTTTTCCCGAAGGAAAATGTGGACAGTTTTCAAAAATAAGGCTCCAACGGCCTTCATTTTTAAGGAAATCTGAGCCTGACTATGCCCAGACTCCATTCACGGCCAGGTGAGTTCAACAGGGTAAATTAGTAGGTTAAAGTCCGAATTGGGTTTTGAGTAAAACATGAAAGTTTTAGGGTTTTTCAAGATTTAAAACTTTTGTGAAGAAAACTTTTTCAAACTCAGATTTTTAAATAAAATTGGATTTCAAAAACTGTGCAGTAAACAGGAAATTCCTGCACAGGGTGTTCTGAAACAGTGCAGGAAAAGGACATTCCTGCATATACACTAACAAATTAACAGTAAGAAGCTGTTCCAAAGGCAGTTTCTATTTTTAATGGTTTTTACAAAGACCCACTCATAAGATTTCAAGGATTTTTGAAGAAAACCCTAAGTTTTTCTAAAAACAAAGCAAAAGGGATTTTTAAACCAAGTTATTGGTTTGGGGCCGAAGCCCAAGGGTTATCCAATGTAACCCAATAAAAGACTAAGTCTATTGGTTAGGGCCCTTAGCTCAAGGGTTACTTATAGGGTTACTTATAGTAACCCATTTATATTGTTTCAAGATAGATTATGTGGGACATATAACTATAGATAAAATGAATGTTGGTTAAGGTTACCAACAGTTTAAAAGTAGGATTTTCAGAATCCTTACCCTATGTCCTTTGTAATAGCAGGAGGTAGTCTGTTATTACGCCCCGGCCAGGAGCAGCATAACATCGGACATAGAGTACGAGGTAAGTACAACTCCGCCTACAGCATAGGCTTTTTGTTGTATACTTACCAAAGTATGATCATGAATGTTAAAGTATGTGATGTGATGTATGTTAGATTTGTTTGATATTAGAAAATACTTATAAGATGTGATGTGATGATGTTATGCTCTATGATCTGATTATGTCATGATATATGATGTATCTATGGTGCATTAAGCTTATGATATGAGGTACGATATGATTATATCTTATGTATGTGTGACATCACAAAGCATGTTCACCAATTTAAATAAGAGTAAGTTCAAATAAAGATTATGAAAAGCAAGTATGATGGCAAGCAAGTTGCCTGTGTCGTACCGACCCGCGTTAGGTCGGGTTGGACTATGGTTTGAGTTGGAAATGGACTGGCCGCCCCAACCACTCCATAGTTGCGCGCCCGGTACGTACACTTATGTAAAGGGTCCATAAGCAAAATAAGTAAGATAAGCAAGATAAGTAAGATAAGTAAGATAAGCAAGTAAGGTAAGATAAGCTATGAAAGAACAAGCGAGCATAATGAAGCATAATTGGCTCATGCATGATTATGGCAGAATATGTTACGTTGGATTGAGTTATGTTTTGTATTGTTTATTGTCGTGGATATTTATGTTGTACTTACTAAGCGAAAGCTCACGTCTTACGTCTATGCTGTAGGTAAACAACCTATTGGTAACTTTTGATACAAGATGGCGAGCGAGGCATCTTTCATGAAAGAAGCTAACATCATCTGTCTTAATTCATTCATCTGGGCCACAAGATCAACGTCTTGGGTCTGCGCTATTCTACGCTTTGGTGACATGGTTCTACACAGAAAACTTATAAATTAACAAAATCATGTCTTTTGTATAGAACCATAATCTTAATTCCATATCATAACATAATCATGGAACATATCTGAATCCATCATGATCTCATTCATATCCGCTTCATAACATAAATACATTATTATAACATTTAGGAAGGTGTAAAACTTTCCCATCATGTTCATACGTCACTTAATTGCCACCACCAAGCGAAGGCATCACCCAACGTCGTCTCCGTATCCAATGTTGTTCTTATGCGGCAGAGTTCCACAAATACAACATATAACTTCCATAACGTTGATCCAATTCCATAGTACGAGAAGTACCTAGTGTGATCATTGACGAGAGATGCTTACTACGCACGCAAGATCCTAACTAATTCTAAGTATAAGAAGATAACTTAACTTACTTGGGCCGTGGCGGAAATGATGTGAGGCAAGGTGAAGTAGGCTGGCAGGATACCGCTCTGATACCAATCTGTAACGCCCCAACCTATGTAGGGCTGTTACCATACATACTTGAACTTACATAACTGCTTAAACCCACTTAGAAAATTGAGCATAAATTTTTTTTTTAAACTTCCATATAAAAATAGGGTTGCTCATATGGTAACTTATCATGCACACATATTAAGATGAAAACATACATTATTCTTACAACTTGTTCGAGTCTTTAAATCCTCATATTCTTTTTTTGTACAACATAACTTACTTTAAAATACATATATATATTTTAAACTTAGCAGAACTTGCGGAAAAATTTACGTAGTGGTATCCCACACCGCCCTTCACCTGTCGCATCGTCCACCTAGCCCACCTCTTAAACTGCAGGTCTCTTACCTATAACATGGAATATACCATGAGCTTTCGCTCAGCAAGTACAAACATAATTATCACAAAACGCAACAAATATCGTGCAACTTATGCATGAATCAATTATGAATCTTTTATGACCAATTATTGATTTGAACTTATTATCTTGCTTAACATATAGGCCCCTTGTGTACGTACCAAAAGCGCGCAATCCTCAGAACGTCATGGTTTGCAAGGCCGTTAACAATTCTGGAAAACATAACCTTCACGCATCAACGGAAGTTTGATTATCATTATACCCTCACGCATCAACGAGAGGTTGATAATGATAAACTTGAACTTGAACATACATGATCCTCCCGCATCAACAGGAGGTTGGTACGACACCTTACTTGTCTTGGTTTAGTCTTAGTCTTGTTATATTTCCAAGACTAAGAATCTTTACATGTGATCTTAATAGTCATAATGCACATGAGACTAGACATGGCATAACCATAAATTCATGGCATAACTTGATGTATCATGGCTTAACATGACTTATCATGGCTTAACATAACCTAACATGACTTATCGTATCATAACATGGCATGACATAGCATAACTTGGCATCATAATATGGAATGACATAGCATAACATGGCATAATTTGGCATTCCATAGCATAACATGTAATCATGTCATATACTTGAAAATAGCTTACTATTTTCCATACTGCAGGTGAGGTTTGTACTTACCTCGTCTACTATGCCGCTAATGTGTCGCTCCAAGTCCGGACACAACAGCAGGTTATCTCCTGCTATAATAAAGGACATAGATAAGGATATAAAATATTGGGGACCTAACCAACATTCATGCATATCCTTAGTTATATGTTCCCCCATACATAATATCTTACTTGGTTACAACAGGTAACCCTAGGTCTTAGCCCATTTTTAAACTTGGTATCTTGTTGGGCTACATTAGGTAACCCCGGGCTTTGGCCCAGTCCAATAACCTGGTATCCTTCCAGATTACTGTTGGTTATCATCTAGTCTCCATACCTTGGGTCCAAAATTTATTTTGGCTTTTCTTTGGGAAAAACTTAACATTTTATGTCCTTTTAATACAAAAAATCATTTGTTCAACTTATGAAAAATTATAACTCTTTGAGTAGGATTTGTAAAATCATTAAGTGTTGAAAACTATCCTTGGAACAGTTTTCCTCAGTCAAATCATCAGTGTATGTGCAGGAATATCCTTTTCCTGCACTGTTTTAGAAAACCCTAAGTAGGAATTTCCTGTTTCCTGCCCAGTTTTAGAAATCCAATTGTATTTGAAAATTTGGGTCGAATCTGAAAAAGTCTTCTGCATAAAAGTTTTAGATCTTGAAAAACCTTACAACTTTCATGTTTTAGTCAAAACCCAGTTCAGACTCTATCCTACTCTTATCCCTTGTTGAACCCACCTGGCCGTGCATGAAGTCTAGGCACAGTCAGGCTCGGATTTTTGTAAAAATCGAGGCCGTTGGGGCCTTATTTTGCAAAACGGTTCACGCTATCCACTAGAAAAAACCCTTCTCTACAACTTTCATGTTTTATGTTTTCCCAAATTCGCCTCGAAGGGCCTCAAAACCAGCTTTCCAAAGAACTGGCCAGTTTGTACCCGAACTGGCAGTTCTCTTGTTTTAGGTTGGTTTTACGTCCTAATCGCGTAATCTAACTTAACCAGCCACCGCGGGAGCCTAAGATCACACATGCAGTGCTTTCTAATGTACCATTCCATCATTCACATAATCATACATTCACATTCAACATACTTAAGCATTTGGGGACATATAACCATGCAAACCCTAATTTCCATGCAACCAATCACATAAGCATGCATAATCTGAAATTTAAAACCACCTAAACACCAATATCAAGCACAACCCTAAAAATTCTAAACTAGGGCATGAAAATAAATTGAGCTTATGCTCATACAATTCCAACATTGAAATACACTTAAATCTCCAAATTGAAACTTGAATTGAAAAGCCTAAGATCCAAAGAGGCTTACCTTACTCAATTTAAGAAGTTGGCTCAAACTTTTCCCTTTTTCCTAGCACCACCACAACAGGCCTTCCCCTCCAATGGGGCTCCAAAATTTTTTTTGAACCTTTGCTTGTGGTTCTAGCTCAGAATCCGACCACCCCCTTGCACCAATTCTCTTGCTCTACTTTTTTTTTTCTTCCTTGGGTTCGGATTTTTAGAGAAAATGGGTGGAGAAATTTTTGGGCATGGTTTTGGGGAGTTTTCCAATTTTTTTGAAGCCAAAAATCCGCCCCCCTTGCCTTATTTATAGCTGAAAATTAAATTAATTTTGGATTTATTTTTAATCCAAAATTTGCTTAGATACCCTTGGGACAAGAATAATTGCACAAAAATTTACACAAATACACTCTAAGTGGCCGGCTATATTGGTGCTAGGTGGCATACAAAGATTTTTCCAATTTTCTTCAATCAAGAATGATGTCATAAATCCAAGATAAGGTGATGTCATCTTAAGGCCTTGTTTGGCTCGTCTCTTAATATGTAGTCCACTTTTATTGTAACACAGATATTTCTAATACTGTTATTAACTAATAACAGTATTTTATACTGTATTGCAGTCGAAAATTTATCTGTGTAAAAATAACTGTATAAATTTTTCTTATTTCTTGAAACCTTTCTTGCCCTTAATATCCTACTTGGTGTGCTTGATTTTTCTATGGTGGTTTTAAATTCTATTCATGCTATCTTGTCCGTAAAGACGGTTTTCGCAGTATATTTTCCATACTGCTTATCATCTCTCAGTACCTTCATCTATTTGACCTTTCTGGTCAACCTTTGACTTTTTCGGTCAACTTTGGTTTTTTCAGTCAAACTTTGACCAACATGAAATCATAGAATTTTTCTTCCCTTTTTACTCAAAGGTCACATGCTTGGCTAAGCAAACTGCTTATTGAGTCTCATAGCTAATTAAATGAGAACTCAAACATTTACTGATAAAATTATGAATTTCGGATTGATATTCACAATTTTCATGAAACATAAAAAAAACACATAATACGAACTTAAATTTCTTATGTACGAGGAAATCATGAGTCCGTATAAATTTTTGGTTATTACAACTAGTGACCCAAAACATACTTTATGATTGGAAAACATGATAAAAGGTAACCCAACACATGCTCAAGATAGCAAATTCATTGACTCGTGACCAAAATCTGGTTTAGGCTTCCACAACATAGTACAGTTGAACACAAAACTTCCTCAAGACAACAAATGAACTACCAAGTGATCAAAATCTGGTTTAGGAGTACAAAACATGGTACAAGTGAACCAAAAACATTTGTAAGGTAGCAAATGAATTAACTAGTGACCCAAAACATCCTTTATGATTGGAAAACATGATAAAAGCTAACCCAATACATGCTCCGGACAACAAATTCACTGACTAGGGACCAAAATTTGGTTTAGGCTTCCACAACAAGGTACAATTGAACACAAAACTTTGTCCAGATAGCAAATAAACTACCAAGTGACAAAAATCTGGTTTAGGAATGCAAAACATGGTACAAGTGAACCCAAAACATCCTTTATGCTTGGAAAACATGGTAAAAGGTAACCCAATACATGCTCAAGACAGCAAATTCACTGATTAGTGACCAAAATCTGGTTTACGCTTCCACAACATGGTACAATTGAACACCAAACTTCATCAAGACAACAAATAAACTATCAAGTGACAAAAATCTGGTTTAGGAGCACGAACATGGTACAAGTGAACCCAAAACATCCTTTATGCTTGGAAAACATGATAAAAGGCAACCCAATACATGCTCAAGACAGCAAATTCACTGATTAGTGACCAAAATCTGGTTTAGGCTCCCACAATATGGTACAATTGAACCCAAAACTTCCTCAAGACAGCAAATGAACTACCAAGTGACCAAAATCTAGTTTAGGAGTGCAAAACATGGTACAAGTGAACCCAAAACATGTGTAAGGTAGCAAATGAATTAACTAGTAACCCAAAACATCCTTTATGATTGGAAAACATGATAAAAGCTAATCCAATACATGCTCAAGACAGCAAATTCACTGACTAGTGATCAAAATCTAGTTTACGCTTCCACAACATGGTACAATTGAACACAAAACTTCGTCAAGACAGCAAATAAACTATCAAGTGACAAAAATCTGGTTTAGGAGCACAAACATGGTACAAGTGAACCCAAAACATCCTTTATGATTGGAAACCATGATAAAAGGCAACCCAATACATGCTCAAGACAACAAATTCACTGATTAGTGACCAAAATCTGGTTTAGGCTTCCACAACATGGTACAAGTAAACCCAAAACATGTGTAAGGCAGCAAATAAATTAACTAGTGACCGAAAACATCATTTAGGAGTGCAAAACATGCTAAAAGGCAACCCAATACATGCTCAACACAACAAATTCACTACCTAGTGACCAAAATTTGGTTTAAGAGTGAAAAACATAGTAAAAGTGAACCCAAAACATGTGTAAGACAGCAAATCAATTAACTAGTGACCCAAAACATCCTTTATGATTGGAAAACATGATAAAAGATAACCTAATACATGCTCAAGAAAGCAAATTCACTGACTAGTCACCAAAATTTGGTTTAGGCTTCCACAACATGGTACAATTGAACACAAAACATCCTCAAGACAACAAATGAATTACCAAGTGATCAAAATCTGGTTTAGGAGTACAAAACATCGTACAAGTCAACCAAAAACATGTGTAAGGTAGCAAATGAATTAACTAGTAACCCAAAACATCCTTTATGACTGGAAAACATGATAAAAGCTAACCCAATACATGCTCAAGACAGCAAATTCACTGACTAGTTCCCAAAATCTTGTTTACGCTTCCACAACATGGTACAATTGAACACAAAACTTCGTCAAGACAGCAAATAAACTATCAAGTGACAAAAATCTGGTTTAGGAGCACAAACATGGTACAAGTGAACCCAAAACATCCTTTATGCTTGGAAAACATGGTAAAAGGTAACCCAATACATGCTCAAGACAGCAAATTCACTGATTAGTGACCAAATCTGGTTTACGCTTCCACAACATGGTACAATTGAACACCAAACTTCATCAAGACAACAAATAAACTATCAAGTGACAAAAATCTGGTTTAGGAGCACAAACATGGTACAAGTGAACCCAAAACATCCTTTATGCTTGGAAAACATGGTAAAAGGTAACCCAATACATGCTCAAGACAGCAAATTCACTGATTAGTGACCAAAATCTGGTTTACGCTTCCACAACATGGTACAATTGAACACCAAACTTCATCAAGACAACAAATAAACTATCAAGTGACAAAAATCTAGTTTACGAGTACAAAACATGGTACAAGTGAACCCAAAACATCCTTTATGATTGGAAAACATGATAAAAGGCAACCCAATACATGCTCAAGACAGCAAATTCACTGATTAGTGACCAAAATCTGGTTTAGGCTTCCACAATATGGTACAATTGAACCCAAAACTTCCTCAACACAGCAAATGAACTACCAAGTGACCAAAATCTAGTTTAGGAGTGCAAAACATGGTACAAGTGAACCCAAAACATGTGTAAGGTAGCAAATGAATTAATAGTAACCCAAAACATCCTTTATGATTGGAAAACACGATAAAAGCTAATCCAATACATGCTCAAGACAGCAAATTCACTGACTAGTGATCAAAATCTAGTTTACGCTTCCACAACATGGTACAATTGAACACAAAACTTCGTCAAGACAGCAAATAAACTATCAAGTGACAAAAATCTGGTTTAGGAGCACAAACATGGTACAAGTGAACCCAAAACATCATTTATGATTGGAAACCATGATAAAAGGCAACCCAATACATGCTCAAGACAACAAATTCACTGATTAGTGACCAAAATCTGGTTTAGGCTTCCACAACATGGTACAAGTAAACCCAAAACATGTGTAAGGCAGCAAATAATTTAACTAGTGACCGAAAACATCATTTAGGAGTGCAAAACATGCTAAAGGCAACCCAATACATGCTCAACACAACAAATTCACTACCTAGTGACCAAAATTTGGTTTAAGAGTGAAAAACATAGTAAAAGTGAACCCAAAACATGTGTAAGACAGCAAATCAATTAACTAGTGACCCAAAACATCCTTTATGATTGGGAAACATGATAAAAGATAACCTAATACATGCTCAAGAAAGCAAATTCACTGACTAGTCACCAAAATTTGGTTTAGGCTTCCACAACATGGTACAATTGAACACAAAACTTCATCAAGACAACAAATAAACTATCAAGTGACAAAAATCTGGTTTAGGAGCACAAACATGGTACAAGTGAACCCAAAACATCCTTTATGCTTGGAAAACATGATAAAAGGCAACCCAATACATGCTCAAGACAGCAAATTCACTGATTAGTGACCAAAATCTGGTTTAGGCTTCCACAATATGGTACAATTGAACCCAAAACTTCCTCAACACAGCAAATGAACTACCAAGTGACCAAAATCTAGTTTAGGAGTGCAAAACATGGTACAAGTGAACCCAAAACATGTGTAAGGTAGCAAATGAATTAACTAGTACCCAAAACATCCTTTATGATTGGAAAACATGATAAAAGCTAATCCAATACATGCTCAAGACAGCAAATTCACTGACTAGTGAATAAAATCTAGTTTACGCTTCCACAACATGGTACAATTGAACACAAAACTTCGTCAAGACAGCAAATAAACTATCAAGTGACAAAAATCTGGTTTAGGAGCACAAACATGGTACAAGTGAACCCAAAACATCCTTTATGATTGGAAACCATGATAAAAGGCAACCCAATACATGCTCAAGACAACAAATTCACTGATTAGTGACCAAAATCTGGTTTAGGCTTCCACAACATGGTACAAGTAAACCCAAAACATGTGTAAGGCAGCAAATAAATTAACTAGTGACCGAAAACATCATTTAGGAGTGCAAAACATGCTAAAAGGCAACCCAATACATGCTCAACACAACAAATTCACTACCTAGTGACCAAAATTTGGTTTAAGAGTGAAAAACATAGTAAAAGTGAACCCAAAACATGTTAAGACAGCAAATCAATTAACTAGTGACCCAAAACATCCTTTATGATTGGGAAACATGATAAAAGATAACCTAATACATGCTCAAGAAAGCAAATTCACTGACTAGTCACCAAAATTTGGTTTAGGCTTCCACAACATGGTACAATTGAACACAAAACATCCTCAAGAAACAAATGAATTACCAAGTGATCAAAATCTGGTTTAGGAGTACAAAACATCGTACAAGTCAACCAAAAACATGTGTAAGGGTAGCAAATGAATTAACTAGTAACCAAAACATCCTTATATGACTGGAAAACATGATAAAAGCTAACCCAATACATGCTCAAGACAGCAAATTCACTGACTAGTTCCCAAATCTGTTTACGCTTCCACAACATGGTACAATTGAACACAAACTTCGTCAAGCAGCAAATAAACTATCAAGTGACAAAAATCTGGTTTAGGAGCACAAACTGGTACAGTGAACCCAAAACATCCTTTATGCTTGGAAAACATGGTAAAAGGTAACCCAATACATTGCTCAAGACAGCAAATTCACTGATTAGTGACCAAAATCTGTTTACGCTCCCACAACATGGTACAATTGAACACCAAAACTTCATCAAGACAACAAATAAACTATCAAGTGACAAAAATTGGTTAGGAGCACAAACATGGTACAAGTGAACCCAAAACATCCTTTTGCTTGGAAACATGGTAAAAGGTAACCAATACATGCTCAAGACAGCAAATTCACTGATTAGTGACCAAAATCTGGTTTACGCTTCACAACATGGTACAATTGAACACCAAACTTCTCAAGACAACAAATAAACTATCAAGTGACAAAAATCTAGTTTACGAGCAAAACATGGTACAAGTGAACCCAAAACATCCTTTATGATTGGAAAACATGATAAAAGGCAACCCAATACATGCTCAAGACAGCAAATTCACTGATTAGTGACAAAATCTGGTTAGGCTTCCACAATATGGTACAATTGAACCCAAAACTTCTCAACAGCAAATGAACTACCAGTGACCAAAATCTAGTTTAGGAGTGCAAAACATGGTACAATGAACCCAAACATGTGTAAGTAGCAAAATGAATTAACTAGTAACCCAAAACATCCTTATGATTGGAAAACATCGATAAAAGCTAAATCCAATACATGCTCAAGACAGCAAATTCACTGACTAGTGATCAAATCAGTTTACTTCTTCCACAACATGGTACAATTTGAACACAAAAACTTCGTAAGACAGCAAATTAAACTATCAAGTGACAAATCTGGTTTAGGAGCACAAACATGGTACAAGTGAACCCAAAACATCATTTATGATTGGAAACATGATAAAAGGCAACCTAATACATGCTCAAGACAACAAATTCACTGATTAGTGACCAAAATCTGGTTTTAGGCTTCCACAACATG
>CM046373.1:2854366-2882328 GCA_025413025.1 Ficus hispida | reverse complement strand
GTCACTAATCAGTGAATTTGTTGTCTTGAGCATGTATTGGTTGCCTTTTATCATGTTTCCAATCATAAAGGATGTTTTGGGTTCACTTGTACCATGTTTGTGCTCCTAAACCAGATTTTTGTCACTTGATAGTTTATTTGCTGTCTTGACGAAGTTTTGTGTTCAATTGTACCATGTTGTGGAAGCGTAAACAGATTTTGATCACTAGTCAGTGAATTTGCTGTCTTGAGCATGTATTGGATTAGCTTTTATCGTGTTTTCCAATCATAAAGGATGTTTTGGGGTTACTAGTTAATTCATTTGCTACTTACACATGTTTTTGGTTCACTTGTACGATGTTTTGTACTCCTAAACCAGATTTTGATCACTTGGTAGTTCATTTGTTGTCTTGAGGAAGTTTTGTGTTCAATTGTACCATGTTGTGGAAGCCTAAACCAAATTTTGGTGACTAGTCAGTGATTTGCTTTCTTGAGCATGTATTAGGTTATCTTTTATCATGTTTCCCAATCATAAAGGATGTTTTGGGTCACTAGTTAATTCATTTGCTGTCTTACACATGTTTTGGGTTCACTTTTACTATGTTTTTCACTCTTAAACCAATTTTGGTCACTAGGTAGTGAATTTTGTTGTGTTGAGCATGGATTGGGTTGCCTTTTAGCATGTTTTGCACTCCTAAATGATGTTTTCGGTCACTAGTTAATTTATTTGCTGCCTTACACATGTTTTGGGTTTACTTATACATGTTGTGGAAGTCTAAACAAGATTTTGGTCACTAATCAGTGAATTTGCTGTCTTGAGCATGTATTAGGTTGCCTTTTATCATGTTTTCCAATCATAAAGGATGTTTTGGGTTCACTTGTACCATGTTTTGTACTCCTAAACTAGATTTTTGTCACTTGATAGTTTATTTGCTGTCTTGACGAAGTTTTGTGTTCAATTGTACCATGTTGTGGAAGCGTAAACTGGATTTTGGTCACTAGTCAGTGAATTTGAAGTCTTGAGCATGTATTGGGTAACTTTTACCATGTTTTCCAATCATAAAGGATGTTTTGGGTCACTAGTTAATTCATTTGCTACCTTACACATGTTTTGGGTTCACTTGTACCATGTTTTGCACTCCTAAACTAGATTTTGGTCACTTGGTAGTTCATTTGCTGTGTTGAGGAAGTTTTGGGTTCAATTGTACCATATTGTGGAAGCCTAAACCAATTTTGGTCACTAATCAGTGAATTTGCTGTCTTGAGCATGTATTGGGTTGCCTTTTATCATGTTTTCCAATCATAAAGGATGTTTTGGGTTCACTTATACCATGTTTTGTACTCGTAAACTAGATTTTTGTCACTTGATAGTTTATTTGTTGTCTTGATGAAGTTTGGTGTTCAATTGTACCATGTTGTGGAAGCGTAAACCAGATTTTGGTCACTAATCAGTGAATTTGCTGTCTTGAGCATGTATTGGGTTACCTTTTACCATGTTTTCCAAGCATAAAGGATGTTTTGGGTTCACTTGTACCATGTTTGTGCTCCTAAACCAGATTTTTGTCACTTGATAGTTTATTTACTGTCTTGACGAAGTTTTGTGTTCAATTGTACCATGTTGTGGAAGCGTAAACAAGATTTTGGGCACTAGTCAGTGAATTTGCTGTCTTGAGCATGTATTGGGTTAGCTTTTATCATGTTTTCCAGTCATAAAGGATGTTTTGGGTTACTAGTTAATTCATTTGCTACCTTACACATGTTTTTGGTTCACTTGTACGATGTTTTGTACTCCTAAACCAGATTTTGATCACTTGGTAGTTCATTTGTTGTCTTGAGGAAGTTTTGTGTTCAATTGTACCATGTTGTGGAAGCCTAAACCAAATTTTGGTGACTAGTCAGTGAATTTGCTTTCTTGAGCATGTATTAGGTTATCTTTTATCATGTTTCCCAATCATAAAGGATGTTTTGGGTCACTAGTTAATTCATTTGCTGTCTTACACATGTTTTGGGTTCACTTTTACTATGTTTTTCACTCTTAAACCAAATTTTGGTCACTAGGTAGTGAATTTGTTGTGTTGAGCATGGATTGGGTTGCCTTTTAGCATGTTTTGCACTCCTAAATGATGTTTTCGGTCACTAGTTAATTTATTTGCTGCCTTACACATGTTTTGGGTTTACTTATACCATGTTGTGGAAGTCTAAACAAGATTTTGGTCACTAATCAGTGAATTTGCTGTCTTGAGCATGTATTAGGTTGCCTTTTATCATGTTTTCCAATCATAAAGGATGTTTTGGGTTCACTTGTACCATGTTTTGTACTCCTAAACTAGATTTTTGTCACTTGATAGTTTATTTGCTGTCTTGACGAAGTTTTGTGTTCAATTGTACCATGTTGTGGAAGCGTAAACTGGATTTTGGTCACTAGTCAGTGAATTTGAAGTCTTGAGCATGTATTGGGTAACTTTTACCATGTTTTCCAATCATAAAGGATGTTTTGGGTCACTAGTTAATTCATTTGCTACCTTACACATGTTTTGGGTTCACTTGTACCATGTTTTGCACTCCTAAACTAGATTTTGGTCACTTGGTAGTTCATTTGCTGTGTTGAGGAAGTTTTGGGTTCAATTGTACCATATTGTGGAAGCCTAAACCAGATTTTGGTCACTAATCAGTGAATTTGCTGTCTTGAGCATGTATTGGGTTGCCTTTTATCATGTTTTCCAATCATAAAGGATGTTTTGGGTTCACTTATACCATGTTTTGTACTCGTAAACTAGATTTTTGTCACTTGATAGTTTATTTGTTGTCTTGATGAAGTTTGGTGTTCAATTGTACCATGTTGTGGAAGCGTAAACCAGATTTTGGTCACTAATCAGTGAATTTGTGTCTTGAGCATGTATTGGGTTACCTTTTACCATGTTTTCCAAGCATAAAGGATGTTTTGGGTTCACTTGTACCATGTTTGTGCTCCTAAACCAGATTTTTGTCACTTGATAGTTTATTTACTGTCTTGACGAAGTTTTGTGTTCAATTGTACCATGTTGTGGAAGCGTAAACAAGATTTTGGGCACTAGTCAGTGAATTTGCTGTCTTGAGCATGTATTGGGTTAGCTTTTATCATGTTTTCCAGTCATAAAGGATGTTTTGGGTTACTAGTTAATTCATTTGCTACCTTACACATGTTTTTGGTTCACTTGTACGATGTTTTGTACTCCTAAACCAGATTTTGATCACTTGGTAGTTCATTTGTTGTCTTGAGGAAGTTTTGTGTTCAATTGTACCATGTTGTGGAAGCCTAAACCAAATTTTGGTGACTAGTCAGTGAATTTGCTTTCTTGAGCATGTATTAGGTTATCTTTTATCATGTTTCCCAATCATAAAGGATGTTTTGGGTCACTAGTTAATTCATTTGCTGTCTTACACATGTTTTGGGTTCACTTTTACTATGTTTTTCACTCTTAAACCAAATTTTGGTCACTAGGTAGTGAATTTGTTGTGTTGAGCATGGATTGGGTTGCCTTTTAGCATGTTTTGCACTCCTAAATGATGTTTTCGGTCACTAGTTAATTTATTTGCTGCCTTACACATGTTTTGGGTTTACTTATACCATGTTGTGGAAGTCTAAACAAGATTTTGGTCACTAATCAGTGAATTTGCTGTCTTGAGCATGTATTAGGTTGCCTTTTATCATGTTTTCCAATCATAAAGGATGTTTTGGGTTCACTTGTACCATGTTTTGTACTCCTAAACTAGATTTTTGTCACTTGATAGTTTATTTGCTGTCTTGACGAAGTTTTGTGTTCAATTGTACCATGTTGTGGAAGCGTAAACTGGATTTTGGTCACTAGTCAGTGAATTTGAAGTCTTGAGCATGTATTGGGTAACTTTTACCATGTTTTCCAATCATAAAGGATGTTTTGGGTCACTAGTTAATTCATTTGCTACCTTACACATGTTTTGGGTTCACTTGTACCATGTTTTGCACTCCTAAACTAGATTTTGGTCACTTGGTAGTTCATTTGCTGTGTTGAGGAAGTTTTGGGTTCAATTGTACCATATTGTGGAAGCCTAAACCAGATTTTGGTCACTAATCAGTGAATTTGCTGTCTTGAGCATGTATTGGGTTGCCTTTTATCATGTTTTCCAATCATAAAGGATGTTTTGGGTTCACTTATACCATGTTTTGTACTCGTAAACTAGATTTTTGTCACTTGATAGTTTATTTGTTGTCTTGATGAAGTTTGGTGTTCAATTGTACCATGTTGTGGAAGCGTAAACCAGATTTTGGTCACTAATCAGTGAATTTGTTGTCTTGAGCATGTATTGGGTTGCCTTTTATCATGGTTTCCAATCATAAAGGATGTTTTGGGTTCACTTGTACCATGTTTGTGCTCCTAAACCAGATTTTTGTCACTTGATAGTTTATTTGCTGTCTTGACGAAGTTTTGTGTTCAATTGTACCATGTTGTGGAAGCGTAAACAAGATTTTGATCACTAGTCAGTGAATTTGCTGTCTTGAGCATGTATTGGATTAGCTTTTATCGTGTTTTCCAATCATAAAGGATGTTTTGGGTTACTAGTTAATTCATTTGCTACCTTACACATGTTTTTGGTTCACTTGTACGATGTTTTGTACTCCTAAACCAGATTTTGATCACTTGGTAGTTCATTTGTTGTCTTGAGGAAGTTTTGTGTTCAATTGTACCATGTTGTGGAAGCCTAAACCAAATTTTGGTGACTAGTCAGTGAATTTGCTTTCTTAAGCATGTATTAGGTTATCTTTTATCATGTTTCCCAATCATAAAGGATGTTTTGGGTCACTAGTTAATTCATTTGCTGTCTTACACATGTTTTGGGTTCACTTTTACTATGTTTTTCACTCTTAAACCAAATTTTGGTCACTAGGTAGTGAATTTGTTGTGTTGAGCATGGATTGGGTTGCCTTTTAGCATGTTTTGCACTCCTAAATGATGTTTTCGGTCACTAGTTAATTTATTTGCTGCCTTACACATGTTTTGGGTTTACTTATACCATGTTGTGGAAGTCTAAACAAGATTTTGGTCACTAATCAGTGAATTTGCTGTCTTGAGCATGTATTAGGTTGCCTTTTATCATGTTTTCCAATCATAAAGGATGTTTTGGGTTCACTTGTACCATGTTTTGTACTCCTAAACTAGATTTTTGTCACTTGATAGTTTATTTGCTGTCTTGACGAAGTTTTGTGTTCAATTGTACCATGTTGTGGAAGCGTAAACTGGATTTTGGTCACTAGTCAGTGAATTTGAAGTCTTGAGCATGTATTGGGTAACTTTTACCATGTTTTCCAATCATAAAGGATGTTTTGGGTCACTAGTTAATTCATTTGCTACCTTACACATGTTTTGGGTTCACTTGTACCATGTTTTGCACTCCTAAACTAGATTTTGGTCACTTGGTAGTTCATTTGCTGTGTTGAGGAAGTTTTGGGTTCAATTGTACCATATTGTGGAAGCCTAAACCAGATTTTGGTCACTAATCAGTGAATTTGCTGTCTTGAGCATGTATTGGGTTGCCTTTTATCATGTTTTCCAATCATAAAGGATGTTTTGGGTTCACTTATACCATGTTTTGTACTCGTAAACTAGATTTTTGTCACTTGATAGTTTATTTGTTGTCTTGATGAAGTTTGGTGTTCAATTGTACCATGTTGTGGAAGCGTAAACCAGATTTTGGTCACTAATCAGTGAATTTGCTGTCTTGAGCATGTATTGGGTTACCTTTTACCATGTTTTCCAAGCATAAAGGATGTTTTGGGTTCACTTGTACCATGTTTGTGCTCCTAAACCAGATTTTTGTCACTTGATAGTTTATTTACTGTCTTGACGAAGTTTTGTGTTCAATTGTACCATGTTGTGGAAGCGTAAACAAGATTTTGGGCACTAGTCAGTGAATTTGCTGTCTTGAGCATGTATTGGGTTAGCTTTTATCATGTTTTCCAGTCATAAAGGATGTTTTGGGTTACTAGTTAATTCATTTGCTACCTTACACATGTTTTTGGTTCACTTGTACGATGTTTTGTACTCCTAAACCAGATTTTGATCACTTGGTAGTTCATTTGTTGTCTTGAGGAAGTTTTGTGTTCAATTGTACCATGTTGTGGAAGCCTAAACCAAATTTTGGTGACTAGTCAGTGAATTTGCTTTCTTGAGCATGTATTAGGTTATCTTTTATCATGTTTCCCAATCATAAAGGATGTTTTGGGTCACTAGTTAATTCATTTGCTGTCTTACACATGTTTTGGGTTCACTTTTACTATGTTTTTCACTCTTAAACCAAATTTTGGTCACTAGGTAGTGAATTTGTTGTGTTGAGCATGGATTGGGTTGCCTTTTAGCATGTTTTGCACTCCTAAATGATGTTTTCGGTCACTAGTTAATTTATTTGCTGCCTTACACATGTTTTGGGTTTACTTATACCATGTTGTGGAAGTCTAAACAAGATTTTGGTCACTAATCAGTGAATTTGCTGTCTTGAGCATGTATTAGGTTGCCTTTTATCATGTTTTCCAATCATAAAGGATGTTTTGGGTTCACTTGTACCATGTTTTGTACTCTAAACTAGATTTTTGTCACTTGATAGTTTATTTGCTGTCTTGACGAAGTTTTGTGTTCAATTGTACCATGTTGTGGAAGCGTAAACTGGATTTTGGTCACTAGTCAGTGAATTTGAAGTCTTGAGCATGTATTGGGTAACTTTTACCATGTTTTCCAATCATAAAGGATGTTTTGGGTCACTAGTTAATTGATTTGCTGTCTTACACATGTTTTGGGTTCACTTTTACTATGTTTTTCACTCTTAAACCAAATTTTGGGTCACTAGGTAGTGAATTTGTTGTGTTGAGCATGTATTGGGTTGCCTTTTATCATGGTTTCCAATCATAAAGGATGTTTTGGGTTCACTTGTACCATGTTTGTGCTCCTAAACCAGATTTTTGTCACTTGATAGTTTATTTGCTGTCTTGACGAAGTTTTGTGTTCAATTGTACCATGTTGTGGAAGCGTAAACTAGATTTTGATCACTAGTCAGTGAATTTGCTGTCTTGAGCATGTATTGGATTAGCTTTTATCGTGTTTTCCAATCATAAAGGATGTTTTGGGTTACTAGTTAATTCATTTGCTACCTTACACATGTTTTTGGTTCACTTGTACGATGTTTTGTACTCCTAAACCAGATTTTGATCACTTGGTAGTTCATTTGTTGTCTTGAGGAAGTTTTGTGTTCAATTGTACCATGTTGTGGAAGCCTAAACCAAATTTTGGTGACTAGTCAGTGAATTTGCTTTCTTGAGCATGTATTAGGTTATCTTTTATCATGTTTCCCAATCATAAAGGATGTTTTGGGTCACTAGTTAATTCATTTGCTGTCTTACACATGTTTTGGGTTCACTTTTACTATGTTTTTCACTCTTAAACCAAATTTTGGTCACTAGGTAGTGAATTTGTTGTGTTGAGCATGGATTGGGTTGCCTTTTAGCATGTTTTGCACTCCTAAATGATGTTTTCGGTCACTAGTTAATTTATTTGCTGCCTTACACATGTTTTGGGTTTACTTATACCATGTTGTGGAAGTCTAAACAAGATTTTGGTCACTAATCAGTGAATTTGCTGTCTTGAGCATGTATTAGGTTGCCTTTTATCATGTTTTCCAATCATAAAGGATGTTTTGGGTTCACTTGTACCATGTTTTGTACTCCTAAACTAGATTTTTGTCACTTGATAGTTTATTTGCTGTCTTGACGAAGTTTTGTGTTCAATTGTACCATGTTGTGGAAGCGTAAACTGGATTTTGGTCACTAGTCAGTGAATTTGAAGTCTTGAGCATGTATTGGGTAACTTTTACCATGTTTTCCAATCATAAAGGATGTTTTGGGTCACTAGTTAATTCATTTGCTACCTTACACATGTTTTGGGTTCACTTGTACCATGTTTTGCACTCCTAAACTAGATTTTGGTCACTTGGTAGTTCATTTGCTGTGTTGAGGAAGTTTTGGGTTCAATTGTACCATATTGTGGAAGCCTAAACCAGATTTTGGTCACTAATCAGTGAATTTGCTGTCTTGAGCATGTATTGGGTTGCCTTTTATCATGTTTTCCAATCATAAAGGATGTTTTGGGTTCACTTATACCATGTTTTGTACTCGTAAACTAGATTTTTGTCACTTGATAGTTTATTTGTTGTCTTGATGAAGTTTGGTGTTCAATTGTACCATGTTGTGGAAGCGTAAACCAGATTTTGGTCACTAATCAGTGAATTTGCTGTCTTGAGCATGTATTGGGTTGCCTTTTATCATGGTTTCCAATCATAAAGGATGTTTTGGGTTCACTTGTACCATGTTTGTGCTCCTAAACCAGATTTTTGTCACTTGATAGTTTATTTGCTGTCTTGACGAAGTTTTGTGTTCAATTGTACCATGTTGTGGAAGCGTAAACTAGATTTTGATCACTAGTCAGTGAATTTGCTGTCTTGAGCATGTATTGGATTAGCTTTTATCGTGTTTTCCAATCATAAAGGATGTTTTGGGTTACTAGTTAATTCATTTGCTACCTTACACATGTTTTTGGTTCACTTGTACGATGTTTTGTACTCCTAAACCAGATTTTGATCACTTGGTAGTTCATTTGTTGTCTTGAGGAAGTTTTGTGTTCAATTGTACCATGTTGTGGAAGCCTAAACCAAATTTTGGTGACTAGTCAGTGAATTTGCTTTCTTGAGCATGTATTAGGTTATCTTTTATCATGTTTCCCAATCATAAAGGATGTTTTGGGTCACTAGTTAATTCATTTGCTGTCTTACACATGTTTTGGGTTCACTTTTACTATGTTTTTCACTCTTAAACCAAATTTTGGTCACTAGGTAGTGAATTTGTTGTGTTGAGCATGGATTGGGTTGCCTTTTAGCATGTTTTGCACTCCTAAATGATGTTTTCGGTCACTAGTTAATTTATTTGCTGCCTTACACATGTTTTGGGTTTACTTATACCATGTTGTGGAAGTCTAAACAAGATTTTGGTCACTAATCAGTGAATTTGCTGTCTTGAGCATGTATTAGGTTGCCTTTTATCATGTTTTCCAATCATAAAGGATGTTTTGGGTTCACTTGTACCATGTTTTGTACTCCTAAACTAGATTTTTGTCACTTGATAGTTTATTTGCTGTCTTGACGAAGTTTTGTGTTCAATTGTACCATGTTGTGGAAGCGTAAACTGGATTTTGGTCACTAGTCAGTGAATTTGAAGTCTTGAGCATGTATTGGGTAACTTTTACCATGTTTTCCAATCATAAAGGATGTTTTGGGTCACTAGTTAATTCATTTGCTACCTTACACATGTTTTGGGTTCACTTGTACCATGTTTTGCACTCCTAAACTAGATTTTGGTCACTTGGTAGTTCATTTGCTGTGTTGAGGAAGTTTTGGGTTCAATTGTACCATATTGTGGAAGCCTAAACCAGATTTTGGTCACTAATCAGTGAATTTGCTGTCTTGAGCATGTATTGGGTTGCCTTTTATCATGTTTTCCAATCATAAAGGATGTTTTGGGTTCACTTATACCATGTTTTGTACTCGTAAACTAGATTTTTGTCACTTGATAGTTTATTTGTTGTCTTGATGAAGTTTGGTGTTCAATTGTACCATGTTGTGGAAGCGTAAACCAGATTTTGGTCACTAATCAGTGAATTTGTTGTCTTGAGCATGTATTGGGTTGCCTTTTATCATGGTTTCCAATCATAAAGGATGTTTTGGGTTCACTTGTACCATGTTTGTGCTCCTAAACCAGATTTTTGTCACTTGATAGTTTATTTGCTGTCTTGACGAAGTTTTGTGTTCAATTGTACCATGTTGTGGAAGCGTAAACTAGATTTTGATCACTAGTCAGTGAATTTGCTGTCTTGAGCATGTATTGGATTAGCTTTTATCGTGTTTTCCAATCATAAAGGATGTTTTGGGTTACTAGTTAATTCATTTGCTACCTTACACATGTTTTTGGTTCACTTGTACGATGTTTTGTACTCCTAAACCAGATTTTGATCACTTGGTAGTTCATTTGTTGTCTTGAGGAAGTTTTGTGTTCAATTGTACCATGTTGTGGAAGCGTAAACTAGATTTTGATCACTAGTCAGTGAATTTGCTGTCTTGAGCATGTATTGGATTAGCTTTTATCGTGTTTTCCAATCATAAAGGATGTTTTGGGTCACTAGTTAATTCATTTGCTGTCTTACACATGTTTTGGGTTCACTTTTACTATGTTTTTCACTCTTAAACCAAATTTTGGTCACTAGGTAGTGAATTTGTTGTGTTGAGCATGGATTGGGTTGCCTTTTAGCATGTTTTGCACTCCTAAATGATGTTTTCGGTCACTAGTTAATTTATTTGCTGCCTTACACATGTTTTGGGTTTACTTATACCATGTTGTGGAAGTCTAAACAAGATTTTGGTCACTAATCAGTGAATTTACTGTCTTGAGCATGTATTAGGTTGCCTTTTATCATGTTTTCCAATCATAAAGGATGTTTTGGGTTCACTTGTACCATGTTTTGTACTCCTAAACTAGATTTTTGTCACTTGATAGTTTATTTGCTGTCTTGACGAAGTTTTGTGTTCAATTGTACCATGTTGTGGAAGCGTAAACTGGATTTTGGTCACTAGTCAGTGAATTTGAAGTCTTGAGCATGTATTGGGTAACTTTTACCATGTTTTCCAATCATAAAGGATGTTTTGGGTCACTAGTTAATTCATTTGCTGTCTTACACATGTTTTGGGTTCACTTGTACCATGTTTTGCACTCCTAAACAGATTTTGGTCACTTGGTAGTTCATTTGCTGTGTTGAGGAAGTTTTGGTTCAATTGTACCATATTGTGGAAGCCTAAACCAGATTTTGGTCACTAATCAGTGAATTTGCTGTCTTGAGCATGTATTGGGTTGCCTTTTATCATGTTTTCCAATCATAAAGGATGTTTTGGGTTCACTTATACCATGTTTTGTACTCGTAAACTAGATTTTTGTCACTTGATAGTTTATTTGTTGTCTTGATGAAGTTTGGTGTTCAATTGTACCATGTTGTGGAAGCGTAAACCAGATTTTGGTCACTAATCAGTGAATTTGCTGTCTTGAGCATGTATTGGGTTACCTTTTACCATGTTTTCCAAGCATAAAGGATGTTTTGGGTTCACTTGTACCATGTTTGTGCTCCTAAACAGATTTTTGTCACTTGATAGTTTATTTACTGTCTTGACGAAGTTTTGTGTTCAATTGTACCATGTTGTGGAAGCGTAAACAGATTTTGGCACTAGTCAGTGAATTTGCTGTCTTGAGCATGTATTGGGTTACTTTTATCATGTTTTCCAATCATAAAGGATGTTTTGGGTTACTAGTTAATTCATTTGCTACCTTACACATGTTTTGGTTGACTTGTACATGTTTTGTACTCCTAAACCAGATTTTGATCACTTGGTAATTCATTTGTTGTCTTGAGGAAGTTTGTGTTCAATTGTACCATGTTGTGGAAGCCTAAACCAATTTTGGTGACTAGTCAGTGAATTTGCTTTCTTGAGCATGTATTAGGTTATCTTTTATCATGTTTCCAATCATAAAGGATGTTTGGGTCACTAGTTAATTGATTGCTGTTTACACATGTTTGGTTCACTTTTACTATGTTTTTCACTCTTAACAAATTTGTACTAGTGATTTTTGTGTTGACATGTATTGGTGCTTTAGCATGTTTTGCATCTAATGATGTTTTGGTCACTAGTTTTTTTGCTGTTACAAGTTTTGGTTATTGTACCATGTTGTGGAAGCCTAAACCAGATTTTGGTCACTAATCAGTGAATTTGTTGTCTTGAGCATGTATTGGGTTCCTTTTATCATGTTTCCAATCATAAAGGATGTTTTGGGTTCACTTGTACCATGTTTGTGCTCCTAAACCAGATTTTTGTCACTTGATAGTTTATTTGCTGTCTTGACGAAGTTTTGTGTTCAATTGTACCATGTTGTGGAAGCGTAAACTAGATTTTGATCACTAGTCAGTGAATTTGCTGTCTTGAGCATGTATTGGATTAGCTTTTATCTGTTTTCCAATCATAAAGGATGTTTTGGGTTACTAGTTAATTCATTTGCTACCTTACACATGTTTTTGGTTCACTTGTACGATGTTTTGTACTCCTAAACCAGATTTTGATCACTTGGTAGTTCATTGTTGTCTTGAGGAAGTTTTGTGTTCAATTGTACCATGTTGTGGAAGCCTAAACCAAATTTTGGTGACTAGTCAGTGAATTTGCTTTCTTGAGCATGTATTAGGTTATCTTTTATCATGTTTCCCAATCATAAAGGATGTTTTGGGTCACTAGTTAATTCATTTGCTGTCTTACACATGTTTTGGGTTCACTTTTACTATGTTTTTCACTCTTAAACCAAATTTTGGTCACTAGGTAGTGAATTTGTTGTGTTGAGCATGGATTGGGTTGCCTTTTAGCATGTTTTGCACTCCTAAATGATGTTTTCGGTCACTAGTTAATTTATTTGCTGCCTTACACATGTTTTGGGTTTACTTATACCATGTTGTGGAAGTCTAAACAAGATTTTGGTCACTAATCAGTGAATTTGCTGTCTTGAGCATGTATTAGGTTGCCTTTTATCATGTTTTCCAATCATAAAGGATGTTTTGGGTTCACTTGTACCATGTTTTGTACTCCTAAACTAGATTTTTGTCACTTGATAGTTTATTTGCTGTCTTGACGAAGTTTTGTGTTCAATTTTACCATGTTGTGGAAGCGTAAACTGGATTTTGGTCACTAGTCAGTGAATTTGAAGTCTTGAGCATGTATTGGGTAACTTTTACCATGTTTTCCAATCATAAAGGATGTTTTGGGTCACTAGTTAATTCATTTGCTACCTTACACATGTTTTGGGTTCACTTTACCATGTTTTGCACTCCTAAACTAGATTTTGGTCACTTGGTAGTTCATTTGCTGTGTTGAGGAAGTTTTGGGTTCAATTGTACCATATTGTGGAAGCCTAAACCAGATTTTGGTCACTAATCAGTGAATTTGCTGTCTTGAGCATGTATTGGGTTGCCTTTTATCATGTTTTCCAATCATAAAGGATGTTTTGGGTTCACTTATACCATGTTTTGTACTCGTAAACTAGATTTTTGTCACTTGATAGTTTATTTGTTGTCTTGATGAAGTTTGGTGTTCAATTGTACCATGTTGTGGAAGCGTAAACCAGATTTTGGTCACTAATCAGTGAATTTGCTGTCTTGAGCATGTATTGGGTTACCTTTTTGTAAGACCCCGAATTTCGATGAACCTATGATTTTCCTTTTAGACAAGGAAAATCCCAAGTTTGAAACTTGTATGTCGATATAAAGCTCATGATCTGAGCAGAATATCAGTTTATGTGTGAGTTCTCGTTTAATTAGCTATGAGACTCAACAATAATTTGCTTAAGTCAAGCATGTGGCCTTTTGAGGAAAAAGGGCAAAATGGTAATTTATGATTTTATGCCGGTCAAAGTTGACCAGGTTGATTTTATGTTTGACTGAGGCGGTACTGCAGTACGATTAATCAGTATGAAAATTATACTGCGGAAAACCGTCATTTCGGATAATTAAGTAAGATTAAGCTAGGAGACCACCGTAGAAAAATCAAGCACGATTTTAAGAGCGATTAGGACTAAATAATTTTAAGTCCTAAGAAAATCCGATACGCAGTCCAATTTTTATGTAGATGAATTCTGGACTGTAGTCCAGAATGACAATACTGTTTTGGTGAAAAACAGTATTGATATTATGTATGTTAGTAAGGAAATGGACTGCAGGATTGTATTATTGGATTTTTAAGTATCCAGAGGATAGTTATGCACGAAATGGAAGCCATGTGGCTCCGCCATAGTTGGCGACCTACAGGGACTAAATTGCAAATATTTTGTCCGTAGGGGCCAAAGTGCAATTTTAGAAAAGTAAGTAATGATGGATTGGTATGTAATTATGGAATTATAGAAATTCCTAACCAAGGTTCCAACTAGGCCAAGGATTGGTTACAAGCCTAGTTACATTGGAACAAGGAATTAAGAATAAGATTAGAATGAAAAGATAAGCTTGGAAGATATTTTGTTGATTTTCCACACTAAATGGCCGGTTCTTTGAATGCTTGGAGAGCAAGAATTTGGCTTGATGATGTCATCAAGATGATGTCATCAAGACGATGTAAGAGGATGATGTCACTAGGGTGAAGTAAGCCAAACTTGGTAAGCAAGCAAACTTGCCCACCAAGGAATCACAATGGCCGGCCACTAGGAGGAAGATAAGCATGAAAAAATTTTGTTGATTCCATGCATGCATGTGGCCGGATTTTTGAACCCTTGTAGAGCAAGTATTTTTGCTTGATGAGGTCATTAATGTGATGTCATCTAAGGGATGTCATTGGTGTGGTAAGCAAAGCTTGGTGAACAAGTAAACTTGCCCACCAAGGAAGAACAATGGCGGCCACCTAGGTGAAGGAATGAGCAAATATTTTGCTCTTAGGCCCCTTTATGCAATTCTAGAAACCTTGTCTTTCACCTATAAATAGGTGATGTTGGTTCACAATTTTAGAGCAAGTTTTGGTAGCTTAGCCAAGCTATGGCAAAATTCTCCCTCACATTCCAACCTTAGAGGCCGAGCCATAGAAAGAAAGGAAAGGAAGAAAAAGAAAAAAAAAAGTGAGCTAGAGGGTCGGATTTCTAGCTAGAACCACAAGAAAAAGTGGAAAGAAATTTTGGTACCCATTGGAGGCAAGTGGCCGGCCATGGGAGAGGAAGAAAAAGAGAATAGAAAAGTGCAGAAAATTGGGTCTAGGACAGCCGGATTCTTGAGGGAAGAACCACCCATTGACCAACAAGTTTTGGTCCTAATTAGAGGAGCAAAACCGGCTATGGACAGCCAAGGAGATAGGGCAGAAAATTGATCCACACTCCTAGCCTAGCCTTGTGTTCAATCGAGGTAAATTCCTTTGGTCCCGAGCTTTTAATTAAGCTTTTACTTTGGAAATTTATGTGTATTTCCAAGTCGGATTGTAAGAGCGTAAGCTCACCTATTTTATGTCTATGCTCTAGATTAGTTTGCTTGATTATGCTTGATTAGGGTGTGGTCTCTAGTTTACGTTTTGATGCATGTTTATGAGTTTTTGAGTATTGCCTACCATGTGTTTGTTGTATGTTCCCATAGGTTTATGATTGAATGTATGATTATGTAATTGTGGAATGGAACGTTAGAAACGATTGCATGAGTGAATTTAGGCTCCCGCTGTGGTCGGTTGAGGTAGAGTGCGCGTTTTAGGACGTGAAACGGATTTATGAACCGAAACTGCCAGTCTCGGGTCAAGACTGGGCAGCATTCCGGAAATGCTAATTTGAGGCCCTTAGAGGCCGAATTTGAAGAAACTCAAAACTACAAAGTTGTAGATAAGGGTTTTTCCTAGAGGACCACGCGGACCGTTTTTCAAAATAAGGCTCCAATGGCCTCCGTTTTTACGAAAATCCGAGGCTAATCTGCCCAGACCTAGTCTACACGTCCAGTAAGTTTCAAATTAAAACTGACAAGAATCCAAGCAGAACTGGGTTTTCCTCAAAACATGAAAGTTGTAGTATTATCCGAGATCTACAACTTTTATGAAGGAAGTTTTATCAAATTATGAACAGATTTTAAAGTACAATTTGATTCCCAAAACTGTGCAGGAAACAGAAATTCCAGCACAGGAATTTCAGAAAAACAGTGCATAAGCAGGGAATTCCTGCACATGCACTGATAACCAAAGTTTAAGAAACTGTGTTTAAAGATTGTTTTCAGAGCTTGACAGTTTTTAACTGTCTTTGCTTAAATGTTAAGATTTGATGAAAATACGGTTTTAAATTAAGAAAAACTTGACAAAGGTTTGTCGAGAATAATTAAAATACGCAGGGTCCTATGGTAAACAACTATAGGACAAATAGTAACCGGGAAGGTTACCTAATTTTATTGGGCCAATAAGTAAGGTTACTCATAGTAACCACTTGAGATACCCGAGATAGCGGGTTGGGCCTAATAACATTAGCAACCTAATATTATTCATGTATGGTTGGGCTTAGTACCCAAGGTTACCTGAAGTAACCTAATTAGTTATTGTTTAAGTATGTTGGGCCTTGGGCCCTAGGGTTACGGAAAGTAACCGAGCAAGTTATCATGTGATGTTTTAGGGGGAACATACAATATAACCAAGGCTACTCATAAATGTTGGTTAGGATACCAACATTTAATGATCATGATTTATGGTAAGCTAGAATGTGTATGGCTCTTATCTTACGTCCTGTTTGGAAACAGGAGTAGGAACTGTTGTCGTGCCACGTTTGGACGATAAACCAAGAGCATAGGACTAAAGGTAAGTACAACTCCGCCTACAGCATGGGCAAAATGTTTTTAAAACTTGATTTTCATACGTTGATAAGCTTGATTTATGTTATGGTACTTACGTTATGAAGTTTATGTTATGACGTATTATGATGTTATGATGCCATGTTATGATGTTTATGCTAAGATGTTATGTTATGATGGTTAAGATACGATGTTTATGTTATGATGATACGATGTTACGTTACGAGGTTTATGCTATGGTAATTTATGTTACGTAGTTTATGTTACGGTTTATGTTATGTTATGTTATATGTTTAAAATAGTGACATCACGTAGCATGTTCACTAATATTTAATTACTTGGTAAGAATATAATTTAAGACAAGCTAAGGTCATTGTGTCGTACCGACTTGCCACGATGGCGGGTTTAAACGGTTTAGTCTATGGTTTGGGTTGAATTGGATTGGCTGCCCCAATCACTCCATGTTAAACGGTTAGTTTCATGGTTTGAGTTGGATTGGATTGCCTGCCTCCAACCACTCTATAGCTATGGACCACGATACGTGCACACATGACATGTAAGCTTTAAGAAAATAGAATCTAGATAATATATGAAAGTTAAATCGATTCACAAGAAAGCATAATTGGTTCATGCATTCTTTTATGAAAATGTTTTGCGGATTGAACGTTGTGCTTACTGAGCATTAGCTCATTACTTACGTTCATGCTGTAGGTTAGCTACCTACCGGCAATCCTTGATGCAAGGCTGTGAAGGCTGGCGCTACAGACTGTGAAACGTGGGATGGACACCGCCACGAGTTTTGAATTTCCGCTATGTAAAATATATTTTGAAAAATATATTTTAAAGATGTGTTTTATGTTATGTGAGAGTATGGATAAGAAAACGTTTTCAAGAAGAAAACTATTTTTAAGAAATTGTTTTCAAGAACGAGTTAAAGAATGGTTTTCAAGGATGATGGCAACAAGTTGCCTCGTGTTGTACCGAACCGCATTAGGTCGGATTGGTCCACGGTATACTTATGATTAGCTTTCAATATGATTATGAAAGCTCGGTACTCGAGTGAGTACATATGATTATGTATGAAGATAAGTTATGTTCAAGGTAGAGTAATAAAAGAAAAGAAAAAAAAAAATTTTACTCAGAATTTTCCGCAACTTTAAAGTTATTTTTAAAGTAAGAATTAAGTTAAGCAAGTAATGTAACGGCCCACGTCTGCGCAGTACGCCCCTGTGGGGATGGCGTGCGTGAGGTAGGCGGTTCGGGGCGTTACAGAGATGGTATCAGAGCAAAGTTTTCTGCCATCCAGTTTCACAGTTCTGCCGCCAGAGCCACAGTTTTGCAAGTAAGTTTTCTTACTCTAGTTTAGTTAGAGTAACAAGTAGCTATGAGAGGTCATAGTTTTAGAATAGTAAAGATATGAACCTGGTGTAAAACCCGGGTACGATTGAAGAGAACCGCAAAACTTCATTGGCATCCGAAGGAATGGAGTCACACATCTTCGATGGGACTCAAGAAACGGCTGCATTTGCTGAGTGGCTGCATGATATGGAGACGATACGTCAGTTGTGTTGCAGCTTGGCGCATTTATTCAGATGAGTCTATGGGCTATGATTGCCAGTGGATCAGAGTTGCGCAGCGAAAGCATGGTGAATAAGCTGAGCCTACGATATGATATGATGAGATCGTAGTGAATCTCTAGTAGGATATGATAAGTTATGACGGATATGGTATGCTATTCATCGTCATGATAAGATATGAATGAAAGAATAAGTGTTAGACATGTCAAGAATTAGAATTAGAAATTAGAAGATGGTTCGTTGCATGGGCAACCGAACCAAATTCTGCAAGAGCCTCATCTTGCAACTATAATAGCTAAGTTATAATGATAAGTGCTAGAGTAGTAATAAGAAAATGTTTGGTAGCGCCTTGACTCAGTGGTAATATCAAGGCAATCCACAAAGAATAAGTGAATGATGGCTATCAATATGACGATGAAATTAAGGATGTAATCCCTTAGTAAGGGAAATTATGAAATAATGGGAAGTTTTAGACATTCCTAAGGATTATGATTTTACGTTATGAAGAAAATGTTAGAAGCAATGAGAGAAGCTTCTACCATCTAGCAAGCAGCTAGTCGATATGATATGAGTATTGCATCACTCGAACGACATTATGTTTTCTCTATTATGGACTTTGAAAGAATTCAAAGGAAATATTTTTATAAAAGATGCGTAAATCTTGAGCTCATGTTTGGAAAAAAAAAATCCCTTATTTTATGTAATACAGCCGAATCCTTGAGGAAGAATTCCAAGATAGGGGCTGTTATGAACGATAAAGGTTCCAAGATAGGAGCCGTTATGTTCGTTAAATGACCGAATCCTTGAGGGACAAGTCCCAAGATAGGGGTCATAGGCCGAATCCTTGAGGGACAAGTTCCAAGAACGGGATGAGTTCCAAGAAAGGGCCATTATGATAAGAAATGTTTTTCAAAAATGGCAAGTTATATGATATACTTGCTCAAATTTTTATGAAAATAGTTCTTGTGATGCAATATGAAAGGAGAATATGATAGCATGTAAGTATGTAAGTATGTAAGTATGTAAGTATGTAAGTACGAAAGTATGTAAGTATGTACGTATGTAAGCATGAAAGTATGTAAGTATGTAAGCATGAATGTATGAAAGTAGGATAGTATGAAGTAAGAATGAATGAAAGTATGTTAGCATGATATGAAAGTAAGAGTATGGTTCTAGATAAGAGACATACTCCCATTAAAGTATAAAAATGGGAATATGAATAAGTTACGATGGATCAATAGTGGATTTGAAGAAAAAGCTACTTAGAAGTATCCGAATTTTCGAGGACGAAAATTTCTTTAAGGAGGGTAGAATGTAAGACCCCGAATTTCGATGAACCTATGATTTTCCTTTTAGACAAGGAAAATCCCAAGTTTGAAACTTGTATGTCGATATAAAGCTCATGATCTGAGCAAAATATCAGTTTATGTGTGAGTTCTCGTTTAATTAGCTATGAGACTCAACAATAATTTGCTTAAGTCAAGCATGTGGCCTTTTGAGGAAAAAGGGCAAAATGGTAATTTATGATTTTATGCCGGTCAAAGTTGACCAGGTTGATTTTATGTTTGACTGAGGCGGTACTGCAGTACGATTAATCAGTATGAAAATTATACTGCGGAAAACCGTCATTTCGGATAATTAAGTAAGATTAAGCTAGGAGACCACCGTAGAAAAATCAAGCACGATTTTAAGAGCGATTAGGACTAAATAATTTTAAGTCCTAAGAAAATCCGATACGCAGTCCAATTTTTATGTAGATGAATTCTGGACTGTAGTCCAGAATGACAATACTGTTTTGGTGAAAAACAGTATTGATATTATGTATGTTAGTAAGGAAATGGACTGCAGGATTGTATTATTGGATTTTTAAGTATCCAGAGGATAGTTATGCACGAAATGGAAGCCAAGTGGCTCCGCCATAGTTGGCGACCTACAGGGACTAAATTGCAAATATTTTGTCCGTAGGGGCCAAAGTGCAATTTTAGAAAAGTAAGTAATGATGGATTGGTATGTAATTATGGAATTATAGAAATTCCTAACCAAGGTTCCAACTAGGCCAAGGATTGGTTACAAGCCTAGTTACATTGGAACAAGGAATTAAGAATAAGATTAGAATGAAAAGATAAGCTTGGAAGATATTTTGTTGATTTTCCACACTAAATGGCCGGTTCTTTGAATGCTTGGAGAGCAAGAATTTGGCTTGATGATGTCATCAAGATGATGTCATCAAGACGATGTAAGAGGATGATGTCACTAGGGTGAAGTAAGCCAAACTTGGTAAGCAAGCAAACTTGCCCACCAAGGAATCACAATGGCCGGCCACTAGGAGGAAGATAAGCATGAAAAAATTTTGTTGATTCCATGCATGCATGTGGCCGGATTTTTGAACCCTTGTAGAGCAAGTATTTTTGCTTGATGAGGTCATTAATGTGATGTCATCTAAGGGATGTCATTGGTGTGGTAAGCAAAGCTTGGTGAACAAGTAAACTTGCCCACCAAGGAAGAACAATGGCCGGCCACCTAGGTGAAGGAATGAGCAAATATTTTGCTCTTAGGCCCCTTTATGCAATTCTAGAAACCTTGTCTTTCACCTATAAATAGGTGATGTTGGTTCACAATTTTAGAGCAAGTTTTGGTAGCTTAGCCAAGCTATGGCAAAATTCTCCCTCACATTCCAACCTTAGAGGCCGAGCCATAGAAAGAAAGGAAAGGAAGAAAAAGAAAAAAAAAAGTGAGCTAGAGGGTCGGATTTCTAGCTAGAACCACAAGAAAAAGTGGAAAGAAATTTTGGTACCCATTGGAGGCAAGTGGCCGGCCATGGGAGAGGAAGAAAAAGAGAATAGAAAAGTGCAGAAAATTGGGTCTAGGACAGCCGGATTCTTGAGGGAAGAACCACCCATTGACCAACAAGTTTTGGTCCTAATTAGAGGAGCAAAACCGGCTATGGACAGCCAAGGAGATAGGGCAGAAAATTGATCCACACTCCTAGCCTAGCCTTGTGTTCAATCGAGGTAAATTCCTTTGGTCCCGAGCTTTTAATTAAGCTTTTACTTTGGAAATTTATGTGTATTTCCAAGTCGGATTGTAAGAGCGTAAGCTCACCTATTTTATGTCTATGCTCTAGATTAGTTTGCTTGATTATGCTTGATTAGGGTGTGGTCTCTAGTTTACGTTTTGATGCATGTTTATGAGTTTTTGAGTATTGCCTACCATGTGTTTGTTGTATGTTCCCATAGGTTTATGATTGAATGTATGATTATGTAATTGTGGAATGGAACGTCAGAAACGATTGCATGAGTGAATTTAGGCTCCCGCTGTGGTCGGTTGAGGTAGAGTGCGCGTTTTAGGACGTGAAACGGATTTATGAACCGAAACTGCCAGTCTCGGGTCAAGACTGGGCAGCATTCCGGAAATGCTAATTTGAGGCCCTTAGAGGCCGAATTTGAAGAAACTCAAAACTACAAAGTTGTAGATAAGGGTTTTTCCTAGAGGGCCACGCGGACCGTTTTTCAAAATAAGGCTCCAATGGCCTCCGTTTTTACGAAAATCCGAGGCTAATCTGCCCAGACCTAGTCTACACGTCCAGTAAGTTTCAAATTAAAACTGACAAGAATCCAAGCAGAACTGGGTTTTCCTCAAAACATGAAAGTTGTAGTATTATCCGAGATCTACAACTTTTATGAAGGAAGTTTTATCAAATTATGAACAGATTTTAAAGTACAATTTGATTCCCAAAACTGTGCAGGAAACAGAAATTCCAGCACAGGAATTTCAGAAAAACAGTGCATAAGCAGGGAATTCCTGCACATGCACTGATAACCAAAGTTTAAGAAACTGTGTTTAAAGATTGTTTTCAGAGCTTGACAGTTTTTAACTGTCTTTGCTTAAATGTTAAGATTTGATGAAAATACGGTTTTAAATTAAGAAAAACTTGACAAAGGTTTGTCGAGAATAATTAAAATACGCAGGGTCCTATGGTAAACAACTATAGGACAAATAGTAACCGGGAAGGTTACCTAATTTTATTGGGCCAATAAGTAAGGTTACTCATAGTAACCACTTGAGATACCCGAGATAGCGGGTTGGGCCTAAATAACATTAGCAACCTAATATTATTCATGTATGGTTGGGCTTAGTACCCAAGGTTACCTGAAGTAACCTAATTAGTTATTGTTTAAGTATGTTGGGCCTTGGGCCCTAGGGTTACGGAAAGTAACCGAGCAAGTTATCATGTGATGTTTTAGGGGGAACATACAATATAACCAAGGCTACTCATAAATGTTGGTTAGGATACCAACATTTAATGATCATGATTTATGGTAAGCTAGAATGTGTATGGCTCTTATCTTACGTCCTGTTTGGAAACAGGAGTAGGAACTGTTGTCGTGCCACGTTTGGACGATAAACCAAGAGCATAGGACTAAAGGTAAGTACAACTCCGCCTACAGCATGGGCAAAATGTTTTTAAAACTTGATTTTCATACGTTGATAAGCTTGATTTATGTTATGGTACTTACGTTATGAAGTTTATGTTATGACGTATTATGATGTTATGATGCCATGTTATGATGTTTATGCTAAGATGTTATGTTATGATGGTTAAGATACGATGTTTATGTTATGATGATACGATGTTACGTTACGAGGTTTATGCTATGGTAATTTATGTTACGTAGTTTATGTTACGGTTTATGTTATGTTATGTTATATGTTTAAAATAGTGACATCACGTAGCATGTTCACTAATATTTAATTACTTGGTAAGAATATAATTTAAGACAAGCTAAGGTCATTGTGTCGTACCGACTTGCCACGATGGCGGGTTTAAACGGTTTAGTCTATGGTTTGGGTTGAATTGGATTGGCTGCCCCAATCACTCCATGTTAAACGGTTAGTTTCATGGTTTGAGTTGGATTGGATTGCCTGCCTCCAACCACTCTATAGCTATGGACCACGATACGTGCACACATGACATGTAAGCTTTAAGAAAATAGAATCTAGATAATATATGAAAGTTAAATCGATTCACAAGAAAGCATAATTGGTTCATGCATTCTTTTATGAAAATGTTTTGCGGATTGAACGTTGTGCTTACTGAGCATTAGCTCATTACTTACGTTCATGCTGTAGGTTAGCTACCTACCGGCAATCCTTGATGCAAGGCTGTGAAGGCTGGCGCTACAGACTGTGAAACGTGGGATGGACACCGCCACGAGTTTTGAATTTCCGCTATGTAAATATATTTTGAAAAATATATTTTAAAGATGTGTTTTATGTTATGTGAGAGTATGGATAAGAAAACGTTTTCAAGAAGAAAACTATTTTTAAGAAATTGTTTTCAAGAACGAGTTAAAGAATGGTTTTCAAGGATGATGGCAACAAGTTGCCTCGTGTTGTACCGAACCGCATTAGGTCGGATTGGTCCACGGTATACTTATGATTAGCTTTCAATATGATTATGAAAGCTCGGTACTCGAGTGAGTACATATGATTATGTATGAAGATAAGTTATGTTCAAGGTAGAGTAATAAAAGAAAAGAAAAAAAAAATTTTACTCAGAATTTTCCGCAACTTTAAAGTTATTTTTAAAGTAAGAATTAAGTTAAGCAAGTAATGTAACGGCCCACGTCTGCGCAGTACGCCCTGTGGGGATGGCGTGCGTGAGGTAGGCGGTTCGGGGCGTTACAGAGATGGTATCAGAGCAAAGTTTTCTGCCATCCAGTTTCACAGTTCTGCCGCCAGAGCCACAGTTTTGCAAGTAAGTTTTCTTACTCTAGTTTAGTTAGAGTAACAAGTAGCTATGAGAGGTCATAATTTTAGAATAGTAAAGATATGAACCTGGTGTAAAACCCGGGTACGATTGAAGAGAACCGCAAAACTTCATTGGCATCCGAAGGAATGGAGTCACACATCTTCGATGGGACTCAAGAAACGGCTGCATTTGCTGAGTGGCTGCATGATATGGAGACGATACGTCAGTTGTGTTGCAGCTTGGCGCATTTATTCAGATGAGTCTATGGGCTATGATTGCCAGTGGATCAGAGTTGCGCAGCGAAAGCATGGTGAATAAGCTGAGCCTACGATATGATATGATGAGATCGTAGTGAATCTCTAGTAGGATATGATAAGTTATGACGGATATGGTATGCTATTCATCGTCATGATAAGATATGAATGAAAGAATAAGTGTTAGACATGTCAAGAATTAGAATTAGAAATTAGAAGATGGTTCGTTGCATGGGCAACCGAACCAAATTCTGCAAGAGCCTCATCTTGCAACTATAATAGCTAAGTTATAATGATAAGTGCTAGAGTAGTAATAAGAAAATGTTTGGTAGCGCCTTGACTCAGTGGTAATATCAAGGCAATCCACAAAGAATAAGTGAATGATGGCTATCAATATGACGATGAAATTAAGGATGTAATCCCTTAGTAAGGGAAATTATGAAATAATGGGAAGTTTTAGACATTCCTAAGGATTATGATTTTACGTTATGAAGAAAATGTTAGAAGCAATGAGAGAAGCTTCTACCCATCTAGCAAGCAGCTAGTCGATATGATATGAGTATTGCATCACTCGAACGACATTATGTTTTCTCTATTATGGACTTTGAAGAATTCAAAGGAAATATTTTTATAAAAGATGCGTAAATCTTGAGCTCATGTTTGGAAAAAAAAAATCCCTTATTTTATGTAATACAGCCGAATCCTTGAGGAAGAATTCCAAGATAGGGGCTGTTATGAACGATAAAGGTTCCAAGATAGGAGCCGTTATGTTCGTTAAATGACCGAATCCTTGAGGGACAAGTCCCAAGATAGGGGTCATAGGCCGAATCCTTGAGGGACAAGTTCAAGAACGGGATGAGTTCCAAGAAAGGGGCCATTATGATAAGAATGTTTTTCAAAAATGGCAAGTTATATGATATACTTGCTCAAATTTTTATGAAAATAGTTCTTGTGATGCAATATGAAAGGAGAATATGATAGCATGTAAGTATGTAAGTATGTAAGTATGTAAGTATGTAAGTACGAAAGTATGTAAGTATGTACGTATGTAAGCATGAAAGTATGTAAGTATGTAAGCATGAATGTATGAAAGTAGGATAGTATGAAGTAAGAATGAATGAAAGTATGTTAGCATGATATGAAAGTAAGAGTATGGTTCTAGATAAGAGACATACTCCATTAAAGTATAAAAATGGGAATATGAATAAGTTACGATGGATCAATAGTGGATTTGAAGAAAAAGCTACTTAGAAGTATCCCGAATTTTCGAGGACGAAAATTTCTTTAAGGAGGGTAGAATGTAAGACCCCGAATTTCGATGAACCTATGATTTTCCTTTTAGACAAGGAAAATCCCAAGTTTGAAACTTGTATGTCGATATAAAGCTCATGATCTGAGCAGAATATCAGTTTATGTGTGAGTTCTCGTTTAATTAGCTATGAGACTCAACAATAATTTGCTTAAGTCAAGCATGTGGCCTTTTGAGGAAAAAGGGCAAAATGGTAATTTATGATTTTATGCCGGTCAAAGTTGACCAGGTTGATTTTATGTTTGACTGAGGCGGTACTGCAGTACGATTAATCAGTATGAAAATTTATACTGCGGAAAACCGTCATTTCGGAATAATTAAGTAAGATTAAGCTAGGAGACACCGTAGAAAAATCAAGCACGATTTTAAGAGCGATTAGGACTAAATAATTTAAGTCCTAAGAAAATCCGATACGCAGTCCAATTTTTATGTAGATGAATTCTGGACTGTAGTCCAGAATGACAACTGTTTTGGTGAAAACAGTATTGATATTATGTATGTTAGTAAGGAAATGGACTGCAGGATTGTATTATTGGATTTTTAAGTATCCAGAGGATAGTTATGCACGAAATGGAAGCCAAGTGGCTCCGCCATAGTTGGCGACCTACAGGGACTAAATTGTAAATATTTTGTCCGTAGGGGCCAAAGTGTAATTTTAGAAAAGTAAGTAATGATGGATTGGTATGTAATTATGGAATTATAGAAATTCCTAACCAAGGTTCCAACTAGGCCAAGGATTGGTTACAAGCCTAGTTACATTGGAACAAGGAATTAAGAATAAGATTAGAATGAAAAGATAAGCTTGGAAGATATTTTGTTGATTTTCCACACTAAATGGCCGGTTCTTTGAATGCTTGGAGAGCAAGAATTTGGCTTGATGATGTCATCAAGATGATGTCATCAAGACGATGTAAGAGGATGATGTCACTAGGGTGAAGTAAGCCAAACTTGGTGAGCAAGCAAACTTGCCCACCAAGGAATCACAATGGCCGGCCACTAGGAGGAAGATAAGCATGAAAAAATTTTGTTGATTCCATGCATGCATGTGGCCGGATTTTTGAACCCTTGTAGAGCAAGTATTTTTGCTTGATGAGGTCATTAATGTGATGTCATCTAAGGGATGTCATTGGTGTGGTAAGCAAAGCTTGGTGAACAAGTAAACTTGCCCACCAAGGAAGAACAATGGCCGGCCACCTAGGTGAAGGAATGAGCAAATATTTTGCTCTTAGGCCCCTTTATGCAATTCTAGAAACCTTGTCTTTCACCTATAAATAGGTGATGTTGGTTCACAATTTTAGAGCAAGTTTTGGTAGCTTAGCCAAACTATGGCAAAATTCTCCCTCACATTCCAACCTTAGAGGCCGAGCCATAGAAAGAAAGGAAAGGAAGAAAAAGAAAAAAAAAAAGTGAGCTAGAGGGTCGGATTTCTAGCTAGAACCACAAGAAAAAGTGGAAAGAAATTTTGGTACCCATTGGAGGCAAGTGGCCGGCCATGGGAGAGGAAGAAAAAGAGAATAGAAAAGTGCAGAAAATTGGGTCTAGGACAGCCGGATTCTTGAGGGAAGAACCACCCATTGACCAACAAGTTTTGGTCCTAATTAGAGGAGCAAAACCGGCTATGGACAGCCAAGGAGATAGGGCAGAAAATTGATCCACACTCCTAGCCTAGCCTTGTGTTCAATCGAGGTAAATTCCTTTGGTCCCGAGCTTTTAAATTAAGCTTTTACTTTGGAAATTTATGTGTATTTCCAAGTCGGATTGTAAGAGCGTAAGCTCACCTATTTTATGTCTATGCTCTAGATTAGTTTGCTTGATTATGCTTGATTAGGGTGTGGTCTCTAGTTTACGTTTTGATGCATGTTTATGAGTTTTTGAGTATTGCCTACCATGTGTTTGTTGTATGTTCCCATAGGTTTATGATTGAATGTATGATTATGTGATTGTGGAATGGAACGTTAGAAACGATTGCATGAGTGAATTTAGGCTCCCGCTGTGGTCGGTTGAGGTAGAGTGCGCGTTTTAGGACGTGAAACGGATTTATGAACCGAAACTGCCAGTCTCGGGTCAAGACTGGGCAGCGTTCCGGAAATGCTAATTTGAGGCCCTTAGAGGCCGAATTTGAAGAAACTCAAAACTACAAAGTTGTAGATAAGGTTTTTCCTAGAGGGACAGCGGGACCGTTTTTCAAAATAAGGCTCCAATGGCCTCCGTTTTTACGAAAATCCGAGGCTAATCTGCCCAGACCTAGTCTACACGTCCAGTAAGTTTCAAATTAAAACTGACAAGAATCCAAGCAGAACTGGGTTTTCCTCAAAACATGAAAGTTGTAGTATTATCCGAGATCTACAACTTTTATGAAGAAAGTTTTATCAAATTATGAACAGATTTTAAAGTACAATTTGATTCCCAAAACTGTGCAGGAAACAGAAATTCCAGCACAGGATTTCAGAAAAACAGTGCATAAGCAGGAATTCCTGCACATGCACTGATAACCTAAGTTTAAGAAACTGTTTTAAAGATTGTTTTCAGAGCTTGACAGTTTTTAACTGTCTTTGCTTAAATGTTAAGATTTGATGAAAATACGGTTTTAAATTAAGAAAAACTTGACAAAGGTTTGTCAAGAATAATTAAAATACGCAGGGTCCTATGGTAAACAACTATAGGACAAAAT